>VNJN01001232.1:0-20417 GCA_008042485.1 Drosophila mayri
ACTCGGACCATTGGCTTACACACAAAACATATATGCAGTTTTACCCACTGAGCTATCGACCTTGCTCTTAAAGTGGAAGATATTTGCATTATATGTACAGGTCTTTCAATTTTTTAGTCTTATCTCCTTCTTTCATATAATTTTGTTCAATTCCTGGTCCTCGATTTTATGTTCAGTTTTAGATTCTTCCGGGTCTAAATCGAGATCTGTCTCTCCTGAATCTTTTAGTTCTGCCTCTTTGTCACCAGTTACAACTGATATCGGGGTGGTGAGGATGGTAGGGACAGATATATCAAGATTAAATTAAATTTAAATTAAATTAAATCGAGATTAAATTTTCTCGAAGTCTGGTTTAAAATTTGGATGCCTTAGACCAATGATTCTTAGTTAGGTTATCCTGTTGGCCATGTATTAGTACCCGTGCTTCATTAAAACACTTTACTAATATACATGCGTGTTTCGTTTCTGTGTGTTCTTATATTTGCTTATTCTGATTGAGTGCTTCATAAGATATGTCAAATTCAGTTTTTCTCGTAATTCGGCATATTTTTTTATCCAATCCATTACGGGTTGAATTTAACTAATACAGTGAAAACATTCTATGGTGTAATTTGTATTTTTTTTATTATTTTATTTTGTTGTATTTCGTGTTACAACTATTGCTTAATCTACTTAATTTTCCGACATCTATCCTTACACTCGTATACTTTTCTTTTGGTAGGGCTACATAATAAACGAGCCTTACGCGTAATAACTTATAAAGCAACTCTTCGTTAGTCCTCCGGGCACTGAAAATATTAAAAATTTGTTCTCTAATTTGCTCCCACGTCCAGTCTGTTTCACCTGACTTTATGACCTTCTGTATTGCCCGTAAAAGCTTGCCTAATAAAGCGTCGCGTATATTTCTCTTACTAGCGTCTTTAGCGCTTTTCGCTTTTGTTGTAGTCCTCATAGTTTATGTTTTTTTTTTTTAAATTATGTGTATCATATATAATTTAATTTAATATATCTCACTGTATGAACAAACATATTTATTTTGGATGGACTATCTCTTTATGTTTTACATCATCATAATTATTGTTGGCTCTTTTTTTATATTTTATCCAGATCATTAGCCTGGCTTCTATTTATGGATCTCTTAGAGCCATATGAAATCTATAGGCGCTCATGATAAAAACAATGATTGATAATAAAATGATCGTCAACTTTTCCTCTTTGTTCTTATTCCCGTTTTTATTTTTCACTCCACCGCCCGTGAGTTTTTTGCTGTTTGCTGCTTCTAAGCGGTCCATAGATTTCAGCTCTCTTGGGACTTCTGCTACTTAAATTTCTAACTCTTGCGCTTTTCTGTTCTCTTTCCCCCTCTTGATTTTTTTTGGTACTTATAATGTGTTCAGCGGTTCTAAGGTTGTGAATATGTCCCAGAAAGTCGTCTGCAACTTAAAGAACTGCCAAAACGTTGTTTCGGCAGACCAGCCATCCAGCATCCGTTGCTGGCTTTGCGAGGCAGTAGTGCATGCTAAGTGCATCAATATGACAGGTCGAACGGCTGACGCAGTGTCCAGCAAAAAGGGCCTGCGTTATTGTTCTGAGGCCTGTCGACCGGTTGAGAAGGAGACATCATCCTTCATTCGTCATTCGCAAAGCGAATGACCTGTTCTCCGCGCTAGACGCTCAATTTAATGGTATGAAGCTATTAAATGAGTCGCCGAAACGCAAAAAATCCGCTGCTAGTCGGCTGCAACTCTGTGAGACACAGCAACCAATTTCCTGCCACTCCCCGTCGCCAAAGCCCCTGGTCCCGTTCCAATAGTTCTGAGATCAGGAACGCTCAAAGATTCTGTAACCGAATCGGTCGTAGTGGCATCGGAAAGCGCTCAGCCAACAATTTCTGCGTCGTCCGTTTTGTCCAATGCGGAGTCCAAATCTTTGGCTCCGCAAAACCCCACAGAAAAACCGACCCAGGGTCCAACACTGCCGGGAATACCGGCCGTGGTTGGTAACAATTCGTTACGCAAGCCCCTCACAGCAGTCCCACCTGCGAAATAAATATTTGTTTCGAGGCTTGCCCCTGATCTATCATTTGAAGATGTCCTAGCCTATATTCAAGGCAAAACACAAGCTGGCAATGTCAAGGTGGAAAAATTCAAATTTTCGTATGCCAGAAACACTTCATCATTCAAGATAAATGTCTCATCCCAACTCTTTCACATTATTTGCTCGGGTGACTTCTGGCCCGAGTACGTGATAGTCAAGGAGTACGAGGCTCGAAATAAGAGAAATCGACCTTCGGGAGTACAACTGCCCAGGCCGTCGCAACCCTCTGTGCCCACAGTTACACCTTCTGTCCCAAAAAACTAACCTCTTCCCTTCTACTTTCCTATCAGAATACTAGGAGCTTACGCAGTAAGCTTTCTTGATTTTATTCTGATAGTCTTTCCTTTGCATCCCAGGTGATTGTAGTTACTGAATCCTGGTTGAAGCCGGGGATCGTATGCTCCGAAATTCTTCCAAGTAAGTAAACAATTTATAGATTAGGCCGCCAGCTCCAACGCGGTGGCGGAGTTTTAATTGCCGTTGACCCTGCCTCATCTCTGAACGGTTGGTATCTAATGACTTTTTGGATATTGAATTTATTTGCGTTAAACTATCTTTCACAGGTTGTTGTATTTATGTAACTTGATCCTACATCCGTCCATCTTTAGAAGAGCCAATTTATTGGAAACACCATTCGGCAATTCAGCCAGTTTCCAGCAGACTTTCTGATAGGGACCAATTAGTGGCTCTGGCTGACCATTTTATATCAATTTTTTATAAAGTATGCATTGCAGTGCAATATAAAAAAATTATGCAACGCTGTGCATTAAAAAAATATGTGCTCTATAAAGCGCTGTCGGTTCCGTCAAGACGTGGCGGCTTCTCCCTCGCTGGCGTAAGGGTCGGCCTGCCCCTCACGCTTGTTGATTCTGGTGTCGTCGGCCTATGGGCTCCGGCGGTACCGGTGCTGGCCGCACAACAATAAACAATATCTATATAAGGGGATGCAGAGAGAAACTCCGAGGTCGCGCGGTACCGCCGCCAAGCCTTGCTTCGCGCGAGCGGCAGACCTCCTATTCCGCACTTGTCCGTCTCGTCCTCTCCAGGGACCGCAGCGATTTTAGTACGCTAGCAGCGAATTTCGCTATCGGCTGGGACGACCTCACTTCCGAGCATTGTCGGCACGAGGTTCTTCGCCGAAGTGTCTTTCCAACTTCCAGCTCCTCCCGCTCGTGGTGGAACCGGTAGCATTCAAAAAGGACGTGTTGAGCGTCCTCCACAATACCGGCGCCGCAAGCCGGACAGTTGTCCTCCTCATTGTGCCCGAAGCGCTTGAGGTAACTCCGGAAGCACCCATGTCCGCTCAGTAGTAAAAATCTACCTCCCAGTGCCTTCGGCTTACTCAGCTACTAATGTCCGGGATTAGTCGGTGGGTCCAGGGTCCTTTAGTTGAGCTGTCCCAAATTGCTTGCCACCTGGTGATGCTCCTGCGTCTAGCAGCCCGTCTCGCCTCGCGACTGGTTGATCCTGGGTCGCCTCCTGAGCTAACTCGCCCAGCGGGACCAGCCCCGTCTGAGACCGTCCTGAAGGCGCTAGCTACCCTCAGCGCACACAGGCTTTATTTTCAGGGTTTTTTTTTTGTATTCAATATTTTTATTGCCCTACATATACGTTACAACTAGATTTTACAAATATGTATACATATTTTTAGCGTAGACGAGGCAAGGGCCCGCACTACGCGGTACGGTGGAAGGTCGCTTAGCCCGTCCTCTCCTTTCTGGCCCTCTCCTGGGATCTTAGCGCCTTCATCAGATGCGCCGAGAACTTAGCTGCTGCGTCCCAGACTTTCGGCTTTGCCAGCATCAGCTGCACCAGCATATCCGGTCTTATGTCCGTCCCAGCCGCTGCTTCCAGCTCTTCTCTCCCTTCGTCGAATCGGCGACACTCAAAGAAGACGTGCTCTGCGTCCTCTATTATGCCGGATCCGCACTCCGGGCAGCCGTCCTCCTCTTCATGGCCAAACCTCTTGAGGTAGCTGTGGAAACAGCCATGCCCGCTCAGCACCTGGGACAGATAAAAGTTCACCTGCCCATGCCTCCTCTCCAGCCAGGGCTCAATGTCGGGGATCAGCCGGTGGGTCCATCTTCCCTTGGGTGAGCCATCCCATTTGGCCTGCCAGCTTTCATAGCTCCTCCTTCTGGCGGCCCTCTTTAGCTCGGCTTTGAGGGCACCACCGGGATCTTGGTGGCCGCGGGGCGCATTTCGCACTTCTCCCGCACCAACTCCTTCACCGGCACCATGCCCGCCAGGACCAGCACGGCGTCGTCCGAGACCGTTCTGAATGCGGTGGCCACTCTTATTGCGCACAGCCTGTACACTGACTCGATCCCCCGCACGTAGGATGCCGTTTCGGTTGCCTCTGCCCTTACCGGCGCTGCGCTGGGTGGTTACCACGCTAGCCATCAGCTTCCTAGTTGCTTGCTTGGGGCCTCTAGTATTCGGCAGCATCCGAGAAAGCGGTCCGATGGTCCCGCTGGCCTTCTTTCTGGCGTAATCCAAGTGCTCCTTGAAAGAGAGCCGAGTGTCGAGAAAGACGCCGAGGTATTTTATACACCTCTGCGACTTTATCCCTACTCCACTGACTCTGAGCTCCGCCGTCTCCACCCGTTTCCGGCTTGAAATAAGAACCGCCTCTGTTTTGTGCGCCGCTAGTTCCAGGCCGGCGCGCGAGAGCCACGTTTCTATCTCCATGATAGCTGCGTTGGCCGTCTCCTCGGTTTCCTGGCGTTTCTTCGCAACCACGACCACTGCTATGTCGTCGGCAAAACCAACGACGGTGGTATTGCCGGGCATCGGGAGCCGCAGGAAACCATCATACATGGTGTTCCAGAGCAGGGGTCCCAGCACGGAGCCCTGCGGGACGCCGGCTGAGACTTCGTATACTCTGGAACCCAAGTCCGTGTCGACGGTGAGCACCCTCTCTCTGAAGTAGCTCCTCACTATCTCCAGCAGGTACCCAGGGATACTCAGAGCCTCCAGCGTGCGGGTCCAGCTTGCGGTATTGAAGGCGTTCCTTATATCTAGCGTGACCACTAGACAGTAGGTCTTGGAGCCGCCTTTCCACCTTGAGCCCTCAATCGCCTTCCCCGCTATCTCCTTCACCGTCTCCACTGCATCCAGCGTCGACCTTCCCTTCCGGAATCCGAATTGGCTTGGAGAGAGGCCACCGGCCTCCTCGATAGCTGCGTTCAGCCTCGCTGCTATCAGATTCTCGAACACCTTGCCAGTGGTATCGGTGAGACAGATCGGTCTGTAAGACGATGGCTCCCCGGGAGGCTTGCCCGGCTTGGCGAGCAGCAGCAGCTTCTGCCTCTTCCACCTTTCGGAGGAAATCCCCTCTGCAAGGCACTTTGAGTTGAGCGATACCCCTTTGGGTGGAGTGCGACAGCCAGTTTCAGGGCTTTTCTCGCGATTTTGTATGCCGCGCTGCGCTCGGCAACTTGCGCTGTGCCGCGCGCTCGGGTGAGCTTTTACCGGGCCTGCAGAAACACAGACCGAAGTTCTGCTATCGCGTCGCTCCACCAAACGACTGGCCGCTGGTTCATCCTGCGCGTCCCCCTAAGCCGCATACTCTGGTCGCACGCGTGCTTCAAGAGCGCTGCCATTCGGTCGGCCGTTACGCTGGCTCCGCCGGCCTCTTTGGCTGTCATGCCCTCCAGCGCTCTGGCAAAAGCCTGCGTGCACAGTGTGTCCGGCCGATACGCCTTGCTCGGAAGCTGCCCCCCGCGTGAGTCTCCCGCCGACTCGCCTACTGCACAGAGGATAGCCTTATGGTCGCTCCCTGTGTAGGCGTTACTAATTCCCCATCTGGCATATTGGGAAATTGCGGTGCTTACCAGCGTCAGGTCGATAAACGAGGCTGCACCTGCTCTGACGAAGGTGTGCCGCAATCCGTCGTTTAGCGGCACTACGTCCGTTGAGGCAAATGCCTCCAAGACCGCTCGTCCTCTGGCGTTAGTTGAGGAGGTTCCCCATTCCTCTGCCCAGGCGTTAATTCTTATGCTGTAGTGCTTATGTTGCTTTCACATTTTGTAAAGGATCTTGCTGCGTATGCAACTGGAAGCTGTAGTCCATTTTTGTTTTGAGTTAGGACTGGTCCATAAGCGTATTTGCTTGCATCTGTGATTATGCAAAATTCTTTGCTAAAATCTGGATATTGCAACAAAGTAGGATTTATTAATGCTGATTTAAGATGTTCGAAGGCGTCCTGACATTCTGTTGTGTATTCGAATTTTACATCTTTCTTACATAATCGTGTTATGTGACGGGAGTAATAAGCGAAGTTTTTTATAAAACGTCTATAATAATTGCAAAATGCAATGAATCTTCTAGCGCTGTGCCAACTTGTGGGTCTGGATAATTTCGAATGTCGTCGTATTTTTTGTTGTCAGGCAAGATTTCTTTATCTGTGCATTTATGTCCTAAGAATGTGACTTCATGCATGAAAAATGAACAATTTCAGGATGTAACTTGTTGTTGTGCTGCCTACATTTCTCGAAAACATCAGTTAAGTTTTTGAGCATATGTTTTTCGGAGCATCCTATGACTATTAAGTCATCCATGTAAAGGAATGCTTGCAAAGGTTGTAATCCAGATATAGCTATAGTTATCATTCTCTGAAAAGAGTTAGGAGCTATTTTTAAACCAAATGATAATCGAGTAAAACGAGTCGATATTCTAGGAAGCCGAAATTTATCAGACAAGAGTTTTTTATAAATTTGACGATAGTCAATTACGAATCGCCATTTTTTATTTTCAGTATTCGGAAGTGATTTTTAGGTAATAACAAAAGTGGGCTATTATAACGTGATACAGAGGGTTCCACTATTCTATAATTTATGAGTTTTTGAACTTGTTTTTGGATTTTGTCTTGCTGACTATGAGGATTTCTATAATTTTTTATGTATACGGGTTCATCATCACTTAACCTCAGTTTTTGTTTATAAACGTTGGTTTTCTATGTCTGTTTGTACTACTTCGTAGTTTGAAAGTGGTTCATAATGAATATTTTTAATGTATTCCGTGTTTGTTGTATTTAACAATCATATATATGCATTTTGAACTATTGCTCTGATAATTGCTATATATACCATGCTTGATTCGGAATTTATTTTTATTTTGCGAACAACTTGGGATCTTGCTGGCAGAATTAGGGAGTGGTTGCCAGAACTGAATATTAGTAGTATAAAAACCTCAGTTTCGGGACCCTTTGATGTCGGCAAAAAGGGTAATAAAAATACAATTAATGGGTTAGCTGTCAAGATTAGGGTAATAAAAAAGCGATAAATTAGGGTTAGATGTCAACCTGTCAATAGGTAGGGGTAATAAAGATGCAATTAATTAGGGTTAATGCATCTAAAAAAGTACTTGAGATATCAAGTCTACAAAGGCACCGACAAGGATATGAAAACGTGGGCGATCCTGGACCGCAGGTGCACTTTCCCACGACCCTAACTTAAAAACGGACTGGGAAAGGTGTGAGCACACTCGCACTTTTACCCATGACCCTCACTTAAAAAGGGACGGGGAAAGGTGTGTGATCCTGGAGCGCACGTGCGCTTTCGCCCATGACTCTCTCTTAAAAAGGGACGGGGAAAGGACGCTCCGGACCGATCACGTTTGCGTAGCACCCCCGCCCCCGTCACCGCACCGCAACAATCCTAAAAACAAACGTGGGCGGGGGACGCACGATCCTTTCCTAAAAAAGGGATGGGATGCAATTGAAGAAGGGCATAGATTTCGTAACGGAAAAACCCCACTCTACTCGTCTAAACAATCAGATTTTCCCCACACTCATTCCACCTGCATATGAATGAATTTGGGCGACAGTTGGATGGGGTGAAAAGGATACATTTGAACCGGATTTTTAATTAAGTTGAGACATATCTCAAAAAGGATGGGAAGTTTATTTTTGAGGGTTTTGTGGATACTCTAGTTCTGACTTAAGAATCTCTTTTAGTTTGCGATTCAAACAGTTGTGTTGAAAATTCGGTTCTTCAGTTTTCCAATAAAGTGAAAAATAAAATAGATCTCCGCCGCCCGCCAAAAAACAAAATTTCAAAAACACAAAAAAGTTCATAAAAACAGCTCTACATAAACTCAAAGTTTTGTGAAAGTTTATATCAATTTTTTCCGCCACCACCTTCTACAATTAAAGTATACCCCAACGCCAACAACGCTATCAACACCAACAACATGCCTGTCTCCTGCCACACCTGCCGCCTCCGCTTCGCAACGAAAATGCAATGGGTAGCTCACGTAGGCACGGAAGAGCATAAATACCTTGCCACCCAACCTCTGGATGGGGCAATTAAACTAATTGTTGATGGATACAAGGGACGTATTCTTCAATATATGCTTATGAATGAGCTCTTCGATTCCCTAATGAATTCCTTCACGAAGCAGGACAAGCGCTGCTCCCTCACATTGAAAGGGTGTTGCCCTATCACACATCATCAAAAATAAATTTCGAGTCATTTGCGGAATATATGCTCATGAAAGAGGGTGAAACATATTTCGAAATAAAAACGTTTCAGAGTAAGATGTCTCTACTGACGATGGGCACAAATATACTCGAATTATACAATTCCCATGTGAAAAGTATAATCATGAAAATGAGTGAGTTTCAAAAGAAGGACAGTGGATGGACTCTTACAAAGATCCTCAGAGTAGAGATGAACATGTTGAAATGTGTTCCTCCGAAAGGATCCAAATATTTTGAGCTTCCAAAGTCTCTTAAAGCCCGCAGAGCGTGTATGAACGTACACAACAAATATGAGTTGCTTCAAGTGGGCAATTGTGTCTGCACTCAACCTGAAGGATAAGGGTGAACGATGCAGTGTTTATGATGTGAATATAAAATCACGGATTATCCACACAAATAACATCACAATTGACTTCACTGGACTTCCATTCCCGATGCTGAAGGAGAAACTCCACCTCTTCAAACAAAACCCTCACATCAGCATAAATGTGTTTGGGTATGATAATGAGAAGGATAAAATAATTGGACCCTACTTTACTGATGGAACGGAGAAGCAGCATCACATAAATTTACTTTTCCTCGATGGACCAACCCTCGAAATACATGGACATTATAAGTGGATTAAACATATTTCAAGGTAACCACAAATAACTTTCAAAAAGTCAATATAAAACAAAAATAATAAAATAATAAAATAAATAAAATAATAATAATTAAAAAATATTCTAATTCAAATTAAATATTTATTCATAGACTTTTATGTTCTCAATTGGGAAAAAATGGAATCAAACGATGGTTCAGCGACAAGTGCCTTTCCTTCTCAACGAGTGAGGAGAAAGCTCAACGACACAGCGAACGATGCAGTAATATGGTGAACGAACCGCTGAAGGAAAGGAGCTGTCCTTCAAACACACACATAGACAGCTGGAGGTACCCTTCGCTGTGTATCAAAGACAGGATCAAATGTCGGGCGCACTTTTGTCGACTCTTTAACGTCCGATTTGTCTGCTATATATGAAAAATACATGAATCACATAGTCCCCCTTCAAATGAGTCCACAGGACTCTTATGATTTTAATGAGGCCGTTAATTGTCATATATGCAAGGAAATTTTAGGAAATGACAGCGTGAGAGATCACTGCCATTTTTCAGGTAAATTTCGAGGTGCAGCACATAGTGAATGCAACCTCAAATATAAGACGGGAGATTTTATCGCAGTTTTCTTCCACAATTTTTCCAAGTACGATTCTCACTTATTTGTAAAAGGATTTGGGGAGATTGAGGGAGAAATTAAAATAATTCCTTTGAACAAGGAATTATACATCTCAATATCTAAATTTATTTCCATAGGAAAAAATGGTTCAGCGACAAGATGAGATTTTTAGATACTTTTCGTTTTATGCCCTCTAGCCTAGATACACTGTCAGAAAAGTTAAATAAAGGGGATTTCAAAGTTCTTCGAAATCAATTTCCAAATATCGCAGATTTTTCTTTGCTTCTTAGGAAAGGTGTATTCCCTTATGAATACTTAGATTCTGAGCAGAAACTTTCCGATAGTTCTCTCCCACCAAGCAGCTCACTTTACAGTAAATTAACAGACTCAGAATGCTCTGAAGGTGATTATCGCCATGCAGTTCAGGTTTGGAATCACTTTAATTGTCAAACGCTTTAGGACTATTTAGAGCTGTATTTGAAAACGGATGTTTTGCTGCTCACAGACGTTTTCCAGAATTTCAGGGGTATTTGTTCGAAAGTCTATAAATTCGACCCTGTTCATTTTTATGCAACTCCAGGCTTTTTATGGGACGCTATGTTGAAAAGTACGCAGATATCCCTTGAGTTACTCACTGACATTGATATATTCGATGTTAATTTTATTCCTGAAAATAGTAAGTATGGATATATTCTAGAAGTAGATTTGAAATATGCATACTCGCTTCACGATGATCACAATGACCTACCATTTTGTCCATCCAACAGATTACCCTCCAAAATTTCAAAGACCCCCAAATTAAAAGATGATCTATGTGACAAAAAGAAACACATTATTCACCATAAAAGCTTACAGCAGTGTTTAGCAAACGGAATGGTACTCGAAAAGGTGCACAGTATGCTTCAATTTAAGCAAAAATCGTGGTTGAAGAATTGATATTGATATGATATTGATATTAACACTAAGCCTAGGACTAGGGCCAAAAGTAATTTAGAGAAAGACTTTTTAAGGTTTTAAACAATTTTATCTACGGGAAAACTATGGAGGACAGCTTAAAGCGCAAAGATATTCGCTTAATTACAGAATGGGAATCCCCACCTGTAACTTCCAAGGTGGGCGCCCTAGGTTATGTGCAAGGGACTTGATATCCAGATCCAATTTTCACAGTGCTGCAAAGTTTAGTGAAACCATGTATGCTATCCCTACGAATCGTTTACATAACGTTTGTGATAAGCCAACCTATCTACGTTTTGTAGTGTTGGAGCTTTCAAATGGTAGATGTATGACTTTCACTATTCTTATATGAAACCGAAATTCCGGGATGCACTAAAATTGAACTACATGGATACAGATTCATTTATATATTCCATTAAATCAGAGGATTTATATAGGGACATTCGTGGTGATGTCGAATTAAAATTCGATACATCTGAATATCCGGATGAATTGGCTAGGAAATATAACTTCAAACAGTGTAATAAAAAACGTTTAGGGTACTTCAAAGATGAGCTGCATGGTAGGTCAATGACAGAGTTTGTGGGTCTTCGCTCAAAAATGTATGCCTACACATCAGAGGGTGCAGGTAGTCAGCCCGAAAAATGTGTCAAGAAAAATAAGGGAGTCAAGCGAAGTTGTTTAAAAAAAATAACATTCAATATTTATAAAAATTGTTTAACAGGACAGCAAGAAAGTGATAGTATGTATATGTTTAGGTCTAGGGGGCATGAAAGAAGTGCATTAAAAATTACAAAAATAAAGCTGGACAATAAAGATGATAAAAGAATAATATCTCAAGATGGGATTTCCACATTAGCAATGGGACATTATAAAATTGAAAGGGTAATTGAGAGTTGTATGGCGACTCTAGAAGCAGACTCAAGGATTTGGCATAGCCAAATGACTGCAATAGACAGCACAGCAATAAATGAAAGTGAGAGAGTTTCTTAAAAGAAAATGGATGAGACTGAAAGTGCGCTCGACGAATATGAGGAAAATTTAATTTGGCACTATATGGAAATGGATAAAATGAGAAATCCAAGAATTAGATTTTAAAAATAATAAATTGAATTTGTAAATAAAACGAATATTGTAAATTGTAATATAATAATGTATTCAAAAATGTTTATTCTGAGATTAACAAATAAATTAAATCTATTCTGTATATAATAATAATAATAATAATAATAATAATAATAATAATAATAATAATAATAATAACAATAATAATAATAATAATAATAATAAGAATAATAATAATAATAATAATAATAATAATAATAATAATAATAATAATAATAATAATAATAATAATAATAATAATAATAATAATAATAATAATAATAATAATAAGTTTAAAATACTTGAAATATAAAATTGTTTTATTATTTCATTACAAAATTTCAGAGTTATTTATCCAGCTGTTATCACTTTTTGGGAAACCCGATCAACGTACAAGTGATCTTTTTCCTTCTCTTTTAAGTACTCTCTCTACTAGGTAGGGATATTTGTTTTTTTCAGCTTCTCCCTATAGAACCCACCCTTAACCGGATTCCCATTTAAATCTTCCAATAGATATGTCGTTGGATATGTATTTTGAACTTTGTATATTCTAAAAATCTCGACATTCCAATTTGGAGTGTACGATTTCTCAAATACCCCTTTATATTTCGAAATTCGAACATTATCTCCGACGTTCAGTTTGCTCCCCACAAAAATTTTTATATTATTAAATATCGTTCCCAAGATATGTTTCTCATCTCGCTGTTCACTTCAATGGGAGCCATTTTAATGGTCCTATGAACTTTGTTGTTGTAAAAGTCAATCAACTTTTTGTACATATCAATCCATTTATATGTTCCATTATAAGAAATCTCTTTCCACATGAGCTCTTTTAATGTCCTGTTGAAACGCTCAACAATTGAAGCTTTTAGAGTACTATACGTTGAATAATGATTTATTTGATGACGAATCATCAAAGACTTGAATTGGGTGTTAAAAAACTCTTTACCGTCATCTGTTTAAAGATGCTTAGGTACGCCACGACCAGATTTGAATCTTTTCACCATTGCTTCAGCAACATCCTTTGCAGTCTTAGTTTTAAGTGCTTCACCCCATGCAAATTTGGAAAATGTGTCAATTACTGTTAGCAGTTAATGACACCCATTATTCGTGGACGAGTACTTTCCCATTTCCACCAAATCAGCCTGCCATAACCAATTTATCCCCTTTGTAATAACCCTTCTACGCGGAAAAATTTTACGATCTGGAGCATGTAATTCATTAATAATACCCCGTCTACTCATGATTTCTAGCTTTACAGATTTTAGATTTCAGATTTTACAAATTCATTTGCATACCACCCTTTTCAATAATCTCTGTTAAAACTAACTGGAGTCTTTCTACCCGAGATTCAATTTCCACACCTTTAAAATCTATTAATTGTTGATGATGAGAAATCATTGCATCCTTCATCTGTTTTATAGATATATCAACATTCGCCTTGTTTACCATATTTCATATGCTGTAAATTAAAGTTCCCCTCTGTATCAATATCGATTGCCTCAAGTCCATCGAAACTGTGTAAATTATCTAGTTGATAATTTGTTATCATGGAAGTTAGAGATGTTCTCAAATCATCTATAGCCTTGTCAACATATTCTTTGATGACTATGTCTGTATTTTCTTTTGGGAATCCTCCGTTTTTATGCGTCTTCTCTGAATGTTAAAATTACCATCCGTATCTAAATAGAGTCCCGTCTCCGTTTTCTCATATCGTTTTAAATTGTTAGTGCTTTGCTTTTCATTTATATAACGTCCAAACTTGTCAACGGATATGATGAGTATAATCTCATTTGAAGATTGAACTATAAATATATAGTAAATTAGTATATAATTTTTTCTTCCCTCAGTTCTTCGATTATTGATGTAATTTCGTTTGTGTGATTTGTGTTTTCCGCCGTCTCAGAAGCTATTAAGAGATGAAGTCGTTCTACCAGCTCATTTGTATCATCCCAGTATACATAATTCGGTTTATTCCTCTCAAGTCTCATGAATCCAGATCCGGTAACGGTTGCAGGCTTGTGCTTGGGTGTAGACTCGTCAATGGGTAAATTAGCCAAGAGTGGTTTAATAATCTGAGAATATTTTAATGCTCTCGTCCCCTTCACTTAGCCATTTGGTAGAAAATTTCTTCGATACATATTAGTTTTAAATAGAATTTATCTGTATATTCCGAGATCATCAGTATTATAATTTTTGGGAAGATAATGGAATATTAAAGAATATAATCCACTAGAGAGTCGCCAGTTTTGTTCATCATTAAATTCAATCGAATTATTTGTTACATTTATTTAATTATTTCCCATCATTAATTGGCAACTTTTATTTTTGTATGGAATATATGTCTTATTCAAAATGTGATCTCGCGCTAGCTGACTAATATTAAAATTTTTATACTCTCTTCAAGCGGTGGTGGTTGAATCGGAGTCAATGTTAATGTATTAGGAGGGGAGGGTTGAAATGATAATACACTTGATGGGTGAACACTCGTTTGGTTTGGTAACACGGGTGATGATTAATGGGAGTAATGATTAGGTGGAGAGAATGAGGAAGAATCACCTACAACATCGTCATCATCGTCTATAGCTGGTTGTAAATAAAATTTATCGTCATCATCATCATTTTCATTCTCATCAAGAGTATCCCCATAATCCTCATCACTTTTTAGCCTCCAATCCAATAGTTTGTATTCCTCATATTTAGGTTTTGAACTCTTTGTAGCTGCAGTATAAAATGTTAGTTTCCTCTTTTTCATATGTGGTGTCTTAATATCATAATCGTTTTGATATCCTTTTTTATATTCTTATCGAATTTTGTATTATTATTCACAAGTTCATTTAATGGATCAGTTACAGGTTTAAATGTTTCCTCCAAACCCATAATATTCTAAGATTTAAATTGTTTTAACACGAGAAATTTCTTTTTTAAAGCATTTCGACTTTTATTCATTTGTGATAAAATATTTTGATTCATTTTGCTGTAATTTTTAAGATAATAAAATATAAAATAAAAATAAAATATTTTGATACATTTTGCTGTAATTTTTAAGATCAGGAGTGGTTATTTCAGTCTTGGGGTTGGTAATAAACTGAAGAATTATTAATTTATAGTGAGTATATATAGCTGATCTGATAAACAGACCTGATCTCTTTTAACAGGTCGGATAAACAGACCTGATCTGTTTTAACAGGTCTGATAAACAGACCTGATCTGTTTTAATAGGACTGATAAACAGACCTGATCTGTTTTAATAGGTCTGATAAACAGACCTGATCTGTTTTGATAGGTCTGATAAACACACCTGATCTGCTTTAATAGGTCCGATAAATAGACTTGATCTGTTTTATCAGACCTATTAAAAAAGAGCAGGTATGATTATCAGACCTGTTCTGATTTAATAGGTCTTTTTATCAGACCTGGTCTGATGGATGATCTGTTTCATGAGCATTGAAAAGTAAAAAGAATAAAAAGAAATTCCCAAGTTCCCAATTAAAGAATTTTGATTTTTCCTTGTTAAATTTTATTTTATTTTCATTTATATTTTGAAGCTGAAAATTATAAAGCTGAAAAAGAAATTTCCCAAGTCCCTTTCCCAATTTAAAAATTCTTTAAATTTTAATTTATTTACATATTTTTGAAGCTGAAAATTAGAAAGCTAAAAAAGATATTTCTCAAGTCCCTTTCCCAATTAAAAATTTTCATAAATTCTTGTTTAAATTTTATTAATTTATTTTTGAAGCTGAAAAAGAAAATTTCCAAGTTCCTTTCCCAATTAAAAAATGTAATAAACTTTAGTTTAAATTTTATTTATTTATTTTATATTATTAATTGGAAATCTAAATTTCCATCCTCTAACTTTATTAAATTATACCTTATACGCTGAAAAAGTCGAGGATATAGTCCTCAACACAATTTTATCTCTCAGGGAGATTCAAAAAGTGATCCTTTAGCTCCAATTTAACGTTGGAGACAAATTTCCCCGATGACCGCTTCGCTGAAAAAATTTCCATCGGCGTGTTGATGGGGAGTTGATTAATGATGAGCTTGCCTTTAACTCTACACGAGTTAAAGACAAGTATTAGAGGATCCATTTCGATATCCTCTATTATTGCGTCCAAATCTGCTTGGGTTACACCCAGGGGGAGTTTGGACACGCAAGCGCTGGTCTTCTTGATGTTACCCTTCTTGTTTTTGGTGCTATTGTTGCTGGTTGTCGGGTTCATCTTTTCTACGTTGGAGGTGGTGGTTCTGGCACTGAAGCTGGTGCTGAAGCTGGTGCTGATGCTGATGCTGGTGCTGTTGCTAGTGGTGGTGATGGTGCTGATGCTGATCGGTGAATGATATTTTTCCTTGACGAGCTGGCGGATTTTATACCCGTCAAGGAGTATATTTCTCCTCCCACTCCAAATCACAACCTGCAGTGAAAGAGTACCTTTTTAACTCTTTCTTTTCCTCACTCGTATAGTTCTCTGTTGTCCACTTCACGAAATGATGTCTATTAAAGATCTGCGGACATAAATGTCCGCAAATGTACTAAATTTTTGGTAGCGTTTGTAATTATATCTTAGGTTTTTTACTTTTAATGGTGGTTATAAATTCCCAAAACGATTAAAGTAAATTGATTCTGTTCCTTTCTTATAATACGCTACCCAATGCGTTCCCTCAGATGACGAGTCTGCTAAATTTATAATTCCACATTCAGAGTGATGAGGTAATTTGGGTAACTCATCTTTCATATAAGCTCCTCGAAAATGTGTAATATGTTTTAAAGCAAACTTTAGTATATCAAAGTTGGATAATGCTCTATTGGGTAGCTCATTTAGTAGTTGTTTTGATTACATTTGTGGTTTTTATTATTTTTTGTTAATGATATCCCGTACCTTTTTTGTATGGCTGTAAATGAAAGTCCTTCCCCAATGCTACCAATTCCATTTTTTTATTATGTCTCTGGTTTCCCTCAAGTTGAGCCTTTGCCATTATTGATAGACTTGACAATTGCTGCGCTACCTGACGCTTAACTACCCACAGCACTAAGGGCTGTTAAAATAGTTACCAATGTTAAAAAACAGCCAACCTAGGGAACTGCTATAACGCGCGGAATTACAATCTTTTTCTTACATCCCATCGATTTAGATATTGCGTTGCGAGCCACTTTTACTGCATTCATTAAGCCGAATGGTCTATTCTTTCGCAATTCAATTGTTGCTTTTTTGATGATTGAAGCAAGAGATTTGTTCAGTCACGGCAGCATTACTCATAAGCAATATCATTAGAAGTAGACATAATAATTCTTCAGTCGCTGCCACATGCATTTGTCGTTAATAAAGTATCAGTTACCAGGTCAAGCGAATATGCATAACTGGCGGACAACAAAATAGAGCACTGTAGCAATAAGTGTCAGGTCATATATCTGACAATAACCCACATACACAGTAACCCACATTCACAGTAACCCACATTATTTGTTATACGATATTTGTTACCATAAGCATTTTGTACCTATATATACTGTTAAGTTTTCATTAATAAAGTCAGTAAGAGTTCTACCTCAACCAAGAGCTTTTATTCATGCCCGACACCATCGCCGTGTCTTTATGCCCGACACCATCATCGCCGTGTCTTTATGCACCCAACTCAACCAAACCAACCAAACCGTCCACCTAGTTCCAAGTGCTAGTTGCGACAATCAAAGGCAATAGTTTATGCACTATCTGCCAGGCATCGAAGCCTCCGTATAGACAAGATTTTCGTATTCCATTCCAAATTTTTTCTTTGGCTTCATTATATCATTCATTCATATTTGTTACAAAATAAGCTCCAGCTCTCTCACTAATACTACTATTCCCCGCTTTTACTTGTTCCCAAGCTCTATCAATTAAAACCGAGTCTGCTTTATGGCGTTCACCCAAGTCCTGGCATTTTGAATATGCAATATCTTGTTCTCGACAAGCTTCATCTAAAGCATTGATACCCCGATCACCACGTAGCAATCGTTTCTCTAGTTTTGTGCCAGGTCCACAGTAATTGTAGCCAGGTATATGAGCTTCAAAGGGTAGAGTGTTTATCAATATTTTTTTGAGACCAGTACCCTGTTTGACATTTTTTATATTATAAAAATGTTTCCCCATTTTATATCATCCTCAATTATCGAGTGCTTGTCATTGAATGAAGTACTCATCTCGAAAACATGCGTTTATTAAGGCAAAATAAAAGTATTGTAGTAAGAAATATTGAAGGTGATGCACATGGTGAGAGTACACACCCCCGTCACAACTCATTGTTACCAAACACAATTAGAGCTTTAATTGTTGGTGCATCAAGCTGCGGAAAGACAAACGTTCTTATTTCGCTTTTGAAGAGTCCTAATCGATTGAAATTTGAAAATTTATATATATTTTCAAAGAGTTTCTATCAACCAAAATATGAGTATTTGGAAAAACTTATTAAGCCCATACGAGGAATTGGTAATTACACATTTTCTACAAATGACTCCGTTTTGTCACTGCAAGAAGCTAAAAACAATTTCATTATGATATTTGATGATGTTGCGTGTGAAAAACAAGACAATATTCGGAACTATTTTTGTATGGGACGACATAGAAAAATTGATTCATTCTATTTATCTCAAACGTATACACATATACCAAAACATTTAATTCGAGATAATGCAAATTTTATTATAATGTTTAAGCAGGATGACTTAAACATGCTTCTTATATACCGAGGTCATGTAAACAGTGATATTGATTACAATTCATTTATAAATATATCAAGAACATGTTGGACAAACAAATTTGGATTTCTTGTAATCTCTAAAGATGATGATATGAAAAGTGGACGCTATAGGAAAGGATTCGACCAGTTTATTGTACTCGAATAAATAAGATATAAGTATAATGCAATTTTTGAAAAAAGACAGTTGATCATCCAGCTTCATAATGACTTCATTAATGACAATTACGTTAAGTGGAAATGCATCTGTACTTAGCGAACATTTTATACATTTAATTCTATACCGAATGCGGATGAGGGAAATAATCTGTTTTATTTTGGAAATAAAGTCGTCGAAATACCTATAGGGTCATATGAATTTGAAGATATTGTGAAATATATAATGGATAAAGTCAAGAAATATGATCTCCATAACAGCTTAAAAATTGAGTGTAACACCAATACATTGCAAGTTCAAGCTACTACCAAAAAAGAGAGTGTATATTTTAATCATCAACGATCAATTGGACGACTATTTGATTTTAATAAACGAGTGCTTCATGTGCTTCATGAATTTGGAATCAACGTTCCGCCAGAATATAAAATGAACATTACACCACGAAATTTAATTTATTTACCTGTCAACACCAGAGAAATAAGCACACTCGAAATGCGGATAACTGATCAGAAAGGAGATTTAATTAATTTGCGTGGTGAAACTGTATCAGTTCGTCTTCACTTACGTGCATCAGAATGATTATTTACAATAAAAAGTCGTCGCATAGCTCATTTGATAGCATTATCAAACCTAAAGTTGAAAGCATCATCATCATCATCATCATCAGCATCAACAACATCATCACCTCGAGGATCTTCACATAAACGTTTTGCTCTCACATTAAAAAATAAATTGATTTTAAAATCACTGGGATTTAATATTAAATAGAGTTTATAACAATACAATATTCAAATGAATGACATTTTTTATGTTCAAGAAAAACCTATTAATGATGAAAGTATTATCAAAAAGGAATATCACACTTACTTTCCTTATCAAGCGACATTCAAAGAAAACGATGAACTTAGAATCACTATTCAAAACTCGGACCTGTATGTCCTTCCGTGTGAGAGTTTTCTCCACTTTGAAGGAACGCTTGGGAGAATTATTGACACTGTTTAGGTGAGGGGCCGCTGCTGTGCCGCCTTGGCTCACCGGAACTTAAGAGCGCACCCGCGCTCGCCCCTTTTGTGCTCAGGCCCTCGGGTCGGCCGTCGCTGCTCCCGCTCTCGGGCGGTGCTGTCCGCCACTCGGGCCCGCTCCCGTGCTGTTAAGCTGTGCTTATCGGTCGGGAGCGCGGCCCTTATGTTAATTTAGTTTTAGTCTCATGTATGAAGCCAAATAAAGCTGACACGAACAGCCTTGAATATACCCACGACGCCCCCGACTCTTCATTTTCGAGCCTCCGTTTTCTTTTCGTTTGCTACGCGGGTTTTTTCCGCTGGGCCTTCAATCGCTTTTTGGACATCTTTTTGCGGCACAAGCGCCCCCCTTCACATTTTGGTCCTTCGAGCCGGATTTTTTTTGTGGATTCTCTACCAGCAGTTCCCGGCATTGGTCCGCCAAAACGATAAGTACGACATTTCTCCGTCTTCGTCTCGCTGCCGGTCTTCAGCAGTGGTCCGAACATTAAATTTCGTTCACACTGCTGTAAGATTTGTTTTTCCTTCCGTGTCAGCTCCAAGTCCGAGTTTTTCGACACAACGGCAGTAATTTCTATTATTCATTTTTCCTATTCTACTTCGTCTTCAATCTCTGAAAAATTTTCCATTCGTCTCCGTTTTGGTGTGCGCCAT
>VNJN01001238.1:0-21818 GCA_008042485.1 Drosophila mayri
TTCACTTTATCTCAACTTGTTACGCTGCTGGCCTAATTACGAGTGTTTATTGTTTCTCGTCCCAGCCGTCGCGTGGCCTAATTCTGCCCGCTCCTCTCCCGGCTGCGCTGCCACGATCGATGGCACGCGCCGTTCCGCATTCCATGCATTCTTTTGCATGGCGAGCTTTCCGTCTCGCTCTCTCTTCTGGGCGGCAGGTGGCCCATGCAAATTCCGTTTTTGCATTCGCGGCTCTGTCGGCGCCTGCGCCGCGGATCTCTGCCCAGATCGCGCTCTCCGGCCTTCTATGCCGATCGCTGATTGGCGGATCTCGTATCCCGGTCATTCCGTCATTGTTTCCTCCCGTTCCTGGAGGATGTTGCTAACGGTGCGGGTTATGTTGCCCCTACCCTTTGGACCAGCTCAATTTCCATGTTCCCAGTCTTTCATCTAGAAACTTTATCCCTTTAGTAGTTAACCACTGTAGGCATGAGTTTGAAGTATATGAACCCTTTAGGGTTTTATGTTGGGATTACAATCGCCTATTTAGTAGTATTGAAGGCATAGAAAGATTTCAAAAACTAAAATCTGTATTGCTTGTAGTACTAGACCGTAGTATATATTGATTCTTCCTCGTTATATTCTATCTATTATTTCTCGCGTCTATCTAGTAAAAGTTTCGTGCCGTGCGGAAGGTGGGTGTGGGACACGTACGAAAAAATCAATAAAAATAAAGCTAAAAAGCGAAATACATTTTTTTTTTAAAATCGTTTTCTATGAGAAAGTTCGAGTTTTTTCACTTAAATGGGTGAATGGGTGGGCGTGGCACATTTTCCACTAGATATATATATATTTTACAACAATTCACTGTCAAATGCCTTTTAAATTATTCGATTATCTTATTTGGTTCAAAAGTTATGATTTTCGCATCGCAAAAGGTAAATAGGAGGTTTCTGAGTATGGAACGTCGCACAGTGAATTTTTTGACTCATCAATCAAAGCTTACGGATGCTGCGTTTATTTACGGTCAGAAACATTAATGGGAGATATCGCAGTTGATCTGCTGACTGGCAAGTCAGCCAAGTCCGGCCATGGTATGCTAAACTGAAGGCCCCATTACCACACAGAAAAGACTCTGCATATTTTTTGACACTCGCAAATTGTGCTTCAATGGCTAAAATAGTATTCAGTCAGTCACAAAGTGAGCTTTCGTCGGAAACCGAATTTCCGAAATTCAAGAATCCGCAGATGGCCAATGGAAATTTGTGACGGATGCAAGCAACTCAGAAGATATATTCGCGTGGAACTACTACAGCTACACGTTCCGAGTAGAAATACTAGATCTTACATACCTTTAGTTTTGCGCCATTGTAGAACCTTCTTTGAACTGCATGAACCCTTTAGAGTACTGTGTGCAAGTTACAATGAGTTGTACTCGGTAATCGCACACGCTGATTGTCTTCCTAAACTAAAAACTTTAATCCTTACCCACTTAAATTGCATGCAAGCAAACATTCAGGCAGCTCGCCGGTAGTTTATTTCCTCCTTCTTTCCTATATTTTCAATCGCGTCTACTAATATCTAACCCTAAAAGGCACGTGCCTGGTTTCATAAGGGCCACTTGAGTGTACTGACCGTAGTGCATCAACGTCCAAGAATAAAACTGTGTGAGACACAGCAACCAATTTCCTGCCACTCCCCGTCGCCACAGCTCCTGGTCCCCGTTCCAATGGTTCTGAAATCAGGAATGATCAAAGATTCGGTAACCGAATCGGTCGTTGTGGCATCGGAAACCGCTCAGTCAACAATTTCCGCGTCGTTCGTTTTGTCCAATGCGGAGTCAAATTCTTTGGCTCCGCAAAACCCCATAGAAAAACATACCCACGGTCCAACATTGCCCGGAATACCGGCCGTGGTTGGTAACAATTCGTTACACAAGCCCCTCACAGCAGTCCCACCTTCGAAAACAATATTTGTTTCGAGGCTTGGCCCAGATCTCGCATCTGAAGATGTCCTGGCCTATATTCAAGGCAAAACGCAAGCTGGCAATGTCAAGGTGGAAAAATTCAAATTTTCGTATGCCAGAGACATTTCATCATTCAAGATAAATGTCTCATCCCAACTCTTTGACATTATTTGCTATGGTGACTTCTGGCGCGAATACGTGATAGTCAAGGAGTACGAGGCTCGAAATAAGAGAAATCGACATGTTGGAGTACAACTACCTAACCCTCTATTCCCACAGATACACCTTCTGTCCCAAAAAACTACCCTCTTCCCTTCTACTTTCCTATCAGAATACTAGGGGCTTACGCAGTAAGCTTCCTACATTGTATTCGGATAGCCTTTCCTTCTCATTCCAGGTTATTGTATTTACTAAAACCTGGTTGAAGCCGGAGATTCTATGCTTCGAAATTCTTCCAAGTAAGTAAACAATTTATAGATTAGACCGCCAGCTCCAGCGTGGTAGTGGAGTTTGAATTGCCGTTGACTCCTGTCTCATCTCTGAACGGTTGGTATCTAATGACTTTATGGATATTGAATTTATCTGCGTTAAACTATCTTCTACAAATAGTTGTATTTATGTAACCTGCTCCTACATCCCTCCATCTTCGGAAGAGCCAATTTGTTGGAAACACCTTTTGGCAATTCAGGCAGTTTTCAGCAGGCTTTCTGATAGTGGCTTTGGGGGACTTCAGCATGGCGTGTCTAACGTTCTTCATACTGCGGCACAGCATGACTTCATAATTGGCTTGCTCTATTTATCTTTATCCCAAGTTAACCATATCTTTAATTCTTTTAACCGCTTACTGGATCTTTGCTTTGTCTCCGATCCTCTAGGTGTAAATCTAATTAGAGTTGTTCCTATTACGCAACCTGAAGATCCTCATCATCCTTCTTTCGATGTGACTATTGACACTGGGACAGTTTTAGCAATGAAATCTGGTAGTAGTTTAAACAGGGTCCGCTGTTTTCGAAAGGCTGACTATCAGAGGCTTAACACTCTAATAACTGAATTTGATTGGTCAAAACTTCACACGAGCTCGGACATGGCATCCGCCGTTGA
The DNA here is from genome assembly GCA_008042485.1 of Drosophila mayri. Taxonomy (NCBI): domain Eukaryota; kingdom Metazoa; phylum Arthropoda; class Insecta; order Diptera; family Drosophilidae; genus Drosophila; species Drosophila mayri. The sequence continues at coordinate 3,047 of VNJN01001238.1, forward strand.
AATCTTGTATAGTGCCATGAATTCATTTTTCTTTTTATGTGTTCCTGAAACCTACCCGTCAGTCTCTAATAAACCAATTTGGTTTACAAAAGAGCTGCAACGTTTAAAAACGTAAAATTCTAGGCTTTATAATAAATTCAAACTCACTGTTTTAAAAACGGCTTTCTCATCTTACCTAAGTGCTCGATCTAATTTTTCCGTACTTAACGCTCAGTGTTATAAAAATTATTTGACTCGTTGCAAGGTCTTGTTCACGCAGGACCCTAAACAGTTTTATAACTTTGTTAACTCTAAACGTAAACCCACGTTATATCCTCCCTCGCTGTCATTTAAGAATGGTATACCGGGCTCTGTGCTTAGGTATTGCTCCGAGGCGCTGTGTAAACCCTTTCTAAAATTGTTTACCTTATCTTTAGAATCCTCAGAATTTCCCCTTATTTGGAGGGAATCATTTGTTATTCCTCTCTACAAAAAAGGTAGCAAATCGGATGCCAGTAATTATAGAGGTATCTCCAAACTATCGGCAATCCCTAAACTTTTCGAGAATGTAAGCACTCCTCACTTGCAACATCTGTGTAAATCCGTTATCTCGCCATGTCAGCATGGTTTTATGACGCGAAGATCAACCACAACCAATCTTCTGGAACTTACCTCTTTTATTATAAGGGGCTTCCAACTAAACTCTTAAACCGATATAATTTACACTGACTTAAGTAAAGCTTTCGACTCAGTTAATCATTATCTTCTGGTTAGGAAACTTTATTCAACGGGATTTCCTAGTGATCTTCTTAAGTAGATTTCGAGTTATCTAAGTGACAGGACCCAAAAGGTTCTGTTCTGAAACGTTCTATCCAATAGCCCCTGTTTTCTACTTATATGCTTAACGATTGCTCTTTGGAAAGAATTTCTATTGTCGATGATCTGGGTGTCCGCTTGGATCCTAAACTTTCGTTCTCAGAACACATTTCTTGTATTATTAACAAAGCCAGAGGCATGCTGGGATTCGTTAAAAGGTGGTCGAAGGAGTTCAATTCTCCCTATGTAACGAAGACTCTCTTCACTTCTTTAGTTGGCCCTATATTGAAGAACGGTTCGTGTGTCTGAAGTGCTTAATTTGGAGTCCATAGTAGCCGCATTGAATTTTTCATCTAGAAACTTTATCCCTTTAGTAGTTAACCACTGTATGCGTAAGTTTGAGGTACATGAACCCTTTAGGGTTTTATGTACGGGCCACAATCGCCTATTTAGTAGTTATAAAGGCATAGAAAGCCTTCTAAAACTAAAAACCGTATTGCTTGTAGTACTAGCCCGTAGTATATCTCGAATCTTCCTCGTTCTATTCTATCTTCAATTTCTCGCGTCTATCTAGGGGCTGCGCCCCTCGGTCGGTTGGCCGGGAGGTAGGCGTGGGACTCGCGCGTAAAAAAAATAAACTTGAATATCAAAAATATCAATTTAACTGCACAACACCACCAGACTGTAACTTAATGAATTTATACGCTATTATAATTAAATTTATATAATTAAATTATAATTGCTAAAACAGATTGGGATACATGGCTACAATACTTCGAATATTGTTTCAACACAATACAATCAAAATTTAGAATAGAGCAGGCATTTGTGACGATTTCACTCGCTTTGTATATAACTATGTAACTAATCGTGTATATATTAGCCTTATGTTAAGTTTAAGATTAGGAAATATGTAAATATTAGGGATTAGGAGTTAGGGAGTAGGGACGGGGCGTAGACCGGTCACACACCGGCAACATTTCCGGACACACACCGGCAACCTTACCGGACACACAACGGCAACATAATCGGTTTATCGGATTATCGGTTCCATCACCGGGGAACGCCGGCCAGGGAGCAGTACGGAACGAAAGTACCGCATCCCAAAGGACGCTGACCAGCGAGCGGCGGAGAGAGCGTTCGGGGGCAGAGGCCTACGACGCGGGCGCCGGCAGATTTGAGGGAATGCGACGGAATTCGCACCCGCCACCTGCTCGATCAGGAGAGAGTTATGCCATTTGGACTCTACTCGGCGCAAGCGACGTTTCAGCGGGCACTGGACACGGTCATCGGTAGGGACCTGGAACCGCACGCGTTCGCCTATCTGGACGACATCATCGTCATGGGGTCAACATTGGAGGAACATGTGGAATACCTTCGAGAGGTGATTCGCCGACTACGCAAAGCCAACCTACGGCTGAACAGGGATAAATGCCACTTCTTTCAACGGCATATCGCCTACTTGGGACACGTGATCAGCGAGGAAGGAATCCATACGGACCCCGACAAGGTAGCCGCGATCCGCGAGCTGCAGCCGCCAACTTGCTTAAAGAAACTTCGAAGATGTCTGGGCATTGCATCCTGGTATCGTCGATTTATTCCCAAAGTCGCCGATGTTGTGGAGCCGTTGTTGTGACATCGCTGCTGTAGAAGTGCCGGCAGTTGGAGTGGACATTACAGCATGATCAACCTTTTCAGGAATTGAAAACTCGATTGACGGAGGCACCGGTTTTAGTCTGCCCGCACTTTGAGCAGTAATTTGTGCTGCAGACGGACGCCAGCGAATACGGCATCGGAGCCGTACTCACACAAATCATCGAGGGACAAGAACGAGTGGTGGTCTATGCCAGCCGCCGCTTAAAAAGCGCGGAAAGGAATTACTCGGTAACCAAGAAGGACTGCCTCGCCATCGTCTGGGCCGTAAGGAAGATGCGGTGTTACATCGAGGGATATCGATTCGAGGTCATAACGAATCATCAGGCCTTGAAGTGGTTGAACTCCATTGACAACCCAACTGGGAGAATCACTCGCTGGGCACTCGAGCTGCAGCAGTACCAATATGACGTCCACTACCGGAGGGGAGTCCAAAACCTAGTGGCCGACGCCCTCTCACGCCAACCGCTCCCAGTGGCGCAGCAAGCACAGATACAAGGGACAAACTGCAAGTGGCTCACAAGGATGTTGAAGAAGGTTCGGACCGAACCAGCCAAGTTCCCGGATTACAGGGAGGAAAGTGGACAGCTTTATCGCCGCATTGTGCTACGGCCACAGGAGGAGGAGTACACACCATGAAAGCTGTGTGTAGGAGCGGATTATCGCCATCGTGTTCTACAGGAGAACCACGATATTCCCGCTGCCGGACATTTGGGAGTCCGGAAGACGAACAAGCGCGTGGCCCAGCGATATAATTGGTCAGGACTATTTCGCGGCGTCGCCCGCTACGTACGCAACTTCCTAAGTTGCCAGAGGTATAAGGTCAGCCAGGAGTAGCTGGCGGGACGAATGTTTACACGCCAAGTGGGAGAGCCATTCCACGTTCTCTGCGCGGATTTCGCCGGCCCGATTAATCGTCCGAAATCGGACGATTAAGACGAGGATCGCCCAGTATCTGGATGGGAACAAACAAAACGAGTGGGATAAGCTGCTCCCAGGGATATCGCTGGCCATAAACAGCTGTATCTTCGACACAACAGGACTCAGCCCAGCATTTCTGGTTCAAGGGAGAGAACCTCGGCTACCTCACGCTCTCTATGATGAAGTTACTCCGGGACGTGAAATCCCCGAGGTAGCCCCAACGGAACGTAGTATACAGCTGCACCACATCTTCGAGGTCGCCAGGAACAACGCCGACCGAGCATCGGCTGATCTACAATCTCCGCCGACGGGAGCGGAAGCCGCCGGTGGGATCACTAGTGCTGGTTTGACGCCACGCATTGTCGAATGCCACCGAAGGATTCGCAGCAAAATCGGCAGCGAAATATGAGGGGCAAATTAGGGTCGCCAAATTCCCTTCACCAAACATTGTGCAGCTGCACATACCGGGCAGTCGCCGACGGCGGACAGCCAGCCTGAACCTGCTGAAACCGTATCACGGCAAGGAAACCGATACGGAGGAAAACGAAAACGAGGAGGCCGCCCCGACCAGTGGAAACAACTCTACGCTCGGACGGCGAAGCTAAACGTTACCACCGTTTGATACTCTGACACAGTGGTCAGAGTTCACGGAGTCACTTGATGACGGGTGCGCCCGTCTAACTCTTCGCCCCGCCAGGAGAGATAAACAACGCGAAAAACGACATTACAACTCAATAGGTTCCTTCCCCATCACGGGGAAAGGAGGTCAAAAGATAAGGACGAGTTAGAACACACCGTCAGGTAGGGGCTCAGGAGTTAATGGGAAGCAAATTAAAGTGATAAAGTGAAGTGTAACGGAGAGGAGCCCGAAGAAGGAGCAGCATCAGAAGTTATATCGGAACATTTATTTGGGTGAGCGAGGCAAAGCTGCCCTATAATTACATATACATACAAAAATTTCGGGGTGTGTGTGATCGGTAGGGGAAAGAACAGTGGGAAACGCAATTAGGAAACTAATAATTAAGACACGAATACAATGAAAATAAACCCACAATGAACATATCCACTCTCGACAACTTTGTTACCCTATTCCTAGTGAATTATATTACCCTCTGCTGCACTCCTCCCCATCTCGGCTGCCGTTGGGTAATTCCAGGCGCCAAATTGGGCAGGACGGGAACAGTAGCGACCAGCTGCTGAAATTAATTCCGGGCGTGGGCGCGGGCGGCGGCTGTTGGGTTCCCCATGCCATCTGTTCAATCTCAGAGTGCGTCGTAGGGATTAGCCCAGGCGCCCTCACTGGCGATCGCGAGTCACGGGGAATATTTTGGGGAAGGTGGCGACGGCCCGCCGTTGGGTAATTCCAGGAGGAACCGCCGCGCTGCGGCCGTTGGGCTCGGACCAGGCCGTGGTTTTAGGTTTGGGTTGCGGGCGAGGGAGCAGGCTGATGGGCAATCCCGAGCCATCTCCAGTCTCTAGTGGGGGGTTTCGGCCGCTGGAAATTCCCGAAGGGTAGTAATTTTTCCCGCCCAGCGTGGGCAATTGGAAGTCGCAATTCTCTACGCCAAAAACCCACCCTTAAAATTCTCGCCAACCTCGGCCTCCTCCATATTCTGGCGATTCCAAAATATAAATTAAATCTGGAAGGGACTTTGGCCGCGGATGTTTATAGCTCGGCCGTAGTGCATCCTTACACATTTAAGAGAGTTAGACTAATGTTAGAATCCCATAAGTTAAAACATAAAATTAATTACGACAAAACAAGCTTAGATTTTGACTTAAAAATATGAGAGCAGGTTTTATTGAAAAATGAAACAGGGCATAAGCTAGATTTGAAATAAATAGGTTGTGACGGTTGGTTAAATGCTCCGGGGCTCACGGGTGGCCAGGGTCGTCTCAGAAATGTATATTTTGAGTTGAATGGAGTTGCTAGAAGAGATCCCGTTTCGTTCCCAGAGGGGAAGGCGTGAGGAATTACATAGTACTTAGTTATTCCAAGTTTATTGGGCGTTAGCCAAATTCCAAATTAATTAATTATTAATTTCGTGAAACGCTAATTATTGTAATCTCTCCTCACTTATTATTAATTAATTAATAAATTAAATTAATAAATAAATAAATAAATTAATTAAATTAATAAATTAAATTAATAAATTAAATTAATAAATTAATTAATTAATAATAAGTGAGGAGAGATTACAATAATTAGCGTTTCACAAAATCCACTGGCTCGGTTTCTGCTGCTCCCAGGCTCGGTGTCGTCCGGGGCTACGTCTCCGGTGTATGCGAGTAGTCGGCGGTGTTCGGCGGTTGCGTAGTAGGGGAATGAGAATAAGAGAGACCCTTCTGGTCTGCTAGTTAAAATGGTCGATTGAGAGGCTTTTTGAGGTCTACTAAAGTTATGGGAACAGTTCTAAAGGCCTTTAAGGTCTACTATTTATGAGAGAGGTTTAGAGGCCTTTGAGGTCTGCTAATTAGGAGAACGGTTTTAGAGGCCTTTGAGGTCTACTAGTAAAAAGAACAGTTTTTTTTTGGGCCCTTGAGGTCTACTAATTAGGAGAACAGTGTAGAGGCCGTTAAGTTCTACTTGTTAGGAGAACAGTTTAAAGGCCCTTAAGGTCTACTATTTATGAGAACAGTTCTAAAGGCCTTTAAGGTCTACTATTTAAGAGATTGGTTTAAAGGCCTTTGAGGTCTGCTAATTAGGAGAACGGTTTTAGAGGCCTTTGAGGTCTACTATTAATGAGAACAGTTAAGAGGCCTTTAAGGTTTACTATTTATGAGAACGGTTTGTGACGCCCAGGGGCTGCACAATTAAACCCAAAAGGAAGCATGAAGAAGCATGAAATTAAAATAAAATAAAGCATGAATGTAAAATGTAAAAGTAATTATAAATAAATATAAAATAATAACACATCCGACGGTACAGTCCTTCGTCAAATTTAAATCAAACGCGCGCGTGCGCCAAGAGGGGTCACACCGACTACCCGAGGCTGGCCACACTAAACAGCATTGAGAAGTTCAAAGGAGGAAGCCACACTAGAGGGCCCAGGGCCGCTATATAAGGCGAGCCAGATCCCTTGAAAGAGCATTCAGTGCGAGCAGCCAAAGGGAGCAACACCTACATAAGACCAGAAGGATCACCGGGTAAGCGGAGAAAAAACTCATAGGCAAAGGGGACTTAGCTACTAAATCTGGGTCGGAGAACCGACTGATCAGGGCGAACTTTAATCGTACCTAGTAGACCTTAAAGGCCTCTCACAACCGTCCCAATATATTGTAGACCTCAAAGGCCTCTCAAACTTTCTCATATATTGTAGACCTTAAAGGCCTCTCACACTTTCTCATATATCGTAGACCTTAAAGGCCTCTCAAACTTTTCTCACATATTGTAGACCTTAAAGGCCTCTCAAACCTTCTCATATATTGTAGACCTGAAAGGCTTCTTAACCGTTTCTCACATATTGTAGACCTTAAAGGCCTCTCAAACTTTTCTCAGATATTGTAGACCTTAAGGGCCTCTCAAACCTCTCTCATATAGTGTAGACCTTAAAGGCCTCTCAAACCTTTTCATATATAGTAGACCTTAAAGGCCTCTCAACCGTTTCTCACATATTGTAGACCTTAAACGCCTCTCAAACTTTTCTCAGATATTTTAGACCTTAAAGGCCTCTCAAACCTCTCTCATATAGTGTAGACCTTAAAGGTCTCTCAATCTTCTTCATATATTGTAGACCTTAAAGTCCTCCACACTGTCCTCCTAATTAGTAGACCTCAAGGGCCTCTCAAACTATTCTCTCAGTTCACAGACCCTGACGGCCCTGGACCCATTCGCCTAACTAGTAGACCGCGAAGGCCTCAAAAACTTTCCTTATAGTAGTAGACCTTCCAGGCCTATAAAACCCTCCTAATTGGCAGACCTCGCTCCTTCTCTCTCTCCCTCTACTACGTAGCCGCGAATCCACCCCGGCCCATCACCAGAGCCGAGACGAAGCCGGACGACCCCGAACTCAGGAGCAGCAGGACCCGAATCAGTGAATCTCGTGGACACCAACAACTGGTCGTCGACAGGCGGAAGCATCTAGCCATAGAGGCGTCGATACAGCTCGTCAGTGTACATGGGTCGATGAGAGCCGAGGTATCAAAGACTCGCGTCCCGGTATCAATCCGCACTGCTGCTGTCGGAAGGACGTGACGACAATGACTGCGCCATTGCCGGGTCGGCAGTGCCCTGCGAGGCGACAGCCGCGTCCCAAAGAACGCTAGGAGCGGACTCACGTGCGGTGAACGTGGGCCGGGGCGCGGTAGACGAGCGTCGAGAGGACGGAGACGCCGGTTTATGTGGCTGTCGGCGAGGTGCCGGACGCTCGTGCATGTGCAATAGTGTATGATGATCCTGACGGCACACTTTGCAAAGATCACTCCAGCGGCACGCTCCATCGGAGTGTTCGTGAGCCAGACAATTCGTTCAATAGCGGTTGGCGAGCACAGCCTGTGGAGCCTTCTCTCCACACTCAGCCGAAAAAAACGGCGACACTTCCATAGCGGATGAACGGCATGGCAAACTCAGCAGCAGTAGGAATTTATACATCGAGTTCGTCTGCTCTCAAGAACGACGGCAGTGCGTGGACGTGGAGACATGGTACTTGATATGCTTGATAGGATAAGAAAAAAAAAAAACAAAATTAGTAGGTGGTAGCGGTGGGACTTAGACTAGGGGACGCGTAGGACTATGGATTTAGGAAGAGACTTGTCATTGCGGCCGATTAGAGGCTACCCATGGTAGCAGGACGACCTTTGCGACATGGCGCTTAACGAAACCCCGAGCAGTGCGAATGGTCACTACTCTTACATGACCGTCCGGTCCGGGAAACACAGCATCGACCGTGCCGAGCCGCCACTCATTGGATGGCAGATTGTCGTCCATGATGACGACCATATCGCCTACGGCAAGGTTCTTTGTGGGCGTTTGCTTATTGCGTTTATGGAGCTTCTTGAGGTACTCCTCTTTCCACCGCACACGAAATTGCTGATAAATAGCCTTAAGGTGCTGCCACCGGTTGATTATAGAAGTCTTGGCTCCCTTTATTTAAGGTTCTGCGATGGCGAGGAGGAGCCCCCGCCAAGAAAATGCACCGGCGTGAGTGCCAGTAGATCTGTGGGGTCTTCGGACATTGGAGCGATTGGCCGCGAATTCAGGCAGGCCTCGACCTTGGCGAGAAGCGTGGAAAGCTCTTCGAAAGTATATTTTCGAGTGGCTGTGGACTTATAAAACAGTGTTTTGGAGCTCTTGACTCCATCTTCCCACAAACCCCCCATATGCGGCGCTTCCGGAGGAATAAACTGCCATAAAATCTGCCGGTGACTATGGGCAGTCGTCACTGAGTCCTTCAAGTTCCTTCACGGCTGCCCCAACAAAGGTTTTCCCAATGTCCGACTGAACTTGGCGCGGACACCCTCTCCGGGACACAAACCGAGAGAAGGCTGCGAGAAATTTCTCGGTAGTCAGGTCGGATGTGGGTGCCAGATGAATTGCCTTCGTAGGGAAACACACAAACACTAGTAGTTCTTAATATCGAAAGGACCCGCATAATCCATGCCTGTGTATGTAAATGGACGCGTAAATATGTCCGCTCTTTGGGAAATTCACCCATGAGCTGGGTCTGTAGTTTCCTTTTGTGGATCACGCATACCTTGCAGGAGAAGATTACGGACCTAACCAGATTCTTGGGTATCTAAAAATTCGAACGGATCCGCCATACCATCAGCTGGTTACCGCCGTGCAGCGTTATACGGTGCATAAAATGAACGAGGAGACGTGCAAAATGACAATTGTACGGAAGAATGACCGGATGCCGTTCATCGTATTGGAGGACCTCGGAGGACGTCACTCGCCCGCACGCTCTTATGAGACCATGACAATCCAGAAATGGATTCATATTCTTGATGGAACTGGATGGTTGAACTGAACGTATTTGGCTCAGTCAGGCGTATTCTAGCGCGAAATATCGGCGTTGGGACGTGGAAACTAGGAGCCGTTTGGATGCGGTTATCTCATCGTTGGACAGTTGCTCTTCACAGGGACCCGTTATTCGTCGCGACCGTTGAATGAAGCGATATACGTATACGAAAACTCGCAATGCCTTGTCGAGTTTAGAGAATCGCTCGAGAATATCCTCTGGTAGTACCTCCGCGACATGGACGAGGACCGCTCGTTTCTTAAGGTCAGTTTCGGGCGACTCGCTGCCTGGCGATGGCCATTCAGAGCGGGGCACCCGCAACCAGGCAGGACCGTGCCACCACAGTTGACTGTGGGCAAGGTCTCTAAGCAACAATACCCAGCTTGCGAGATCGGCAGGGTTCTGTTCGGAGCGAACATGTACCCACATTCCCGTATCTGTGGACTGCGTAATTTTGGTCACCCTTTTAGCGACGAACGTTGTCTAATGACACGCTGGCTTGCTTAGCCACGCCAACACGATCGTCGAATCTGTTCAACAGTGCAAGCCTGCAGTGAACCCGGGCATCTTTGGTAGAATAGCTGCGGCCATTTCGGACAGCAGCAAGGCTCCACATAATTCTAGCATCGGGAGCGACACCGTTTGCACCGGTGCCACTCCCGTCTTTGCCGTGAGCAGATTGACCATTATCGTAGACCCAACTTCAACTCGGACATAGATGGCCGCACCGTACGCTTTTTGCGACGCATCACAGAACCTATGGGGCTCTACCCTCAGTCCTGGCCAGAATGCGACCCAACGCGGATTGCAGATCTGACCGAGCGAGGAATAACTTTCAAGAAATTCGGTCCATTTTTGAGCCGATTCCTGGGGGAGGTCCCACCCTAGATCCTGAAGCCAGATCTCCTGCATGAACATCTTAGATCGAACAATAAAGGGGGCAAGCCAGCCTACTGGATCGAATAGTTTTGCAATCTGGGACAGGACCCGCCGCTTCGTAAGGGGCGCGTCAGAGGACAGTTCAGGCGGAACAAAAGAAAAACTCATCGGATGTTGCCCTCTAGCGCACCCCCAATGTTTTCGCCGTACTCTCAGAGTCGATCTCAAGGAAGTCAGCGCGAAGGAGATGCTCACTCGGGATATTTGTCAAAATTGCTCGGCTATTGGCTGTCCATTTCCGAAGAGGGAACTCTGCAGAGTTCGGAGCCTTATTCAACACTTGAATAGCCAGCTCAGCTTCTCGCTTGGAGTCTGCTCCGGCTAGGACATCGTCCACGTACATGTAATTCCGAATAATATGACTCGCCTGCGGATACCTCTCTTCTTCGTCATCTGCTAGCTATTGCAGGACTCGGATCGCCAGAAATGGGTCGCAATTGAATCCGAAGGTGACCATCTTTAGCTCGTTATCTCGGATTTCTCCCTCTGGATTTCGTAATAGGATGCGTTGGAACGAGGTATAGCTCGGATCAACCCAAATTTGCCGGTACATCTTCTCAATGTCGGCATTGAAAACGTACCAAAAGTACCGGCACTTTAGAATTTGGATTGTCAATTTGGACTGTAGAACTGGACCCGCGTGAAGGATGTTGTTCAATCTGTTCCCGTTTGCGGAAAGACTGGATGCATTGAACACGACACGCATCTTCGTCAACATGATTTGTGGCCGGAACTTTGATCATGTGCCCTAGATCCAGGTACTCTCGGAAAACGGCCTCATACCATGTCCTGAGTGACGAATCTTTCCGTAAGCGTTGTTCGTTCCGCAAGAACTGAGACAGCGCGAAGGATCTGGAATGAGCCAACCCAGCTCCTACGTGATCAGGGTCACGAAATGGCACCACATATTTCCCGCAACTGCCTCTTTTCGTGGTCCGGAGGAAGTTTTTCTCACACGCCGAATATGCTTCGGATAACCATTCAGCCGGCTCCTCAGAACTTGGTAAAGAATGTGTCCAGGGGGTCCTCGGCCGACCGAGAAACCCGAGTGGAGAACGTGGCCACACTGCGATGGCCTGCAATGGACACGGGCCCTGTAAGCACCCAGCCAAAAATAGACTCCTGTCCAAGGAGCGACCCGCAAAAGTTGGGCCTACAGCCGCCCAGAAGGACGGACGGAAGTATGTCGGCTCCGATTAAAACGTCTATCTGAGAGCTTTCGAAGAAAAAGAATCGCCTAAGGGGAGGTCCGGGAGGTCCTTTAGAAAATCCCTTGGCACCGGATACGACGGAAAAATGAGGAAGGACATACGCTGCTGTTTCTACATGGAACCCAGGTTTGGAAGGTGACCGAAACGAAAAGTGACAGATCTTCTTGGATTGCGTGGCTACTGTCTGATTGAGACCTGAGACTTGGGCCTGGCTCGTTTTAAACGGTGGTTCAATGAGGTTGAAAAGCCGCTCCGTGGCAAAGGTCGCCTTGGAACCGGAGTCGCTAAGCGCACGCGCTTGAAAGTCACAGCCCAGATGACATATGTTTACGAAAGCCGTGCCTAGTAGGACGGCCCTTGAACCGGACGCGAAACACACCTGCACATCCGAGGAATCTTCGGGGGGTACCGCACCTGCTGGAGAAGTGGTGGGTGGTGACCTGGACGGCACCCCAGAACTGGAAGAACCTGTAAACGGATTGCCGCGACGTAACAAGGAATGATGCCGGTTGTGGCACGTAAAATAGCTATGCGGACTGGTACACTCTCGCTGTTGATGGACCCGAGCAAAGCAATTTAAACAAAGCTGCTTCCTCTTGATGTAGTCTGACCGCCCATTAACGTCCATCTCTAAGAAACGTGGGCATATCTGCACAGGGTGATTTTCCCTCGAACAAAGATCACACCCTTTGGGCGCCGAAGCCACCCGGGCTTCGTACGCGTCGAGCCTGCTTGAGGGTCCATTGGCATTTGACGGTCTTGACGGACCTTGCACGGGCCCGTTGGGCCGGACATTGTCAATGGCTTCTAACGTACGATGGCGCTCTGTCAGAAAGAAATCGAGTTCCTTCCAGGTAGGAATTTCTGCCTTGTTTCGGATTGACTGCTCCCACATGGAAAGTGTGGGCTTTGGAAGTTTTGACGACACCATATATACCAGGAGAGAGTCCCGCTTCGACCTAAATGGACGAATTGAGTGCCTTGTAGCTCCTTTAAAGCGGTTCCGGACTCTTGGGGCTTAACCTGGATGTTAAAGAGAATTTTTCACTGACTATTGACTAACAACCTCTTATTCTCGAAACGCATCGAAAGATTTTGCAACGCTGAGCTGAAACCTTCGTTGGTCAGTGATGCCTTGGAAACAATGGCATGCGCATCGCCCCTCCACAGGCGTGAGACGCGAATTTTTTATATAGATCGCCGTGAAAAGGTCCCTAAAGATGGGCCACCGAAGATAATCGCCCGTAAAAACTTCAGTGTCCACGGGTGGTAGACGACAACCGGAAGAATTTGAGACGTGAATGCTTGCGGACGCCTGAACGGCTTGGGGCGCGCTCCTATCGATCAAGTCTTGGAGATTGGAAACTCATCTTTCGTTGACCGAGAAATAATACTCATATTTGAACTAAAGTGTTATCCCGATGGCCGTACTCTAATCGGATGCCGCTATTAGTTCAGAACAACTTTCATAATCCCTGTCCACCTTTTCCCAAAGTGACCGAATCTGGTCGCGACGCACTTAACACATATACGGAGAGACCTGAGCGGTCTCGTCTTTGTTTGGGCTGCGGTGGAGTCTGATCTACGTGGAGAACGGCGCGGAGATACGGACTGGGATTCTTGCAAGCGGATTGATGGAATCGGCTGTGGTTTTTTGTCGTTTCCTCCTGGCATACTCGATTACGGACGTTGATTTTGACCCACTAGTGTTGACAACCTTGAATGAACCAATCCATTAGCAATGAATGCGGGCACACTAGACCTTACGGAGCCGGTTGTGTACTCGAGGATAATAAACCCAAAACAAACGACTGGCGGCCGTGAAGGAAACAGCAATTGGCGGAAAAGACTCACGAAATCGACCTGGCGACCGATGAATATGCGCGCACTGTGGCACCTATTGACACGATATCCAACTCATAAATTGTTATCCCTGGAGTCACACGCCGCAGAATGGGGAACGAACTGTCGCACTGTTTGCGTGGGTGAAAAAACTACCCACCAATAATACTAATATTAGTTAATGAACGGATATATAGCTCTTACACTGGTTGCGTGGGTGAGAAAAAACCAACCAATAATAATAGTAAATGAACGGATATATAGCCTTTGCACTGTTTGCGTGGGTAAAAAAAAAAAATACCAACCAATAATGTTCAGTCACGGCACCGTTTATTCATAAGCATTAATATTTAGAATAATACATAATAATTCTTCAGTCGCAGCAACATGCATTTATCGTCAATAAAGTATCAATTACCAGGTCAACCCAATATGCATAGCATGCGGACATGAGGAATTTAAAATAGGGCAATGAGTGTCAAGTCGCTTATAGCTGGCAATAGCCCAGTTACAGTAACCCACTTTATTTGTTATAAGACATTTATGTTAGCGTAAGCATTTTTTACCTATATATACTGTTAAGTTTCATTAATAAAGTCAGTACGAGTTCTACCTCAACTCAGAGGCTGTCGCCGCGTCTTCAGACCCTCATCCCTTCACCCAAACCAACCAAACCGCCCACCTAGTTCCAAGTGCTAGTTGCGACAACCAAAGGCAATAGTTTATGCACTATATGCCAGGCATCTAAGCCTCCGTATAAACATTTTGGTGACCCCGACGAACACGTCAACCCGACCTTGTTCATTAGGAAGAATCCGTAACTCTTGGGATCTTCCTAATTTTCAATCAAAAGGAGGAATCTGTAACTCTTGGGATCTTCCTAAATCCTAATCAATAGGATAGAATCCGTAACTCTTGGGATCTTCCTTAATTGTCATAGCCACCAAAAACATTTTGGTGACCCCGACGAACACGTTAACCCGACGTTAGTCAAATAGAGGAAAGAATCCATAACTCTTGGGATCTTCTTAATCTGTTCTCACCCACCAAATAAACATTTTGGTGTAGCCATGACTCACAGGACATTGTCCTGACTACGTCAAAAGCCCAGGAAAGACTCCGTAACTCTGGAGTCTTCCTAAGCTTGGTGAGATCAACCGATAAAGTTCCGTAACTCTTGGGAACCTATCGGGACAGTGTCAGCACAACTACACGTTGATAAAAATCCGTTTTTAGAACTCTTAATTCTAAAATCCCCCAAAACAATTGAACAGTTGTTGATTCCTTCGACCACATCACGGTTGCGAATAGGAGCATATCCAGCTGTCAAAGCGAATAAAACACTCCCATCGGTCAGGAATTAAAAAACAATTTTTAATATGTCTAAGAACGAAGAGCAAGCAGTCACAGAGGCGTTAGACTTGCAAGAAAAGATCAGTCAAGACATCTCGAAGTTCATCCGCAACTTTAAAAAAGGCTCTGCGGAAAGAAAGCTAACTCCAACATATTATGAATCAAAGTTGGCCGCAATCGATGAAATTTGGAACCGATTTGCAGATAATGACAAAAATATTCCAGCAGAATATAGAACCGCTGGATATTTAAAGTTCTTCGTAGACTGTCGTGAGTCATACGACAGTGCAACAATACGACAGATACAGAACAATAATAACCGAGGCAATGGTTCAAACCTTGAGCAATGCCCCCGAAAAGGCAACCTCGATCAATGCTTTGGAAAATGCAGACGTGGCAAGCTTACCGCAACGTGCAAGCAAGCTAATATCAGCATGTCGTCGGCAAAGGGCGATTGCAGGATCAATCAAACGGGCCCTAAAAGAATTTTCCGAAACCGGAAGGGCCATAACAAGGGATTCGGTAAACTCATTATGGCCTCAATATAAGAATGTCCACTTCGCAGTTCACGAAGAATACGAAGACCCAGTCAAAGGAGGATACGACATGCAGTCGTTCCTCCGACTAGAAGGGGATGTCCAAAGAGTCTTGGGAGCTCAAACAAATGCATCAAACAATTAAAATGTGCATTTGCCCAGAGTCAGCATCCCAAAGTTCGATGGGGATCTACTCAAGTGGACTCAGTTCTTCGATTTGTTCAAATGCATGGTTTATGATACCAACATGCCACCAGTCAGGAAAATGTGGTACCTCAAAACCAGCGTAGCTGGAGAGGCAGAAAGATTAATAAGTCATATTGATCTCAAAAAAGAAAATTACATGAGCGCATGGGAAATATTGGTTGACGCGTACAACAATCCCCGCCATGTGGCAGATACGATTCTCAATCGTCTCCTGCAATATCATACAAATAATGACTATTATTAAAAGAGTTGTACATAACAACAATTGAGTCTCTAGCATCGTTAAAGGGACTAGGCATTGATATATCCAGCTGGGATACAATCATAATCGCCATCATCAAGCAAAAACTGGATTTTGCGAATAAAGCCCTCTACGAACAATCGTTAGACGGGTCAAGGGAACTCCAAGGTCTAGATACAATGTTAAGCTTTCTGGACCAAGGAAGCCGAGTACTTGTGTAAAGATGCACTACGGCCGATATGAACTCAGCGGCCCAGAGTCCCTTCCAGCTAAATTTATTGGAAACGCCAAGAAATGGAGGAGGCCGGGGTTTTCGAGTATTTTAAGGGTGGGTTTTCTCCGACTCTAACTGCCAGATTTTACTTGCCCACGCTGGGCGGGATTCCGCTACCAGCCCTGGACTTTCCCAGCGGCCGGAACCTTCCCCTAGAGACTGGAGCCGTGGCTCGGGATGACCCAGCAGCCTACTCCCGCGCCCGCAACCCTGACCTATGACCGCGGTGCCGGCGTGCCCGAGCTGCCGCGGCCCGTCGGCTTCACCGTGGTATCCCAACGGTGGGCCGTCGCCCTCCTCTAAAATATGTTCCCTTTGACTCGCAATCTGCCAGCGGTGGCGCCCAAGGATAATCCCTGCGGAGCATCCTGAGACTAGGCAAAGACGGCTGGGATGGGTCCCGCAGCCGCCGCCCGCGTCCACGTCCGGATTTTTAACCCAGCAACGTGTCGCTCCTGTCCCCGTCCTGCCCGAGTCCGCGCCTGGAATTACCCAACGGCGACTGAAGCGGGGAGGAGGGTGTACAGTGGGGTGTGAGGGACTGATTAGGGTGGGAAATAAATTGGGCCACTTGTTTTACTTTCATTTTCTTGTTGTTTTATTTCATGCTTTTCTAAACGTATGTAAATTTGCTTATTCTCTGTGTGTTGGTGCCCCGTTTTATTTTATATTTTCCCTATTCTATATACCCGAGCTCTTTCTCTTTAATTTTGTGCGCCGAGCGCGTTAGCTCACCCGATTTCCTGTTTTTAGTGAGGGGACTTTGAGCCTTGTCGTCGATTCCTGGTCGTATAGGGGGGTCCTGCGTGTCCTGTTGGGTTTCCTGGTTACCACAAGGCGAAAGATTGCCGAGGCCGTAGGTGTTTTATATGTAACAAAAAACCCCATACATTGCTGCACCTAGAGACCACGTCAGGTGCGGCAACAGAGCCAAAATCACCTTCTGTAGGTGCAGCAAGTAACAAAAGTTACAATCTGCTGGCCACAGTCAAGGTACTGGTTAAGGCAAGCAATGGTCAGATGGCCACGTTTCGAGCTTTGCTAGACTCAGGATCACAACATAATCTGATCTCTGAACGAATGGCCTCCAAGCTGTCATTAAAACTCCACGGTGCATCACTTCGCATCAACGGCATTGGAGGAAATCTAAAAACCAGTCGAGCTAGAGCAAACGTTCTTATGAAGTCGATGCATAATGACTTTGCTCAACAAGTAGAGGCTTTTGTGCTGCCACATATCATAGCGGATCAACCAGCTCATGATTTANCGGATCAACCAGCTCATGATTTAAGTGCCTCATATCTCCAAGTCCCAAACAACGTCACCCTGGCTGATCCAAACTTTGACAAGCCAGGAAAAATCGACATGCTTATTGGCGCAGAACACTATTATTCATTGCTTCTACCAAATCAGATGCTGATGAAACCGGAAGGCCCAATTCTTCAAAATACAAAGCTTAAATGGATTGTGGCCGGGAAAATTCCTGCTGAGCACGACTCAGGGGCCGTCCAGCGGCAACCAAAGAAGAGGAGGTGGATACGCTATTAGAGCGATTTTGGATACTAGAAAATCTAGACACCAAAGAAAAAGCTCGATCTCCGATAGAAGCTCATTGCAAATTCCACTTACTAGCGAATGTACAGGTTGCAATAGATAGAAAGTTTATCGTTAAACTTCCATTTTCAGAAGGAACCTCAGCCCTGGGGGCCTCACAAAAAACAGCAACCAACAGGTTCTTGGCATTAGAGCGACGAACGCCACCAAATGTCTGGAAAGGATATGTAGATTTCATGGAAGAATATGAGCGTCTTGGGCACATGAAGCTGGTACTTCCCACACAGATACCATCGGATCACTACTTCATTCCACATCAATGTGTATTGAAGCCCGAAAGCAGTACCACAAAACTGAGAGTAGTTTTTGATGCGTCCTGTAAAACGGCAAGCAATAAATCACTAAATGATATATTGTACGCGGGCCCCACCGTGCAAAGCGAACTATTTGCAATCTTGCTACGTTTCCGCACTCACAAATATGTGTTTACGGCAGATATAGAATAAATGTATCGGCAGGTGTGGATGCACCCCGATCACCAGTTCCATCAATTAATTGTATGGCGGAAGAACCCATCAAAAGGATCTAAAATTCTATAGACTCAAAACCGTCACATATGGTACTATATCAGCACCGTTCCTGGCTACAAAATACTTGGATTATTTGTCTGAAAAGGCCAAGAAGCATCTACCGCTTGGTTCGTCTGTACTCAAGCACGATTTTTACGTGGATGACTGTCTCACCGGAGCAGACAGCATCCCAGCGGCCGTACAAATTCAAGAAGAATTGAACAAAATACTGTTGCCAGAATCCCAAAGGCCGTAAAAATTCAACAAGAACTGAACAAAATACTGTTGCCTTCCGGATTCAAGCTCCGAAAATGGTGCTCCAATAACTCAGAGGTATTAAGCCAGATTCCCTCCTTTTTGGGAATCTGGCTTAATACCTAATTATCGTCTCTAATTATCGTCTCTAACGTCAAGTTAGACGAAACGCTCCAACAATGTAGTGTTAAGACGTTGGGTTTGCTTTGAATGCCACAAAAGGATCAATTATGTGGACGATCTTAACAAATCGAAGCGTCAACTATCACCAAACGAGTGGCCAGTTCGGAATCATCGCAAATATTCGATCCACTAGGGTTATTTGCCCCCGTGGTGGTCAAAGCAAAGATGTTCATGCAGAGCCTGTGGGAATTAAAGATGGGCTGGGATGACGAGCTTCCTCAACACCTTCAGGCGGAGTGGAAAAAGTATCGCGCTGATTTACAAGCGCTAAACAACATG
>VNJN01001243.1:9018-24298 GCA_008042485.1 Drosophila mayri
ACAGAAAATTAGGTTCGAACTGGGCAAGCTATAAGAATAAGTCTGATTTCAGTGGAAGTAGAGTATGTTGTTTGAAAAAATTGGCCAAAAAGATCGGCAATTGCCTGATCGCCCTTCACAGTTGCGTTTGCAAACGAGAGTGATAATTTTTGTAGCACTGTGCGTTCAGTACGGTGAAGTTTGACCGAGCCAATATATAATTAGAGAGGTCAGAACGAGAACCGGTTTTTCTAAACTTCGTGTACAGCCTTGACTTTACATTTTTTAAGCGACTCAATTCTTTAGTAAACCAAGGTGGTTTATTTGAGATTGAGGGATAATATAACGGGACACAGTCCGAGAAGAATGAATTCATCGCATTGTAAAAAATGTCTACGGCATCAGCCATGTCTGTGCACATGTATAAATCAGACCAGTTAAAGTCAGAAATAAATTTATTCAGCCGGTCGAAGTCAGACTTGCGAAAGCAGTAAACTCTTTTGGCTGGTCTATCAGATATTTTCTGTATAACAGTATAACATAACAAATCATGTTGCGTTGAGGATTGAAATGTGTTAGAGGAGGTATTTAGGGACCAAATAGCCCCAGGGATATTAAAATCACCCAAGACTACTAAATGATCTCTATCAAAAAGCATATTGGAAACCATCCGAATGGCGGAAAGGTGGTTCCAAAAAATAGGCAGTTCCCACAGTGGGGGAATGTAGGAACATGTAATAAAAACAAAGCTACCATTAAATGATAGCTTCACACAAAGGAATTCAACTTCGTTGTTTTCCTCGAAAGTTACTAATTCAGACGTGAGAGTGGAGTTAACCGCTATGAGGACCCCACCCCCGCGCCTGACAGGCCGATCTAGCCGATAAATAGTGAACACAGCTGGGAACACTTCGGAGCTAAGAATCTCCGGCTTTAACCAGGGAGGTGAATGCAAAACTATCGGAATACAGTTTAGGCAGCTTACTCCGCAAGCCTCTTGCATTCTGATAGGAGATTAACAGCGAAGTATTTAGTTTTTTTGGACAGAGTCCGAGGAGGTAGAGGGCACAGTGGTCCGATCGGGCTTAGGAAGAGTTATCCCAACAGGCCGTTTCTTTTTCTTAGCTTCGTATTCTTTAACTACAACATACTCAGGCCAGAATTTGGTTGAGCATATCGTGCCGAAGAATTCGTTTGGGATATTTATTTTGAAAGATGAAATATCCCTAGCGTAAGAAAATTTGAATTTTTCCACCTTTAAATTTAAATTTTCGGCTCTAACTTTGCCTCGTATAAAGGCAATAACATCTTCAGATGTTTGGCCAGGGGAGAGCCGCGAAACAAATATCTGTTTCGTAGGTGGGACAGCTATGAGGGCTTGAGGTGAAACAGACTGAGTGCCTGTAGTGCCCATATTGGCCGGTAATTCCTGGGGGGATAAATTTACGGGGCTATGGGGGGTCAAAATTTGTGCTCCCATAGGAGACGAAATTGAAATTTGCGGTGGAACGTTTAGTCCCACAGCACCTTCAGGAACCGAATCTTTCCTAACACTTGACCTTAGAATTCTGGGATTTAATTCTGAGGTCGAAGGCTGAGTCAAGGGTGGCTACTGTTGAGAGCCCGCCGTGGGTTGTTGGGATCTGTCGCAATGCTGCACTCCAGTTGCAGTTTTTTTGCGCCTTGGAGACTCATTTAGTAGCGTAAGGCTATTAAATTGTTTCTCAAGCGCTAGGAAGCTGTTATGAGATTTATTGAAACACGATAACAGCTCCTTAAAACTCCCCTTGGTTTGCCGCAAGAAAGATGACATTTCCCTTTCAACTACACGATATGCATCGCAACAGTAGCGCAAGCCGATGTTTTTTCCCACATCATCAACAGTCCGGCCGGCAACCCCAATGCACTTTGCGTGCAGAATGTTGTCGCACGGCCAGCAGCCGATGGTAAGATCACTTGAAAAAATTACCTTCTTGCAGGATTTGGAGAAGCTGACGATATCGGAAGACATTATTAAAGACTTACCACTGTACTTGTAGCAATAGATAATAGGGCGAAAGGTGTGAGAGTAAGCGAAAACGTTTAACTGTCGCGACAGAGCAACAACTGCTAAACGGGAGGGGTGAAAAGAGGAAACACAAAAAGAACAGGAAAAGCAAACACAGGCAGCACAATTAATTATTTGAAAAATAAAGAGATTAAGAATAGATTAATAAAGCTGCATGCACACGCGAAGTGAAACGGGAACTAAATAGAACACAAAGTAGAAGTTTTAAGAAAACCCCGGTGGTTTTAACGTAGAGTTTTTACAAAAATGAGAGCGCAAGAAAAAAACACGACCGTTCACTTGGAAGAGACAATTATTTCGATAATCAATCTCAGTTGTAAACTGACGCGTATGTGGCTCGAACTAGAAGAATACGACTTTACAGTCGAATATTTAAAGGGATAAGATAATTATGTAGCTGATGCGTTATCAAGGATAACCATCAAAGTTCTACAAAATATACCCAGAAATATACTAAAAGTCACTACTAGATATCAAAGTAGACAAAAATTCCGCGCGGAAAATCAAGAACAAGAATTGCTTATGCAATCTTTAAATAAAGCTTCTAAGCCCAACGTATACGACGTCATAAACAATGATGAAGTACATAAAGAAGTGACCTTGCAGATACGTCATGTTTATTTAAACAAGGCAGAAAAATTACTGCAAGAATTGATGTTAGCGATTTATATACTAATGGAGTTATTCACTTAGATCAATTTTTCCAAAGGCTTGAAATGCAAGTCGGTATACATCAAGTCAGCCAACTCAAAGTGGCACCGTGGGAAAATATCTTTGAACATACTTCAATAGATAATTTCAAATTAATGGGCTGTAAGGATGCACTACGGCCGAGATATGAACTCAGCGGCCCAGAGTCCCTTTCCAGTTAAATTTATAATTGGAAACGCCAGGAAATGGAGGGGCCGAGGTTTTAAGGGTTTTTAGGGTGGGTCTTCTCGACTCCAACTGCCAGATCAAATTGCCCACGCTGGGCGGGTCAGAAACTACCGACTCGGGGTCTCTCAGCAGCCAAATTCCCCCCTAGAGACTGGAGTCGTGGCTCGGCGGACTCAGCAGCCTGCTCCCGCGCCCGCAATCCAAACCTAAAACCGCGACGCCGGCATACCCGAGCTGCCGCGGCCCGGCGGCCCCACCGTGGTATCCCAACGGCGGGCCGTCGCCCTCCCCTAAAATTGCCCCCTGACTCGTAATTTCCCAGCAGCGGCGCCTGGGCTAATCCCTACTGCGCATTCTGAGATCGGGCAGGCGACTTGGTAACCCAACGGCCGCCGCCCACACAATTCATCCCAGCGGCGGGGTGCTCCTGTTCCCGTCCTGCCCAAATCAGTGCCTGGAACTACCCAACGGCAACCGAGATGGGGAGGAGGGCACAGTGGGTGATACCGATGGACGATTTTGATAGGGAAATTAATAAACTGGGTTTTAACAATATTTATTTCTGTTTTATTCATATAAGTAATGCCTGTACTCGTCCCTAGTTTGTTCATAAATGTTTCTGCGTGTTATCCCTATTTTTCTGCCACACCTTTAAGCTTGTTTGTTTTATGTCGAGTGTAAAAATGCGGCGTGCGCAGCTTGCTCACCCGATAAGTCTTCTTTAAAGAATCAAAGTGTTCCGTGTGTCCTTGTCCTTGTCCTTTGGGGGTCCTTGTTGTCCTGGGTTCGGGTCTGGGTGTATGTCGATATGTTCGCGGGGTCGGTCGTCAATCAAATTTCCAAAAAATTGACACTGCTTCACTGCCGGTCTAATTACGAGTGTCTCTTGTTTCTCGTCTCAGCCGTCGCGTGACCCAATTCTGCCCGCTCCTTTAACGGCTGCGCTGCCACGATCGATGGCACGCGCCGTTCCGCATTCCATGCATTCTTTTGCATGGCGAGATTTCCGTCTCGCTTTCTCTCCTGGGCGGCAGGTGGCCTATGCAAATTCCCTTTTTTGCATTTCGTTGCTCTGTCGGCGCCTGCGCCGCGGGTCTCTGCCCGGATCGCGCTCTCTGGCCTCTTCTGTCGACCGCTGATTGGCGGATCTCGTGTTCCAGCCACTGCATTGTTGTTTCCTCTCGTTCCCTGAGGATGTTGCTAACGGTGCGGGCGATGTTGCCCGTGACGTCAGGCCTGGTGTGGCCGAGGTGTGGGCCCGGCCCTATGATTCCCTAACGCCTACTAACCGTAATCTTAGCCTACGTATTTTACATGTTCACTTCATATTTACATAGGTCCTATCTACCTAACCTAACCTTAACCCAAAACTTAGCCTACTACCTATTTACATATTTATATTATTTACATAGGTTTATTTACATTTCGTGGCGGCGGCCACATCGTGACCGTCGTCACAGGGCAATAAAATCTTTAAAACCTTAAGAGTAGTGCTACTCAACCCGGTGACACTAATGACAAATTTAAAAGAAAAAGAAGCAATTTTGTCTACACTACATGATGATCCAATTCAAGGTCATACTGGCATATCAAAAACTTTGGCCAAAGAAAAAAGACATTATTACTGGAAAATCATGTCTAAAGATATAACTGAGTACGTAAAAAAATGTCAAAAATGCCAGAAAGCTAAAATAATTAAACACACAAAGACCTCTTTAACAATTACAGACACCCAAATAAATGCTTTCTACAGAGTGAGTTGACACTATTGGTCCACTGCCAAAATCAGAAAATGGTAATGAGTATGCAGTCACTTTGTGTGATGTGATTTAACTAAGTATTAAGTTGCCATACCTGTTCCGAATAAAAATGCTAATACTGTCGCTTAAGCAATAGTTGAATCTTTTATCCTGAAGTACGGTCCAATGAAGACGTTCATTACGGACATGGGAACAGAATATAAGAATTCAATCATAGACGATTTGTGTAAATATTTAAATATTAAAAATATTACATCTACATCACATCACCACCAAACAGTTGGAACAAAAGAAGGAAGTCATAGAACTTTCAATGAGTACATACGATCTTACATCTCGGTTGATAAAACTGATTGGGACGTATGGCTTCAGTATTTTGTCTTTTGTTTCACACGTAATAGCTCAGCGAGGTTGGAACGAATTTTCGCTGCACGTGCCGGTTATTATTTGATTTTTGTATGATATAGAAAAAATCATAGTTAGCTCGGAACCTATCTGAGTTCAACCCTCGGCTTTGATCAGCTGTTACCTGGGTGCATCGATATATACTTATTAATTAGCTTTTCCCCTCTTTCTCTGGACCGCGCATTTTAAATTTTGAACATAAGCAATGTTAATATTAATTTTACTACCTTTCACCCCCACAACACAGGTTTGATCTTTAGGGTGTACTGTTTAGGCCTTCCAAATATCTTTAATATGAAAATTTCCCAGTTCCTTACTATTTATATCTTCTAATTTATATATGGTTCGGACTAAATTCTGTTTAATGTTGAAAATTCCTTTTTATAACTTCATTACCAATTCCAAAGGAGCGTGGTCTGGTTCTTAAATTATACGCTCTTTGATTTTGGCTATACGCTTTCTGCAAGTTTTTACCTATGTCTGCCCTAATTTTGGAAAATGCATCTTCTCGGTTTATTCTGGCACAGCCTTCTGTTAGTAAGTAAAGGTTTTAAAGCAATTTATAGACTTTACTGTGAGTAATCATGTGTTGTCTGAACAAAATAAGGTAAGGAGCAGCACCAACAGATTAGTGTATAGAGTTCCGCAAGGCACAATTGATTGCGCTAAGCAAATGCTTAATACCATGTCTAGAAACAAATTTTTCAAAGTCTTGGCTGTTGAATTGCGTTTCATTGTCACTGACAATAGTTTCCGGAACGCTATAGCAGTTGAAAATTTCGTCCCTTAGATACTCAATGATGACATTAGAAATACATTTTCGTACCGGTTTAAAAAAGGTAAACTTTGAAAAGTTGTCCAGTACAATAAAGATAGATAAAGAATAAAGACAAGAATATTTAGGTATAAATAAATATGCCTAGCCGCAGTGAATTTTTTTTTTTTTTAAGTGCAAAAGAGATTTTCCAATATTTGCCCCCTACTTAGTTTTCACTGCGATCCCCTAGTGTCCTAGCGTACATACATATATAGATTTATATACATATGTGCATATATATACCAGAGAACTGCACGAGTACCATATTTTAGCACTCGAATCATACACAAAAAATTTCATTCTTTTTGTTCGCCCAGGGTCATATCCCTATGTACCATACCCATCTCCCCATCCCCAACGTCCGGTTATGTTCAGATGGCACTAAACGATTCCAGCGACAATAAACTTATACATATATATATAAAAAAAAAACAAAAATCTTTTTGAGATAGGTTCCGAGCTAACTACGATTTTTTCAGTATCGTAAAAAAATCAAATAATGACCGGCACGTGCAGCGAAAATTCGTTCCAACCTCGCTGAGCTATTACGTGTGATGTCCAATCCAAATCCAATCCAAATCCAATCCAATCCAAATACGATAAACCTGTCGATGCAGCTCCCCTATCTGCTTCTATTAATATTGAGAATTAAATAAAACCAACCAACAAAACTCAATATATGCAGCTCTCATTATTTAAACACTTCATGGCGACCGTGACAATGAGCTTGGCAATCGGATCTTAGATGACAGATGACTGGATAAGTGGACGAAAAGCAAAGTAAAACAACTGCATAACATCAAAGAGATCTAAAAAAAACGCTGGAGACGCTGGACTTACGAACGCCGGAAACCCAAAAAGCGAAACTGAGTGAGTAGAGATGGACCATGGCAAAGCAAAAAGCGTGAAGATAACTAAGAGAATAGCTCACATGAAGTGGCTATTGTTCACAAATCAACCGCCACCCCCCTGGGCAACAGCCCAAAAGCTAAAGAAACTTGATATTCTACATTCAAGTCTGATTGAAAGAAAGCCAAAAGGTCCATTTCACGCAGTAGCTAAGAAATTAAATGAAAAGAAATTAACACCTCCTCCGCCGCAGCAGATACCAAGAAGGAAGAAGGAATGCCCGAGAGACTGTCCGGGACCACTGTTCCTTATTGTTTATCGACCAGTGCGAAGACCGGCACCGGCACCGCCTGAGCCCAAAGGCTTAGGACAGCAGCAGCAGCATCAACAAGAGTGAGGGGCAGGCCGCCACTTACGCCATCGAAGGAGCGTCAGCAAAGCCAACCGGCGACGACCAGCTGACGCAGACGACAAGGATGCCCGAGCGAAAACAATAAAAGTAATATATACAATATATAATACAACATGTTAAAATTGAGCAGAATATTAGAAGTGTAGCCAGCAAAGCTATGCGAAAATATAAGTAGGAAACCTGTTAAAATTAATTCAAAATATGCAAAGTAATGCAATGTCGCAACGCGATTGATAAATTCTCAGGAGAAACATATAGATGCTTTAAACCAGAAAAAAGTACATTAACTATTAATTACAAACAAGAAACAAGTACATTAAAAATGGGAGTAGTCGAAGTTAAGACAGTGGACTTCACTGCTAATGTCATTAATAAAGTAGAGCCCATAAATGCGAACTTAGGCCTAATACACACTTTGTAAATTATCATGGTTGTTATTATGTGCGCAAATCTATTTTACAAAATGTACAAACTACACAATATATGCTTGAATAAGAAGAACATGAGTCGCGCCAATGACCTAGATAAAATTTATACCACATTAAATATAATTATATAATAAATAAATATATAAATCACATTTGTTAAATTTAAGACAATGAAATAAATAAATAAATGCATTTAAATATATATATGGCTACGCTAAATACGTAAAATAGTAATGTTGGTATCCTCTCCATAATACAAAGAAATATACGATATAAAATCCGAATTCGATCAATCTTACAGATCCCTTTCTCGGACAAACCTATTCAAAAAAACACAGTTAAGAAGCATGTTGAAATACTAGTAAGAAGTTTCAATGAGATACGTTCATAAACATAAAGGAATACTTAATCAATTAGTCGCAAGTATCGAGACTTTTGATCAGGCTAAGATCTAATTTAGTATAACTGAAGCAAAAACTTGATTTAGAATTGTCCCATCCGACTATAATAAATACCTTAGTGGCAATTGAAACTAGTGATACAGGAATCAACAAGGAGCCAGAAAAGTCTCAAGATCCAAGTCCTAAAATAGAGGAAGAAGATCTAAATAATTTGACTATTCCAGCTGTATTAATACCAGAACTGGATAGTTCCACAGACTCTGAAGATAATTCAAGTACAATAGAAGATAACAGATCTACGATAGCTCAATTAAATATTGATTTCATTAATACAGCACCAAAGCTTGTAGCAGCTTTCGATGGTAAAGCTGAGAATTTAACAAGTTTTGTTGATACCTTGGAAATAGTTGAATCAATAAAAGGCGAGCATGAAAATTTAGCAATTTCAATAATAAAGACAAAGCTAAAAGGT
This sequence comes from Drosophila mayri, assembly GCA_008042485.1. NCBI lineage: Eukaryota > Metazoa > Arthropoda > Insecta > Diptera > Drosophilidae > Drosophila > Drosophila mayri. Next base: position 17,489 of record VNJN01001243.1, read on the forward strand.
GCCGCCAGAAATCTAATCGGAAATCAAGCAACAAATTCTGAGGTGATTTCGAAATTAAAGAGCAATGTCCGAGGCGAAACTGTAGAAGTATTATAACGCAATAAAACTGCCAACCAGTATACACAAGAGGTTGAGCATATGACAAAAGCATTGGAAGGTGCATACATAACGGTCGGATTAACCCTAGAGCTAGCCAGAAGTTATTCAACTCAGCAAGCAGTCAAGGCAATGACTAAGAACTGCACAATTAACAAAGTTAAACTAATTATGCAAGCGGGTACTTTTAATACCATGAACGAAGCTGTATCCAAATTTGTTAATAGTTGCACAGAAGAGACGGGACAGTCAAAAACTGTCCTGTACTACAAAAATCAATCCCAGCGCGGTGCAAACCGCTGGCGTGGGAATTATAGAGGCAACTCTCGTGATTATCAAAACAATAATAACTACCGAAATAACTATAATAACAAGAAAGGAAGCTAATTTCGGCTCACCGAAGTTTATATACCCTTGTAGAAATTAAACAAAAAATTTAAACCGAAATTCTGGAATAATAATTAGTTGCCAAAATCTCAAATTTGATGAAAATGGTTAGCAACACGTCTAAGTTATGTTTGTACCCTTGCACGGTATTATAATTTCAGACAGAAGTTTGCAACGCAGTGAAGGAGACTTCTCCGACCCTATAAAGTATATATATTCTTGATCTGGATCAACAGCCGAGTCGATCTAGCCATGTCCGTCTGTCCGTCCGTCTGTCCGTCTGTCCGATTATACGCGAACTAGTCCCTTAGTTTTGAAGCTATCTGAATGAAACTTTGCAGTTAGTCTTCTATATACTCTCACTCGTACATAAAATGGAACGAGCCGGATCGGACGAGTATAGCATATAGCTGCCATAGGAACGATCGGAAAATATTTCGATAAAAAAATTATAACTATGTCAGGTTTTAACATATTTTCACCAAATTTGATATTTGGCATTCGTATATTATTTTAGAATTTCGATTTTAATTTCATAAAAATCGGACGACTATAGCTTATAGCTTCCATATGAACAATTAGAAAAATACAAAAATTCACCATAGCCGTGTTTCAAACCATTTTCATCCAATTTGAGACTTGGCAAGTAATTATTATTCCAGAAATTCGATTTAAATTTATTGTTTAAATTCTGCAAGGGTATATAAACTTCGGTGAACCGAAGATAGCTTCCTTTCTTGTTTTTTTTTTATTTTTATGAATGTTCCTATGGCAGCTATAGGATATAGTCAAGCGATTTTCATGAAATTAAAACCAAAATTCTGAAATTATATAGGATGGCCAAATATTAAATTTTGCTAAAATATCTTGAAAACTGAAAAAGTTATAATTTATTTTCGAAAAATCCTCCGATATGGCAGCTATATGATATAGTCGTCTGATCCGGCCCGTTCCGACATATGTTTCATTCTGAGAGCTTCAAAACTGAGGGACTAGTTCGCGTATAATCGACTGACGGACGGACAGACGGACAGACGGACTTAGCTAGATCGACTCGGCTGTTGATACTGATCAAGAATATATATACTTCATAGGGTCGGAGATGTCTCCTTCACTGCGTTTCAAACTTCTGACTGAAATTATAATACGCTGCAAGGGTATAACAACGGCAATAACAATAATGGAGGAAGAGGCCAGAATGGAAGAAACCATAGAGGCCGTTGTAACTTGTATAGAGGCCACAACAACTCCCAGAGCAATATAAGAATTACCCAAGATGTATCGGGAAACTGGCAGATCCCTTTAAATTCTCAGCAGTATATGATGCGAGAGTTTACGCTATTAATCTCAGTAAGAATATATTTGTCTCATTTATTAACGTAGCTACAGGAAAAGAACTTGTCTTTCTGATAGACATAGGTGCTGATATATCAATATTAAAAGAAACTTGTGATATCTCTTATGATATCCGAGACTATTATATTATAGATATTAAAGGGATAAATCAAGAAATATTTAAATCCAAAGGTTTAGTTTTTGTTGAAATACAGACAACTAAATACATAGTTCCACACGATTTTCATATCGTGACCGAACAATTGCCTATTTCATGTAATGGAGCAAATACTATAGCAACATTTAATAATTCTTTCATTAGGCTAGGGATCAGTGAACGAAGTTTTGAATCGGATGTGTTTCCTATCGCTCCACCTTCGCTTGTAGTTTTCACCGTATAATCCTAATCCACAAAATCCAACTTTTTGGTAATAGGTCGTTATTTACCAATAACATCTGAATCATTTCGAATAAAGACAGTGACTTTAATCTCTGATAATTAATTCGGTTTTAATTATCTCTCCATCCCCTTTGCCTTTTTCCTCTGTGCTGTGCGTTTACTGCTTATTGCTGCACTCGGCTCAACATTGTTGTTGGTGCAAGCGTTCTGCATACCGTGAACAATCACACAATCTACTGTGTTTGTTGTGCGGCTCTGGGCTCTCTACTCACTGACCTTGCTGCACCCTCAATCTCTGGAGTTGCTCAGCGAAAACCTTCACCATTGGCCGGCGTCGCTCCTAGAAAGTTTGTTTTTGTTTCCCGCCTTAACCCTGGTGCCTCAGAAAATGATGTTAAGTCCCATCTAAGCAGCAAGTTGAATGTTCCTGGTACCGAATTTACCGTCTCAAAGTTCAATTTTAAACAGAAACGTGATATGTCTTCGTTTGAATTTGCGCTTTCTGACTGTCTTTTGGATAGGGTTCTAGATCCTTCCGCATGGCCTGAGCATGCCATAGTTCATAAATTTATACACAAAATTAATACTCGGCTCGTGCATCTCAGTCTCCCTTAGCTTTGCCTTCAAAAAACTGATTGATTCGTTTTCCATCCACTATCAAAACGTTTGTAGTTTACGGGGGAAACTTAGTAAATTACACGTTAATAGTGTCTCTTTGGATACTCACGTAATTGTTTTTACGGAAACGTGGCTTAACTTCTCTGTCTGTGACTCTGAATTCTTTGCTGGCAACTACGTTGTCTACAGACACGACCGTCCATCGCGCATCGGCGGCGGTGTTCTTATCGCTGTCAAATCCAGCCTTGACTCAAATTTGGCTTCGCATTCAAGTTTTTGACTACGTTGTCTGTTTCATGCTCGTACATCCCACCTAGGTCTGACATCGACATTTTCAATCAGCACCTGACTTTAATTCAGAACATCCAATCGACGCTGAGAGCTAACAACCACCTTATCATTTTTGGGGACTTAAATCTCCCAGTGATATCCTGAATACCCTCACCTGACTCTAATATTCTTATTCCCTCTGTCCCTCATGACTTCTTTCACGGACTTGTTGACCTTTCATTAAGTCAATTAAACTGTGTCAAGAATAGTTGTGACAAAATCTAAGACCTCGTTTTTGTTTTTGATTTCGACAATGATTCTGTCTCACGTATTGATAATCTCTCTTGTCCCGAAGATGTTTACCACCCTACCTTAGAGATAATTCTTGAAGCCTCGGTTCCTTCATTGCCTTGTGCTGCTGCAGAGCCAGTAACTTTTCGCTGCTTCCGCTAAGCCAACTTCACTGACATAAATGCATACTTATCTTTAATTGACTGGACCTTATTGGGTAATACCGATCCCCTTAAACGCTTATATGACATTTTATATTCTTGTTTTGATTTGTTTGTCCCATCATTTCCCTCTCCTGTTACTTCCCACAAGCCTCCCTGGTTTACACGTCGTCTTTCGTATTTACAAAATTTTAAATCCAGACTTTTTAAAAAATTCTGTCGAACTAGACTACAAGCCGACCATACCAGGTATTTGGTAGCTCGCTCTGACTTCTTGACTCATAACACCGTATGCTAAGAAGTAAATTTCAGATGAATCCGAATCAATTTTATGCTTCCGTTAATTCAAAGCGTAAATCGCAGCTCTTCCCTTCCCGTCTTTATCTTAAATCTAAGTCTGCTTCATCTGATCTTAATATTGCTAACTTATTCGCAAAATTTTTCCAGTCTACGTCTACCTTGTCTACCTGTTTCGATTCTACATCCTTGTACAAATGCTCTCTTCAGCAGCATTTTTATGCCCACCATCAGTGAGGACGATGTTCTTCGGAACCTGACATCCCTCAAGCCATCATTTTCTTCTGGTCCCGATTTTGTGCCTAGTTACGTTTTGAGAAACTGTGCCAATGCGTTATGTAGTCCTTTGTCAAAGCTTTTTCAAATGTCTCTAAAGTTATCGTTCTTTCCTGACAATTGGAAAGAATCATTCATAATTCCCCTTCATAAAAAAGGAAACAAGTCTAATATTGAGAATTATAGAGGCATTGCTAAACTTAGTGCGATTTCCAAGGTCTTCGAACTCTTAATTAGTGGTCAACTACAACACCAATGTAGTTCACTTATGTCCTTCTCGCAGCATGGTTTTATGAAACAGAGATCTACCACAACAAACCTCCTGGAGTTCTGTGCTATTATAAGAAATTTTTTTAAAGACTACCCAGACAGACGTAATCTTCACTGATTTTAGCAAAGCGTTTGATTCAGTAAATCACCAGTTATTACTGGAAAAACTCTCTTTATTAGGCTTCCCTCCTTTGGTTTCCTGTTGGATTGCATCATATCTATCTAACCGCACTCAGACAGTTGCTTTTAAGGATGTGTTTTTCGATACTGTGCACGTTTCTTCTTTTTGTTCTATTCATAAACGACTTGCCTGATGTTGTTGCTCATTCCCAGGTGATGATGTATGCCGATGATTTAAAATTATGCTTGCTTTATTATGCTGTTTTATGTTCTTTGTACAGTGAATTTTATTACTTGTTACATGTTGAGATGTCCTACGATCATAACACAAACTCTGTATTACGACACCTATCCTTACATCTGCCCACCTGATGTGAGTCGGAGCACATCATTAAAAAACACTCCCTTCGTCGGCCAGAGGTAAGGGTAGGGACTTTATATAGCAGTTATTTGCTATCTTCTCAATAAATAAATAAATAATATTACAAATACAGAAAAACTAGTCACCATAGATACATTAACGTATGAATCACTTTCAAACTACGATGTAGTCAAACCCACACTAGAAAATAGAGAAAAGTCTGTATTATCCCAACTTTCGAAAACTTTCCTCCTCAGTTCAAGTCGCAACTCACTAAATTATGTACGCAATATAGCGATGTTTTCGGATTGGAAACCAATATAAATAAAAGCTGAGATTGAAAGGTAGTGAACCTGTATACATAAAAAATTATCGAAGCCCACACAGTAAAGTTGAAGAAATACAAAAACAAGTAGGAAAGTTAATTTCCGACGGAATCGTTGAACCAACAGTATCTGAATGTAACAGTCCTTTGTAATTTGTTCCTAAGAAATCATCTCCTGGATCCGATATAAAGAAATGGCGGCAAGTGATTGACTATCGCCAGATTAATAAAAAGTTACTATCTTGAAATGTTTAAGTTTGTCGATCCCCTGATGTAGTCAATAGTTTTCCCAGGTGATAAGAAAGACTTCTGAATTTGGTAGATGGTTCTGATCGAATATTTTATTTGATTAGAGCGGCTATGGTGCCGCTCCAATGATCGAAATGTCTCTGTTTCTTACAATATTCTTTAAGTCTAGGGGCTGTCTCGTAGCTGCGCTGCTCACAGGCGGCGGCAGAGAGACGGCTATATACCTATATACTTATGTATAAAGAAATGTACTTATATACGTTGCTATGCGCTCTCAAGTGGTGGCGCGAGGGGTATGCATGTGCTGTCCGTTTGTTACAATTATGCCGACGCTAGCACTTCCTGAGTGCGGGCTAAGCCATAGCGAGCGGTTTATGTTTCAGCCACTTGGGTTTATGATCGGACTTTGAAATATGTAAACACTGCAACAAAGTGTTACAGTGCATACCCTCTAAGTACTTTCTGTACAGTGGGTATTTAATATACGCATACTACATCTCCCTCCTTTTGAAAAATAACGTAATATAATGAAGTTATTTTTATAATAAAAATTTTAATACATCAATAAAATCAAAGAAAATGAATTTATTAAATGAATATGTGTATTTATTTATCTATGTAAGTATGTCTATGATTGGCCATACTAAGTGCAATTTATGAAATAAAGATTTTTATTCTATCCTTATGAACGGTTAGTTTCTTATGTTTATTATTTGTTATTACTATGTTATCCCTATCTCCTATTTTCGTTACTATATACGGACCTGTATATTTAGGATCTAACTTATGACCTGTTTCATTTTTCAATAAAACCTGGTCCCCTATTTTTAATTCAAAATCTAAACTAGTTTTGTCGTACCTATATTTTTGTTTTTGTTTATTATTATCTAGCATTATTCTAGCTCGCTTATATGCCTGTTCTAATCTAAATTTAGATGCTATTAAAGTGTTTTGGCAAATTTGAAATTTTGCCAAAAACTAGCTCGTATGGACAGTAATTGTGTGCCATAGAGGGGGTTGTGTTAAAGCAATATACGAAGTATTGTATCCATGTATCCCAATCAGTTTTATCTACTGAGATGTAAGAACGGATGAACTCATTAAATGTTCTGTGGTTTGCTCCACGGTACCTACAGTCTGGTGGTGGTGTGCAGTTGAAGTTATGTTTTTAATATTTAAATATTTACATAGATCTTCAATGATTGAATTTTTATATTCTGTTCCCATGTCCGTAATGAACGTCTTCATTGGACCGTACTTCAGAATGAAATTTTCAAAAATAGCTTTAGCTACTGTGTTTGCACTTTTATTTGGTATTGGTATTGCTACCAAATACTTTGTCAAATCGCATATT
>VNJN01001244.1:0-47602 GCA_008042485.1 Drosophila mayri
GCAGGGCGCTGATGCAGGCAATGTGTTCCAACCTGAAATCGGAATTTAACAGCGGGAAATTTTTGAAAGGGCATTTCAAATAATTACAAATAAATCCAGTACCCCAATGTTTCCAGAAAGGGGTTTTGTAAAAATGTATTCTTAAACTATTTAAATCATTCGTGATCAAATGAAATCGGCTTCATCTTACTTTGGCCCCACTGTCAGGATCTGGAAAAGGACATGCTACAGGAAAAGATATACGCACTCGTTTCAAGTTTGGCTACGGTTTATTCTTTTGCTTTTCCGAATACACTTGCTATGGCAATGGATGAATGAACGAACGCCTTTGCAGCCTCCAGCCTCAGGTGTCAAGGGCAATAACTACTCTAGATTTTAAATATTATTTATTGTTCTGTTTTTGTTTTTATTGAGTTTTTTTTCAGATGTTTTTGTTGGTTTCTTTACACTTGTTTTTGTATTGTATTTCTTGTTTTTGTATCTTGTTTGTTTGCATAATAAATTATAGTTAAATTAAACGTAAAATGTTATCAAGTTAGTAATTTTTTTTAAGGGTTCTTAGGCGGGAAGGGGGGTGACGGAGGTGGTGCGCTTTGTCCAAGGGGGGGTGGGGGGTGGTTAGGGGGCTATGTTAGGTCAGTTAGTTGGTCAGCAAAGATGGAAACGTAACGTAACGTAAAGTAAATAAAGAGGAGGAATTAGAGGGAGTGGGGAGTGGATGTAGTGGTGGTGGGAGGTGGGAAATGCTGAACATAAACAATAGGCGCAAACATATTTCTCTCTCTCTCTCTGCCTGTTCCTCATTCATATAAATATATATAGCCAATCGTATATATAGCTTATACAATTAATTAAGTTGTTTCTGGCTTGTTTTCATACATTATTTTACTACTAAAAATAAGTTTCGGCCTTATTTCCAACTTATTGTTTTCCTGTTGCAGTTTTCTTCTGGTTTTCTTTTTCCTATTGGTTCGTATTTGGTTGCTGTTTCAACTCTCAATATCAGCGTCGTCGTCATCCAATATCTTAATCATTCTCGCTCGCTCTTTCTCCCTAACTCTCTCTCTCGCTCTTCCTCGTCTATTACAAATCTACTGCTGCTCCATCTCCATCTGCTTCCCTTGTCCTCCGTCATACGCTGCTGGCCACAAAGTGGGGTTCAACTCTTCTCCAGCTCCAGCTCCAGCTCCAGATCTCGCCGTCCGCCCCCCTCCTAGCCAATGCGCCATCGTTTACAGCGTTTACTTCTGGACCATCTTGACCAGCAGATCGGTGGAGAAGGACTTGGGGCGCTCGATGGGCAGGCCCAGAGCACGGTCCCACACCAGGGAGGCGAGCACACCAAGGGCACGCGACACTCCGAACAGCACCGTGTAGTAGTTCATCTCCTTCATGCCATAGTACTGCAGCAGGACACCGGAATGGGCATCTACATTGGGCCAGGGGTTCTTCACCTTGCCGGTCTCGGTCAGAATTGGGGGCACCACCTTGTAGATCTTGGACACCAGCTGGAACAGCTCGTCTTCGGGCAGATGCTTCAGGGCGAACTCACGCTGGCAGGTGTAGCGAGGATCGGTCTTGCGGAGCACGGCATGGCCATAGCCGGGCACCACCTGTCCGGACTTGAGGGTCTTCCAGATGTATTCCTTCAGCTGCTCCTCCGAGGGATTATTGCCGGCCTCCTTCTGCAGCTTACGCAGCCACACAAGCACCTCCTGGTTGGCCAGACCGTGCAGGGGACCAGCCAGACCGTTCATGCCGGCGGCAAAGGACAGGTAGGGATCGCTAAGGGCGGAGCCCACCAAGTGAACGGTGTGAGCGGAGACATTGCCGCCCTCGTGATCACTGTGGATGGTCAGGTAGAGACGCATCAGTTCGGTGAACTGGGCATTGTCGTAGCCGAGCATCTTCACAAAGTTGGCAGACCAATCCAGGCTGGAGTCGATAGAGCGAGAGCCCTTGCCGCCGCGATAGGTGTTGCAGTAGATGGTGGCGGCCACCACGGGCAGCTTGGCGATCAGATCCATGCTGTCCTCATAGACATATTCCCAGTACTTGCTCTTGTGCACACCATCGGAATAGGCTTTGGCGAACTTGCTGTCGTGGTTCAGCGCGGTGACGGCGGCGGCAAACTGCGACATGGGATGCAGGGTGGTCGGCATGTTGTTCAGCATGGTGACCACATGCTGGGGCAGAGCAGCACGCTCGGCCCACTCCCGGGAGAGCTGTTGCACCTGAGACTTGGTGGGCACCTCGCCGGTGAGCAGCAGCCAGAAAAGACCCTCGGGCAGGGGCTCCGTGCCGCCATCGGCAGCGGGCAGAACCTTCTGGCACTCGGGAATGGAGAGGCCACGGAAACGGATGCCCTCGTCGGCGTCCAGCACAGAGGTCTCTGTGACCAGAGCCTTAATGCCACGCATACCGCCATACATCATATCGATGGTGGTCTCGCCCATTTTGGTGGCGCCATGCTGCTTGCGGAAGTTTTTAACGCGTTCCTGCTCCTGGGGCACCTTGGCGGCGAGAACGTCGCGCAGGCTGCGCCCATCGGCGGCAATCAGGCGGACATAGGCTCCCACATTGGGCAGTTTCTGGAAGAGGAAAAGCAAGGGAAAGAGAAATTATTAGGATGGATGCATAGATTTCAATATTTTCCTCCTGAAACCGGCTTTCAAAATCTTTTTTAATTAGTTTTTAGGGTTCTTCTTCTCCATAATTCCATTTAAGGAGGTTAAGCGAACTGTCTGCCTCAACACCTGAACCAATCCTCCAGATATTTTTGGTGTTTTTGCGAAAGACAAACACAGAAAATAAATTAATTATTCAGAGACGTGAGAAAAGGAGGTTTTCCAAGATTAAAAAATTGAGAAATGTGTTGAATATATACAAAAAAAAATTCATAAGCAAAGATCAAACAAAAATTCGATAATGTTTTTCAGATTTTCCACTTATTTTTACAAAAAATAATTACAAAAAATCCCAATTAAATATAAAGCAAGGACTACAGCTGATACAAGCTTTTGGAAGCCATTAAGGGCAGCATAAAACATATAGATTGGCTTGTCTGGGGATCTCCCCCCTCTCCGACTAGCACGCCCCTGGATGATCTTTGCCACGCGTTGGCATTGTATCAAACGAATAAAAAAATTAAAATTAAACAACGAAACGATATGGAAATGGAATTCCGAGCTCGCGATCCCATTCAGAATCCGCGCAAAGTGCGATTTTATATTTGATTGACAGCCCACAAGCTACAGTCACAGCCCAGAGTTTTTATTTTATTTTTGTTTTTTTTTCTGGATTCTATGTTGCGTTTTCTGTTTTTATTTTTATTTTTTTTCTGTGGGTCAACAAATTCAATTAACCAAGTGAACTTGTGGCGCACAACAAAACACAAACCGGTTCAGCGCGGAGCCCCCACACCCCCCCATCATCATCATCAAGTGCCGAAATTCATTGATAAATCGTTTTGGCCCGATCATCGTGCATATTTATTACCGATAATAGCCGGGAGTAAAGAAGTCAAGAAAGGGTTATTGTTGTTGGTTTAAATTGAAGTTGAAGTCGCGATCTTGTCGGTTGGCAACCACAAATACCGCTTTTTGTTACCACAAGTTCTGGCACTCACAAAAAAATAAACGAATTTTAAAACGAAATATTTATAAGTATAAAAATAAAATAATACAAATTATTCTCTTTATATCCCATAAAAATTATCACTAAAAATACATTTTTTTATTAATTTTCTCACCTTCGAAATGGCTTATTACGGCACATAAAATATAATTTATAATATAAAATATATTTTGATAAAATGTATATTTTCACTAAAAATTAAGCACGAAAAAAATCTTCATATATTACTTTGCATTATATAATAGAATTTTTTCATAGTGTATTTGTGCCTGCAACTGGAAATCTAAACCAACCGGCAAAACGTCGTTTTGTTACGCGGTGTCATAAAAAAAAGAAACAGAAAATTAAATGAAAAACAAAACTAACATTATGATTTGTAAGCTTATCCCCCCAATAAAAAAACGAATTACGACGTCAAGTGAGCGGTTCCAGGGGAGAAAGGCTTGCATAAGGCTGGGGCTTATTTTCGGGATATTCTCAAATATTTCGCATAGGCCTTTCAAGTTCGAATACATTTGAATATATCATATATATTTGTATATAAATTTCGAAAAACTGCCTCATCATTATCTGGCGCTGAGGCGCCCGTTCTCATCTGCTGATAAGAACTACCGCCGGACTACGGCAAATGGATTTCAAGGTCTCACGCGCCGGCCATTATCGCATGTCTAACTAGTCTGGTGAGGGGAATTGTCATCAAGGAAGGCGGCGACTACGATTGGAGTCGCGTGTGTGCCGCCAAGACCCTCGACCAGACTTCCTCTTAACTGATCAAGCGAGAATCTCTTCCGATCGGCTCAGATTATACAATCGTTGCGAGAGAAGATCGGTTTGCGAACCTTGGAGTGTGTGCAGAAAATCTGGGAAAGCACAGGCAGAGTTGTCATCGAGGTGAGCCGCCGCTGACCCCGTCTCAATAGTTGTTCTACCCAAATGTGGAGATGGGAATCGAATGTTCTCACCCTCGGAGTACAGTGATCTCTGGCTTAGAAAGAACTCTTTTTAAAGTAGGAGGAAGCTAGCAATAATAATAACATTTGAGTTTGGTTTTCTGTGATATTTATAATTTACAAAATCTCACCCATAGCCCCAAAATATAAAAATCTGAGAAATTAAACATAATTTGCGAATTTTTAAATTGTAGTTCTTTTGGTAGTTTTTTGTTGTAATTTTAAGTATATATAAATTTAATAATTTCTACAATAAATAATAAACAATAATTTGTATATAATTAAAGCCTTAATGGCCCAGTAATTCCTGTAGTTAAATTACAGCTTTTTTGCTTGGCATTTGAAATGATCATCACGAAAACTGTTTGATCTCGCTTTAATGATGTTGGAAAATACCTACATATCTGTATTTTTATATATAAGCCTATGAATATATACATATGTATGTTTGTAGATATGTATATAGAAGGGGACACAGCTTAGAACCTTGGGTTGTTCTCCTTGCCTATAGCGTGACGTTTTCAATTTGGCTTGGACTTTTAGCTGATGATGATGATTTCGGCTATTAGAGAACAGTCAGTCAGCCAGTCAGTCACTCAAATTTCTAATAATTGCAGTTGTTACCCCTCAACTCTGTCCGAGTTAATCGTCTTAATTAAGTTTAGTGTTTAGCAATGACCCTCTGCCCCCTCTGTGTCTCTCGCCGAAAGTAAACACATCGTACAATCGTCTCGCATTGAAAGTACCGCGTGACGTAATCCCCTGCCACTCAAGCCGAGAGTCGAGAGTAGGTTTATATTGAATCGGATCGGTGGGGATTTTTTTCTCTGTGGAACTGTTGCCGGGTGACAATCATTTGTATCTTTGGTAAGTTTTACATTTCTGACTCAGCCAGAGATCATAAGACAAATGCGGGAAATTACAAAGCGGGTGGGGTTTGTCCTAAAGAGTTGGGGTAAGGAATTAATGGATTATTTTAATCCGGAATAGAATAGATAGTATTCCCTAAAATCTGTGATTAAATCAGAGATTACCGAGTAGAATGTCGCAGTGATCACAAAGCTGGGAGTAGCTCAAGAGCAAAACCAAGGTGTTATGCCATCGATAAGAAAATATAATGTCACAAGCTATACATCAACGATTGTATAACTACAGTAGGTCGTACACTACACTTAAAGATCTTTATCTACTGTTTAGCTGGTGTCACTAATTTCCCTAATTCTCGCTAATGTTTTGCCACATCAATCACTCGTCGAGCACCAGATACAGATACAAATTCTATCTTTTAAGCTGAGCATTCATTCTGTTAGCGAAGGACAATTTTCGCCAGTTGCGCATTGCGAAATTCCACTCCCTAAATATAAACACAAACATATCAACCAAAAGAAAATGATAATAATAAGCAGCGAAGGGGTATGAAAAAGGGGTAAGAGCTGATTGAGTTAACACCTTTATTTTCGCAGGGGGGGGAAGGGTCTCTAGCGGCTATCAGCGATATGGCGACGTCGTTGTCTACCGATCATGTGCCCAGCAGCAAATTTGTCACGCTTATCAGCCCAGATAGACGGGGTCTACATAGCTATGTCCACAGAAATAAAATATATGTGTATATACATTCCATGTACATACATACAAACACATAGTTGTGTGCCGAAAGAACAAAGAACGAGCAAATAATTATAGAAAAATGTTTAATATTTCCTGTTTGATTTTAATTAGAATCTAAAAAAAGGAGCGCAGCAAATAGAATTTAAATTTAAATTTAAATTTAATTAAGCCCGCTTTAATTAGGTTAAAATACCTTTGCAAAATTCTATAAAATTGTTTAACAATTTCCTATAATATTTTTGTTAATTATTAATGCGTTTTTAAAGAAGTTTTAGCAACACGTTGTATACATAGGTTTGTTGCAGGTCATTGTATAAATTATATAAAAAATTAACCAATTAACCAATTTTTATATTAATGCAAAACATCTAGAATATATTTACAGCTTTATCCACCATTGTTTATAATAAAAACAGAAGGCTAATAAATTCTATATTTTAATCCCATAAGCTAAAAACCTATACTAAGAGACACTTTTTATACATTTACATTAGACTTGGCCAATCTGCTTACATAATTTCCACTAACAGCATTATAAACCCCATCGAAACGATGATTTCTTTATCTCGAAAGCCTCAAAATTTCCATGACGCCTGCCGCCGCCCCCTTATCTATAAACTAGGCCCCCAGCCGAAAGCATAATATTTCAAGTTCTGGTAAAAGCAAAAATGGTAATCCCGCCGCCACACTGCCAACAGGTGAATATCGTGCCCACTTGAGCTTTGCTCAGGCAGCCAATAAAATCTCGATTTAGATTTAGATTCCTCTAATCAGGCTAAGAAATGTTTATATAAAGGGGCGGTGAGGCCGGCTGTAAAATTGAATGTGTGGTGTTAGCACACGTATCAATTATGCATTTGCTGCTCTTCTCTTATGCAATCGCTAGATCAGCTGTTAGCGTTAATTTTCTTCTTTTTTGCACGCCTCTCTGGCATCTCACTTTTTCCCGTTCTCTTCTCCCTCTCTTTATGGTCACTCTCTTAATTTGGCTATTTCTTTTGTTCTTGTTGTTATTGGCAAAAAAAAGGGCCGTAGGGCGTTACGTAAGCATCGTCACGAATTGTGACGTATTAGCGAAGGGGCGATAAAATATTCGCGTGTTTGCAATTTCGTCAAGCTACGTCAAAGGCAAAAAAGAAAATAACAATAACCACAACAGAAAAATAAATAAAGTTCCTAATTTCTTCATTACCAAAATGAAAGAAAAAAAAACAATGTTTCTCCCCTAATTAATCTCTTTATGAGAGAAATAGCAAAAATAACCAAAATTCAGCAAAAATTTGATGGTTTAAAGTAGACAACAAATTATAATAATTGCCAAATACTGCTTGCAGTTTAACATTTACACCAATTATTTATAGTCAAAAAATACGCACATAAATAAAACGCCGACGTCAACGCTCTTTTTCGGATTTGGCAATCCGCCCCAAAGAACAAGAAATGGGGAGCGTGCATAACATTTGGCAAGTGGCAAGAGGATATACACGGAAAAAAATACAATCCAATCCCATACAAAAATCAAATCATAAAAATATATACATACATATGTATATTTAAAGGCAAAACAAAGCATTTGTATATGCAAACCCACTGTTGAATTTTATTTCAATAATTTCTAGTATTTATAATTAATTAACCACAATTTCTACCCGCGTAATTATTACTCAACAAAGGTCGCCGAAAACGCTCTCTAGCGCCCTTTTACTCTCCCGTCGGATTTGTAAGTCTCTCTCTCTCTCTCGCTCGGACTCTTTCTACAAAAAGGAGGCTCGTCCTGCAGGCCCTTTTTCACGCGTGTATGTATGCATGTGTGTATGGAAGAGGGCCACGGATTTGTATGGATATTGATTTTTTGAAAATTTCTTTTCTTTTTTTTTGTCGTTACGCAATCGGCAAACTGCCGCCCCAAAAACGGAAAACTGACAGATATGTATGCAAATATGCACCGCCGGCCGGTAGTGGGTGGTGAGTGCTCCTCCTTTTGCTTTAAGGTCATTCGGCGGACACATTTTCTTTGTGCGAAAGAGAGAGCGTAGCATTTTCCTATTTTTTGGCAACAACAACACGTGACACGCGTGGGATACGGAACGCGAGAGAAAGAAAGAGAGAGAGGAAGACTGGAGAGAGAGAGAGAGAGAGTATGTGGCTACCTGGGTGAGAGGGCCAACGCCATGGAATTTGTTGTAATCTTACAAGAACAAGGCCAATAAACTGAGTTTCTGGTAAGCCGGACTTGTGGAAATTTACCGAAAAGCAAGAAAGAAGACAAAACGAGCCAAGAACCTAAATGCGAAGCAGATAAGTTCGTTAAACTCAAACGAACGAAAGAGTTTTATTTTTATTCCGCGCAGTGCGAGGAATCCGCCGTTGCCAAAATAGCCAGGCGAATTTCGTTTCATTTGCTTTCAGTGATTATGTAATGTTTTAGATAGAACATACTAACACACTCGCACACTTATCAGCGGCCAACAACAACCACAACAGAAACAATAAAACAGCGAATAAAGTTTCTTAATCGCAAGCACATGGCTGAAATTCTTTTTTTGTTGCGTGACGTGTAGAGTTTGCAGACTCTGACAATGTGTGTGTGTGTGTGTGTATAAGAGGCTTGGAACGGAATATAGGATATCAGACACAAGAAGATGGTAACAACAAAAACGACGACACACTTCACAGTTGTAAGAAGCTGGAAACTGGGACAAGCGCAAAGGGAGGATAATAATAATATTGACGGCTAGTGGGGAGGGGGAAGTGAGAGAAAAACCCCAAAGGGAACCCGCAAACAGCTAAGCTGAATAACTCACCTGTGCCTCGGCCAATTTGCGTGCGGAAATACGATAGAGCGACATGGTAATACGATTACGAATGCGGCTCTTTGGGAGGAGAAGAAAGAAGCGTTAACACTTTCGCCTGGCGGAAAACCTCTCGCACTGACACACACACACACAGAAAAAAATTGCCTTTCCCCCAGTGAAGAGTCGACCTGCTTTTAGGAAGTGTTCTTTTGGCTGAGCGAAAGATTTCTTTCTGTTTAGCAGCTGCGCGGCAACTGAATGGCCCGCGCGCCAGCCCGAACGCCCGCAGGCGGGCGAGCCGCCCCGGTATTTTGGCTCTGCCCGTGGATGTCCACACGCTGCTGCACGAGTGGGCAGCGTCGCCACCCTCGCAAATAGGCTGGCGCCTAATTCGAACGAACTTACCTTATTTTGCTGTTCAATAGTCTTTGGCACTGCGTCCGCTCGCGGCGTCGATTCCGCCGCCGGGGCCGGTTCAGCGGCGGCTACGTCCTTCTTGGACAGCAGGCGATGCAGAGCAAAGATGGACTTCTTGGCAAAGTTGCGACGCGGGCACAGATGCTGCATCCAATAGGCGCTTGCAAGGCGTTGCGAGTTCATTTTTTGTTTTTATTTTCGTCAAAAATAAAACTAATTGTAAATTCGTTGCAAGTGTCGGTGAAGTAAATCTAGAGATGTAAGTTTATAATTTTGACGTTATTTGCAGAACAATCTGGCAGTTTGGTGTTTTTTAGTGAATTTTATTGCCCTGGCCACCTGACCACACTGTCGAGTGTTATGCAAAACTAACACTAATTTCCCATATTTTTCTTTTCTCGTCGAGTTTTCTAACCCGTGTAAGTTTTACTTCCCTCAAGAAAGACAACCAATTAGTTGTCTCTAATTGGTGTCCCTTTGCAGGCGTGAGAGTGTCACCATGGCGACGGCCGTGCCGCATATACCCCCCAAACAGGATCTGCCACCGCCGGGTGGCTACAAGAAGATCCCCTTTGCCCGTGTGCCACCCAAGAGCTACTTCACAGGTGAGATGATAGCTGCCCTCTAGGCCCAGATCTATATCCTATACCTTTCGCTCCTTGAAGGCTTCACCATGATCGGCACATACGTGGCCGTTACTGCCGTGGGACTAGGCATCTACTACCTGACCGCCAAGAAGGTGAAGCGCGACGAAATCGAGATGCGCTCCGCCCAGAATGTCATCTTTCCCATCTTGATAGCCGAACGCGATCGGGAATTCCTGCGCCAGCTGCGTCGTAATCGGGATGAGGAAGCCGAACTGATGAAGAACGTGCCCGGATGGGAGGTGGGCACCTGGTACGGTGAGCCCGTGTTCAAGACTTTGCCGGAGGATACCCTGGTCACGCCCATCTTCAAGGAGTTCTATGCCCACTCGGACTGGAAGTCCTATGCCAAGCGTGCGCACCTCAAGCTCTGGTCTTAAGCCCGCGAAGGATGTGTGTAGCTAATGCATAACTCTATTCTATCAACTATTGTGAAAGCCTTCTCCCCCACTTTTTTTTGTTTGTAGACTCGCCTAAGCGCCTCTCATTAGACCCAATTACAGTCGTTGAAATGGGAACTGAGAACTGTGTCTTTTATATGTTGTGTGCGGAGTGAAGAGGGTGGTGGTGTGTGGTTGGAGAAGGCAGAGGAGGACCAAGGAAGGGGTTGCCAGATGGCCATGCATTGGCAGTGCGCAAAAGTGGCAAAAATTTATAGAAGCAGCAATGGGGGATTCCCATTAGACCAGAAGTGGCATATATATTAAGAGGATCTATAGGGATATATATTTTAAGAATATATAGAAATATGTAAAGATATTTCTAAAGCGTAATGTGCAAACGCTTATCCTAATCTCTGTTAATTGTTGTTGAATGAGCATAATAAGAATTAGCTCATCTTCTTGTCCTCCAAGTGATATAGCTCATCCAAAGGATCCATCTCCAAAACCTTTTTATAGAATATCATAAAAACAAAGCTCCAACGAGAACCATCACTCCCAAGACTGGCCCAAAGGCATAGAGAACCAGGGTTTTTTTTTACAAAAATTAATTCCTTGTAAAATGTACATATAAAAATTCACAAAAACTTGTTTTTTGTGTTTGGTTTTGGATTTTATTGAATTTTAACATCAATTTGTAGCGCAGTACATAGTTTTGCCAGCATATTTGTGTTGGGCATTTGTGGTGTTAGTTTTACAATTAACAGCGCTTTAGCATTAATTAGGGTTAATTTAAAAGTAAGTAATTATAAATGTATACATTTCATGGATCATAATCTGCAGCCTGTTGGCCACAATCTGGACATAGTTGAACAATATATGTAGTTTGGAGTATGTATATAAGTGGGTAAAAAAAAAGATAATTGAAACGCTTGACCTCCTTTGGAATAGTTTGCTTTTTGGGGGCCAGCACCTGCTCCTACTCCTCGCTCGGCTCCGTTTAAGATAGTGTAATAAGTTGCTACTGTTTAAGTGGTCCTGCTGCTCGCTCCAGCTCATCTATTCCGCCTGACACCGCTTATAATCATAATCGTGGTGATACTCCTCCTCAGTCACCTTTAACGCCTGCTCAGCTTCATCGTCTTGCTGCTCGTCTTGCTCCTCGTTGCTAACAACGTAATGGACCGGTGAGGATGACAGCTGCTTCCGCTGCCAGTGACCAGCACGTTGCTGTGGCCGCCTCTACTTCATATCGCGGCGGCGCTTGATACTGCCATCGCAGGTGGGCAGATGGCGCTGCAGGAAACCCTCAAAGACAAACTTGCGGCCACAACGACCGCAGCTAAACTCACGCTTCTCGTCCACCGCTTGCTTGTGCTGGCGCAGTGCCTCAGCATTGGAGTACTTGTCACGACAGGCGTCGCAGGCATAGCGACGCTTCACTTGGCCCACATCAAAGACCACGGTAAAGTTCTGTGTGCAAAAAGAGCAGTTGAACTCCTTGACCACCACCTTTTTGCCGCCATGCTGGGCGGACATGGCCACAGCCTCGGCCTCCAGCTTGTCCTGGTGCTTGTGGGCATCAATGTGAGCCACATATTTGCTCTCCTCCACAAACTTGCGATAGCAACGGGTGCAGCGGAAGGGCTGCTCGCCCGTGTGGCGCATCATGTGCTCTTTTAGATAGGCCACCGAATTGAAGACCTTGCTGCATACCTTGCACTTGCGATCATCGGCGGAGACCTCGTTGCGCTGACGCAGGCAGGCGCGCATGTGCAGCTTCAGGGAGCCGGCGGCACTGTAGCAGTTGCCACAATTCGGACAATAGAAGGTCTTGTTGCGGGCATTCGCATCCTGGTCCGCATTGTGCTCGAGGGTGCCCTCAAAGACAATCGAGGCGACATCCTCGTCGTCTTCATCCTCTTCGCCCTCGATCTCCTCATGTTCGACGGGCACGATTTCATCGAGGTCATCATCATCCTCGACCTCTTCGCCGTCCTCGTCTTCCTCGATCTCCTCCTCGCCGTCATCGTGAATATTGCTGGGCACAATGTGCAAAATGGTATGGGTGCCGTCGCCCTCCTCAATTGTCTCCACCTCCTCGACGGTGGTGTTCTCCACCAGCTGATGCAGGGTTACGGCATGCCCGTTCTCATCGATGATCACCTCCTGGGCATTAGCCAGAGCCTCATGATCGCGGTCACTTAGGGTAACCACGGCTGTCTCTGTGTCATCGTCTTCGCCGGTGGTGTAGGCATAGGTGTACTGTGTCTCACCATCGTCGTGCTCTTGGTCATCGGGCTCGTGCTCCAGCTCGTGGGCCTCCACCTCTTCCTCCTCCTCGACGTCGTCGGGATGGATGACAACGGGGACATCCTCCGCCTTTATAGTTGTGTACTTGACTCGCTTGGCATTCATTTTCGTAATCTGGTGCCCGCCTGTGGTTATCCTTGTTTGACGTTTGACGTTTTGCGCTTTTCTCACCGTGATAGCCGACGCCACCTTGACAGCCGCCCCTCCGCCTGCTTACCACACAGTGCCTTCACGCTGCTGCGCCACTCCTGGTGCTGCTCCTCCACGGTTTTGTTTTGCTGGGGCTGTTGTGGATTCTTTTGGCGCGTACCGCAGACTCCTCTTTTTTTTGTCACAATAGTCAACACTATCGCCGTTCCTCGCGAGATCGGGTAGTTTCTTTATTATAATATTTCACGTTGTGGCAACTTCGGGCAATATGGTGGACACTGGGCTGCAATTTTGGCGCTATCGATGACAGCTATCGATTTAGCCAGTGGTTGTTTTCGCTTGAGCAAATGAGTTATTTTCACTCGATATGTAAGTTAATCGATAGGTGTATGTCGATAGTGTGCAATCGGTGTGGCAGCATCTTGAGTCCGGTTCGTTATGTATTCCGCGCTTTTATTGTTATTTAAATATATTAATATTATTTTGGGTGAATTGGTGGTTTCATGGATTTTCTAAAAAATATATTACCTACTGTATATCTATTATTATAATGTTTTTTAAACAGAAAATATTTCATTTTTTTATCGATAACAACAAAATATTTTAATTATTTATTTAATTGGAAACGATTTGTAGTACAATTACGAATTTTAACAAATAGCAACATTTTAAAATAAAATCTTAAATATATGTTCTAGAAGGTGCAAAGTCTATCATCAAAGTCGTTACTGAAATAGTGTGGAATTGTATTCAATTTTAAAACAGATGGTATTTTAGAACGATAGTTGTACGGTCACACTGAGCTTTCCCGCAAAAAAATGCAAAGCGTTTTGTAAAACGTAAAACTTGGAAAAATCCGTGTAAGTATATCATTTAAGCTTAAAATTGTTGTCTAAGCTCCAAATTGTATAGCCTGAGAGTTTGAAAATCATTCAAAACTTTTACAACTACAGGTTATTTCCATACATTTACGAAACTGGTAGGCGTCGCCAATTCGCTCTTGGCGAAATTAAGCAACAGCCACTCGAAACATCCAAAATGGCGGACAATCGGGATCGTTTAAGGTTAGGGGGTGTTCAGAACGGCCAAACTCTCCAATCAATAGACGTTTCCAGAGATAGAGAAAATGCACAAGCACAATGTCTCACCGGGGCTTTTCTGATCCCCGCTAAGGGTACAAAGAGAAAAGCGTCTTATTTTGAGACTAACAAGAAGATGAAGATAACGCCTTCACATCTTTCGAGTTATGATACCAAGTCAAAGTCATCAGACTTAGATATTCCACATGATTTAGTCGTCAGGAGTGGCATAGAACGCATCCCTCTGTCGCAAGACAATGGACAGGGTCCAGCTTCCAAGTCCGTGAGCCCTTCGGCATACATTGAAATAGCCACCATTGACTCCATGGAGATAGCAGCTAAGGGAATGCTCTCCGCTTCAGGCTACGACAAATATTATCTCGAACAGTTCCATAAGTTCTACGAGGACTACACGGCTTGCAATATTAAAACTGCCAATTTGTTGCTTAAATTGGAAAATAATAACACCGAGAAACACTATGAAAACCTGTCGCTGGAGAGACGGTAAGAATAACATTCCCTGTTACCGTCTCGATCAGCAGTACTCGTTATTTTGTACATTCCAGGCTTAATGTTATGACACAACAGACGATGAATCTGGAGGATAAGCTGTCACGGCAAGAAAAGCTGTACGCAGCAGTTCATCAGAAGTATATAGACGCTCTAAAGACGCGTATAGCCGTCGAGAATGGCTGCAAGTCACTTACTAACCAACAAGAGGCAGAGCTTGACCGAAATTATTCGGAAATTACGTGGCTAAAGGCCGAGGTAATCGAATCCGAATGTTTTTTTTTTTATTATGAAAATATTATTCTATTTATATTTTGTTGTTTTTTATTATTGTAGCTAAATAACATTCAAGAGTCTAATCGCGGCCTGGCAAATATGCTTAGCAACATCCAGGTGAAATTGAAGGAAACTGAAGAGAGTGTCTCAAACCTTTTAAGTCAAAATAATAATCAAGCTGCGGAGTTGAAAGAGCAAAAGCTCAAAATTCAAAATACAGTTGCTGAACAGGTTGCTTTAAAGGTATGTTCTCATATATACTCATTTTGAATAGAAAAATCAGTATTTTTAAAACTATACCCGTTGTATTCAAAACTCTACTCTCAACAACAGCATCAAAGTTTCCAGCTAGAGTCAGAATTGAAACAAAAAACACTGAAATGCAATGATCTCCGAGTGAATTTCGAAGCACTGCAGTCTCTGACTGAGGAAATCACAAATCAGCTTGAATTTAGCCGAAATGAGAACGAAACAAAAAATAACTCTCTTCATGAGCTTGAGGGTTTAAAGAACTCGCTGATTAGGATTTGCGAAGAGTACTACAGAGAATCAGTGGCTCACGAAGCAAGTTATTATCCCCACGAAAAGAGACAACATAATGTTACAAATGTTACTTTTTTCTTTTGCAGGAAACTATTTCTAGTCTAAGGTCTTCTTTTAGCCAGCAGTCACAGGATCTTGAGAAGCTAGCGAAGAGTTACGAGGAGCTCAAAGCAGCAAACCTCCAAGAGCTCTCCCTACACAGCGAAGAGCTGCAAAAGTACGAAGCTCAAGCCATGAATCTGCGGGAAGTAATCAAAAGCTTTGAGACTGAGGTGCAGGTTCAAGCTCAATCAATGCAAGCTGAAAAGGAAAGTTTGGTTGTTGAGTTGGATGAGCTTAGAAAGAGCATTTCCAGCCTCAAGGACGACAAAGAGCAGATGGAGAATGATAAGAAAATCTTCGGCGAGGAAGTAGAGAATACAACGCATAACCTAAAGGTAATAAAACATTTTTTGACAACAAAATAATCTATATAAAATTCTACATTGATATTTGCAGAATACGATTTTCAGCCTGCAAGAGGACCTCAAGAAAAAGGAAATTGAACTGATTGGCCTCGAGCACGAGAAAGATGTAAGGTCAAAGTATTTCTTTTCGTTCATATTACCTTTTCTAACCCGTAATATTCGCAATAGGGCATCATAACACAGCTGAACAACAAAATTAACACAATTTGCAGTACAATCAAGCAGCCGATATTTGCCTCAAAATTATCCAAAAATGATAAGGACAACAAAATTAACACTATTGAGATTGAGTCAGACTTTGAGAGCGAGGATGAAATGCCTCTGAAAACATTTTTTTTCAAGCGTCAAAATTTGGCTGTAGTGAAGCCCCAAAATGACGTGTTCGACGCTTTAAAAAATGGGACTATTTAGGAAAGCCAATGGAACATATTAAAAGTATTATGTATGTACGTTCTACTCATTTCTCGTACCATAGTGAGATGTAATGACTGGTTACCATGAATACTGAGTTCGGTAGATTTTGAAATATCACTCACAATTTTTGAGTTCTATCATTGTACATTTCTTTAAAAACTTGCACGTTTGGCAAGTATTTTCTAAGAACAAATACGTACTTTCTTTGCCTTTAAATGGGTTTATCCCACGAGTAACTTGTATACTCTTCTTAATAACATTTGTTCTTCAATGAATTTGATAACGCAACGTAAATACTCACACATACTGCTAACTAACAATCTTTTGTTCCTTAAAAACACTTGTAGTAAATTAGTTTTGGTAAAGTCAATAAGACAAGAAAATAAATCTTCACTTTAACGTCCGATGTATATATGAAGGTTTACGAGATCGGCATCGATTTCATTTTTGAAACTTCCCACATAAAGCTGTCCGATCCACCGAAGAATACTTAATTAATTCAGCAATCAAAGGCGACGCACCACAGCGCCAACGGTATATAAAGGTAACATGAAACTAAAGGAAACTTTCAGACATAAAGTCCCTATAATTACCAACACCCCGAACCTTGTAAATGCATCAACATTGAAACGGCCCTTGGACAATATTTCATCAAAATACATAAAAAAAGCGAGGTGCAGCGACCGTAAAAAAGGGGAGAAAGAGGATGCGATAATGAAGGAGTAGGATGGGCGAACAATGGTGGCTTGAATCTCCATCGTAACACAATTTACACGCAGAAAAATTACATGTCTAAGGGTTTTTGGGTTCTGCTCATAATTGAGCTTTTATTACACCTTTATATGAAGTATTTATGCATTCATTGTATTAAAAATAATGTATAATAATAATAGTAATTAATAATCAATAATATATTAAACAATTTGTATTGATTATACTTTTTTGTAGATAATATTTAATATGTATTTAGGTTACCTTATGAATTCTAATTATTAATCATATTTTAAAAATTTATGATTTACAACTACTACTATCCTATTCTACTAGTTTCCTGTTTATATCCGTAAAAATAGCTGATGGTTTTCTTCAAGTGTAACGCCTCAGTTGAGTTGTCGCTTTTTTCCTTGACTTGATTTCATTTCAATATTCTCTGCGGGAAAATTCTTGAATGACTTTCCACAGTGCTATTCCTATCAGTTTTTCCGCCTAGATCTATTAACGCTTTTGTTGGCAAATAGTACACCGATTTCGCCCCCTTTTTCCTTGCTTTACGAATCTCTGATACTCACCTCTCCCCTGCATGTCTTCCGATAATCGAAGACACATGGAAGACCAAAAAGGAACTTTCAGCCGACCGAGGCCAAGTCATGTTCCAGCCTCCGACTGCGTCATCATCCGACCCTCTGGCCCTGCTGATGCCTCTGTGCCTTCTTCTTAACACTGCTAGAAAACAAGGAGATCGCTCTCTTCATCGAAATGAGAATTAATGTCTAGCATTCTAAACTCCTAATTTATTTAAATTCAATTCAGCAGAGTTGGGTTAAGAGCAATATTTCAAAAATGCAATGTTGCTACATATGTTCTCTATATTTTCCATTAAGATAAGATTAATTTTTACAGTGCACCCTCTTTGGTTTCTGCCCCGTTGATTGGCTTTATAAATTTGCTGTAATGAATATTTCGCAGAAGACGTAAAGCGAATCCTGGATGACTGCCGTTTTGCTCCCGCTCCATGTGATGCTCCTTCGGCTTCTCCTCCTCCTACCCGTGCTGTATCCCATCCCGATCTCTGTGGTTTAAAATGTTTATCGAGGTGGTGGGGAGGCATGCAAAGCGGGTCTTTATTTATGGCAATGACTACCTGGAAGAAAAGATTTAAGGCATAGGTGAGATGTAAAGTTGACTCACTGATGACTCAAACATTTTTTTTTTAATTTTTACAAAGTTTAACTCAATATTTTGAATTTTTAAATTCTCAATTAAATTTTGTCGAGAAAATGTAAAATGTTTCTCGGGAATTTAAAAACTTTGTCCGTCCTGTGTCGCCTCGAGGATTGCGTGTATTTAAATAATTGTTCTCCTTACAGCTTCTGTTTCTGGTGCCCCTTTTGGTTTTGATTATTACCTCCAGCAATAGATTTTTCCTGTTTTCATTTCTAGTCATTCGGATAATTCGATTTTATTCCTCGCCTGCTCCTGCTCCTACCTGCCTACCTATCAGCTGTCGGTGCGGGTTAGTTTAAATGGCCTTATCACTCGGACGCTGCTGTCGATCTGTTATCATTTAATAAACGCCCCGCTTCAGCTTCGGCAATCGGCTTCCACTTCCACCTCACTTCACTCGAGGACCATTTCAAATAAGAAATTTAGGAAGCAAGGTATATGTTTTTGTATAAATTTAAATATTCTAAACAAAAACTTAACTTTTTTTTTAACAGTGAACATCAACTGCAGTGCAATGTTAATATAGCGATAATCGTGGAACCATCGACTAATTAATTGACTCTTTGTGTTCGCTTTATTTCGTATTTTGTTTTCTTTTTCTGCGATTTTTCGCTCTTGTTTGCCACCATCTTTGAGCCGCGTGGACGCCAGCCAGATAGCCGAATAGATATGAAGGTGCAGTCCCCAGTCCGCATTCCCAGAGCCCGTCCAGCAACCAGCCGCGCGTCTCATCTCTTGCGGCGCTTTTATTTCCTTAAGACCCTGTTTCAATTTTCAGCATTTTAATGTCTGATGGTTTTTAGCATTTCAAAGTAAGGCTCAACCACTCAACCGTGATTTTTTCTCTTCTTTTTCTTTTATTTTTGCGTTTTGTTTTTCGTTCTTTTGGCTTTTACCTTGGCTGCAGTATCAGCAGCCTCGTATCCCGGCTCCCCCATGTACTCAGCTAGTCTTAATGTTTGTTTAAGATATCTGGAATATATCACAGCGCTTAAAACCTATGTTCGGGAGAGCTTATGCACCTTTAGTGGTTTATTACAAAAATGAAGTTTTCAATAATCTTTTCTTTTTTAAATAACAATATGGATAATATTATATAAAATAATAAATATAATATAATTTTCCTTTAATTTAATTTCCTATTATTTTAGGATATATATATATATTTATTAATTTAAATTAAATTAAATTATTTTTAAATTTCATAAATATGTTTTTACTTTTATAATTTTCATGTCAGAATTATATTTCTATTAATTTATTTGTTACCTTTTAGTTTAGCTTCTAAGGCTCTCTTCTTAGTCGGGAGTTGATTTTTGTTAAGAATGGAAATGTGTGTTTGGGGTCTGAATTTAGCACCTACACCAACAGAGATCGGTGATGTCTGCGGGTAACTTTATTAACACATAAACAAGACCAAAAAATATATCATCGTCAATAAGAAGGATTTTCTTATAGAAATATTTGTTTTTAATATGTTAGAAAATTATACCGATAATAAAATTTATTTTTAATATATATCCCAGACCAATGGGACCAACTGACGCGCCTCCTCTTCGTGCACCAGATAAATACTGGTCTACAAATAAAATAAAAATTTCCTCTTAGCCATTTTGATTCAAGTGAACTGGTTTTCAGAACATAAAACTAAACAAAATGCTTACAAAATAAACATTTATAATAAAAAAAAATTTTTAGGTCATAGTACCCACTTAATTCGTTCGAATAAAAGTCTTAAGAGATTGTGTTACATCTATAAGTATTTTGTATATTTATTTATTAATTTATCATAAATTTTCTTTTGCTTGAATTCCAAATACACTCCAATAATTTGTTCTTCTCATTGCATAAATTTAATACAAGTTTTAAGTAGGTCATAATATATATATAAACATAACTTCGATTTTGCAAGAAAAAAAAAAAACAGACTCGAAACGGATTTATCCAGAAAATAAATGTTTCAATATACATATATATATATTTTAAATATGCTGTCTCATATACATAGATAATATATATAACAATTACGATTACAAAAATACACGACTTCATGATAAACAAAGGGTGGGACGAAGACCTATAAGGCGTGGTGAGGAGCAAGGGAAGAGCGCAAGCTTGAATGAGAAGTGAATTTAAGACGTATCTGCTTATCTGGCGCCGACGACTAAAAGTTACATACAGTTTTTTTTAATGCAAGCTTTAAATATATATATTATTTTGTATATCTTTATATATATCGTATATAAAATCGTTCATATATATGAATGCGAGTATGCATGTGGTGTTTGTGCGTGGAAGTTGGGAGGTATGTCTGAATCGCTTTAATGACTTAAATAACTAGAAAACATTATCATTATCCAAAGCATCAGCATGAATTGTCAGCCTGGTCTCTGTTTCCTTAATCATTTTCTGGTGTTTACTTTTGCAGACAAATTAGTACTAGAAGATTTGCCTAGATCTTGTAGCTTTATGCCTTTGCTTTTGTTTTTTTTTTAGTCTGTCTATCAATTTCCTTTCTCTGTCCATCTGTTGTGTTTGTTTTTGTTTTACTTTTAGCCTTTCAAAGTTAATTTTTGCGTTGTTTTATGTATAAATATTGTTAATACATTGCATGTGTGTATGGGGTTTCTTTTGTGTGCTATTATTACAAATAAATATAATTGTAATAAAAATGACGGCATTCTAGGAATTGTTGATACACAAAAGCAAATAGTTATTAGTTTAATGCGCTTGTTTGTGTTTGTTTTTATTAGCTGTATAATTTACCAAATCGAAGGTAATTCTTTCCATCTCTCTGTCTATGTCTCAGCCTCTGTTAAATTTTTTCATCGTCATTGATTGATTTATTAAGGGGGGAGACACATGTAAAAAGTCTAAATATGGACATGTTTTGTAAATTCTTTTTGTTAGTAAATAGCTAATCTATCCTTGGGAAACTCTAGAGATATATTAAAATAACATCAAAGATGATAATAAAAATGTTTAATTAGCCACATTTTACAAAATGACGGACTTGTGACAGCGCAATCGCAGCTCCGAGATTTTCGAGTTGCCCCCATTATGGACACGATTCAGCCCGTAATCCCAGTCGGAAATTCAAAAACAAAATTTTTTTGTATAACCATTAGGTTATCTTCTATTTGAACCAAAAAAAACCCAAATGAAATGAATCTAAAAAAAATTCAACACAGTTTTGAACATAAAACATCGGTTTTCAGAGTGAAGGTTTGACTTTTCACCCTCTTAAAAAAAAGTATAACTTTTTTTTTATAACATTTAGGTCTAAATAGAAAATACATTCATGCAGAATATAATACTTTTTGATTCATTCCGATATGTCGCATAGTTTTTCGTGAATCGTGTCTATAGCATAGAAAAATGCGTAAATTTTGATGTGTAGAATAGGCCGTTTAAAGTTTTTGACGTTCGTGCGTTTTACACTTGTCTATCTCGTGAACGCGCTTCATTTGAAGCACTTAGAGTTTGAATATTGTAATAAAACTTTTACGGTGTATTCTAAAAATATTGAACTATTTATTAAAGCAAAAAAAATTCACGAAAAAAATGTTTGATTTACATGTGTCTCCCCTCTTAAATAGCTGAAAACACAGAGGCGCATCCCTTAGTATCTGCTGCTGTTGTTAAACTGTGAATTAATGGCCGTATTAACGGCTGAGGATGCCGCCTCCTGGACATGCTGATTCCGTAGAAACTCTGTGGTGAATTCCGCCTGGGCCTTGGCCATGCTGGCCCCGGTACTGCGATAAATCGTATGGATCTTGGTGATCATCAGCACATTGGCTACGGCCACCGCAGCAAAGGCAAAGGAGATAATTAGCAGCAGAATGCCTACAATTATGCCCGATGCCTTGCCATCGAACTGGGCAATGGATGTGATGAAGCCGCAGTAGCCCATTTTCTCGAAGCCCACTGCCTGGACGATCGAGTAGAGGGTTTGAAAGAAGTAGATGAAGAAGAAAACCATAAAGTTGAAGCTCGAATCATTGCGGAAGGCCTTGTACGCCGGTCGGAACCTGGTAAAAAAAAAAGATAAACCGGGTTTTAATTATTTAGCAATTAAAAAATGTTAAAGCCCAAATACAACCAAAATAGCCGTAAATATCGAAGTTACAATCTATTTGTTATCAGCAGTACTAGAAGAATAATGAGGCTTGCGTTAAAATTAAGAATCTAACTTTGAAATATAAATTAAGTAAAGAAAAAAGATGTTGGTACAATAATGAACTTACCAGCAGACATATGAGGCGGGCGAGAAGAGCAGCGTGTAGAAAATGGCCAGGAAAAAGGTCTCAAATTGGCCAGCATGGAACAGCAAAATAAGACCGCCGATTACGTTGACCAACAACGTCATGGTGTAAACTAGACAAAAAAGACGGGAAATTAATTCAATTATAAGGAATTCAAAAAAAAGGTAATATAAATCTAAATTATCTATCAATAAAAAGAATTTTCCAACTACATAAGTGACCCTCTTCCCTTCTTTTTGTAAACCACAACCCTGCTTAAATCGTAGCTTAAATAACGCCCGTTTAGGTTCTTCTCAAACAACAAACACACCTCCAAAACCATTAGCTCTACAGTTATTGTGATTAATCATTCCACCTGACAACCGTGTGCGACACGCGATGACTAATCCCAAAGCTCGCGAGGGTCGCCTTATAAGCGGCAGACACAAACAGCTATACTTACAGATCCAAATGTAGTACAAGCGCTTGACTAATTTCTGAAATTCGGGCGGTATCTCCACCTCAAAGTCCTGGTAGAAGCACGGCTTTACACAAAAATTATCCGGCAGCGGTGGCCAGTTGTTTAACTGCGACACATTGCCCTGCAGCTGCTGCTCGCGACGGTCCAGCTCTGCAGCCTTGCGGTCCAGCTCCTCTTGGCGGCGCTGAAAGCATATAAAAATATTAATATACATATATATAAATGATATATTTAAATAAGAGAATTTTATTCATTGTTCAAAACAGCAAGTAAGACTTTGCCTTTGTTCGGCTATTACTAATCAAAGATCATAAAAAAATTAAAGTTTCAGTTCAAGATAAGGTATATTGTTTGCAATAATGGTTAATATCAATAATGGTTATATTTTTAGAGTCAATAAATATTATTCATTTGTTTAACGTAAAATTCGCAAAATAATTGTTCAGTTTTTAAATTTTGTAAACAGTTATCAGATATTATATAGCTTAATTAAGAATGATTTCGTATTTGTTCCCCATTTTTCATTGTTTAAAAAACATTTGTGCAATCAATGGGTTAATTTAATAAATGTATATATAATTTAAAAACTTCAAGTGACCCTTAAAACTAAGTTATGATTTTTCTTAAATTGCGTTGTAGTTTAAATTGTTAAATATACTTAAATATTTGCAGAAAATATATGTATGTAATTTAAGTAGGCAATCAAATCGTTTTAAGTTAATATTCCTACTTTTCCTACTAGGGACACATTTAAGTTATTAAGTTTAAGCTATTAATAGATTTATAAATATTCAAATTACGAAAAATACTATGCATTAATATATTTTAATTTAATTTTAAAAACACATTCTTCAGATTAGCCATGAATGTCTTTGGTTACTAACAGGTAAGAGCCTGTGGCGGGGTCAAGTGAAGCCAGGCAAAGGCTAAGAAAAACCGCATTTAGTGTGTGGTATAGTGAAGACCCGCATCAGCACGCGACAGCTAATCTTGGTCAGATACAGTGGGCCCTTGCCGGATTTATCAGATGATTATCTTGGTATCTGGTTATTATCTCGCCACGCCATGCCATATGCGGCATTTTTATGGGATTTGCAAGATTCGATTAATCATGCTCGATGGGAGCATTCACTGTACTCTCGAGTTTCCCCTCAGCTGGTTAAGTGGGTTACCTGCAGCTCCTCCGAGGTGATCTGTATGCTGGTGCTCGGCGCCGAGGCGCCCAATGAACTGGTCTGCGGGGGCGGTACATTCTGCGACAGCGGCTGTACCACCGCCGCCGTGTTCGTAGAGTTGATTTGCAGTTGCGGCTTCGCTTGCTCCTCGAATGGATTGTAGTCCTCCAGGGAAACAAGGGCGCCGCTCTGCAAACGTCGTGCCTGCTGGATGGCGGGGTCCTAAAGCAGAGGGGTAGCGGTCCGCAAAATTAGCAAAAATATTTTCCAATAAGTTCAACATATGTGACGAATGCACCCACACAAACACACGCACACACGAACGCCCATCCTAGGAGTCAGATCGCCTACGTGTATGAGTGTGTGTATGTTCGAGTTTTCTTCACTGTGTGTTTCGTTTCTCTCACCGCAAACGGATTGTCCAGATTGGGCTCCCCGAAGGGATTTTCGTCGAGACCGGAGCCGGACATGGTGTCTACTCTTGAGTTCGGACTGTGACCAGGGGAAACGCTAGCGACTCGCACTCAACTTTTAGCTATAGCCTGTGTGTATATTTTCCCTGCAAACTCGAAGCTGTGTCATCAAGAGCTAGCCACCACCTATCGATGCTCCTATCGATGGGGGCAATCGTGCCGGTATTCGTGGCTGCGCAGACACAATTTGCGATGAGGGACGGTGTGTCACGGCACACGGACGATATAACGATTACAGCATTAAACCAATTCTAAATGGAGTTGACGTTCAATTCGGATGAGAGCTAGATATTTTATTTACTTTAGAACTTCAATTTCAATAACCCGGACACATCCTGACACTACACACGATGTGGCATCGCTACTTCTTACTCATGTGAATGTAAACAATCAAACCAGGTGGCAGCGCTGTAGCACCAGTCTCACATATTTCGCTGGCTACAGTTTGCAATTCTAGCTTTTATTTTGTAAATAATAGTAAATGAGCGCAGCAAAACGAACTAGAAAACAATTATAAATCAAAGTACAATGGCTGATCGCGCGATCAAGCTGCTGGTGATCGGGGAGAGCGGCGTGGGCAAGTCCAGGTGCGCGCTGGTCCAGCTCCATTTCCTTATATTTATCCGCTGCGTATATTCCGCGCTTGCATCATTGTTTTCTATTTGTTTCACAACAACACTTCCATACATTTTCTCTTCTTGCCCCACAGCCTGATACGGCGCTTCGTGGAGAACAAGTTCGATGATAACCATGACGTCACGATCGGCATGGACTTTAAGAGTAAGGTGATGAACGTGGACGGCATCGACTACAAAGTGGCTTTGTGGGACACAGCGGGCGCTGAACGCTTTCGCAGCCTGACGCCCAGCTTCTACCGAAAGGCGCTGGGCGCCATACTCGTCTACGACATCACAAACCGGGACTCGCTGGTCAAGTTGGAGACGTGGCTGGCAGAGCTGGACAGCTACAGTGACAATCCGAACATAGCCATCATTGTGGTGGGCAACAAGATCGACCAGGAGCGGGAGGTGGATCGTGAGGAGGGTCGCAAGTTTGCTCGCAAGCATCGGGCCCTATTTATCGAGACGTCGGCCAAATGCGATCAGTTCGTGAGCGATGTGTTTAAAGATATCGTGGAGAAGGTGTGTTTCCAGGCGCTCTAGATAATCTCACTCTCTTATAACTTAACTTCTCAAAATTATCTATTACAGATTGTTTCCTCGGAGTACTTCAACAACGGCTTCGGCTCGCCGGGCATGGACATTGGCGGTGATCGGGATTTGGAGGCAAGCGCTTCCTCGTGTTACTGTTAATACCCGGCTGCGTGGTGTGCTATTGTCAAACAAATTTCTAGCATGTATTTATTTAATCGTTCAATATCATTAGCATAACGCCAAAAACACAACGTTCAATATAATTCAATTCTTCAAAGTTGATCCGGGAATCAATAGGATATACATATTTATGAACTTCTCTGTGAGATAATCGGAAGCTTCCCTATATCAGAGTTTCCTCTCAAATATATGTACCATATGTATGTATCCTGCATTTTTCTGTAATCTCTCTATAATTCTTTCGTTTTCTTATCTTTGTTGTGGAATCCGTTTAGTTTATGTTCTCAAATGTGTACTATCTTCTTATAATAAGAAAATCTGTAAGAGCCCAAAACAATTTAATCGATTTAAGTTCCAATTAACAACTTCTTATGCCTGTTTATAAATAAACGAATTACTCATTCTTAAATTGAAATTATTTCATCATTGGTCTTGACTGATAAGAGTTCAACGGGATGCAACACTTAAAACTACATTAGTCAATTTTTCATTTGTTTTATTTAAATGAAGACAATAAATTTATTTTCTTTCTGTTGGCTCTCAAGTCAAAAATAATTTATGTTCGGAATAATTGAAAAAAATATAAATTTTAATGACTATGGTAGTGATAAAGAAAAAAAAAAACAAATGTAGGGCAAACCAAAACGTGATTTGGTTGATGTCTCTATGTACGGCTCCTGTTTGTTTGTTGCTTTTGCTTGAGGTTTATGATTGTGTTTTGTGTCTCTTTTGATTTTAAACGCGAGTTTAGTGTGGGTATTTACAATTATCGATGATTAATTTTAGCCATTAACGCTAGAACAAGGTGGGATCGTTGGGACATCGTTGAGGTGGACGGCTATTCTTGACTCCTGGCTGTTGACACACTTTTGTTAGCTTTGAAGAGCAGGAAGACACAGCCTGGAACACGCCCTGTATGTACATAATCTGTTGTAAATCGTATTTGTTCCGCCGCAGACTTGGGCCGCCCCCTCAGAATGTCGTCCTCCGATCCTTACCCCGAACCCCGCCCAATTTCCCCAAGTGGTTAGCGGGTAACTGTCTCTGCTCTTATACATCCATCTTTCTTCTATTTACCCCCAATGCCACTCTTCTTGGCATCAACTTCGTAGATAAGCAGACGCCACATTTTCACCACAAACACCTCCGCCTCTTCGTCCAGTACCTAAACGCCAGCGAAATAGAGCGAGAGAGAAAAGTTATCTGGATTAGTTTTTCGTACAACAGAGAGAGAGAGAGAGAGAGAGAGATTCAAGATAGAACTCACCATTTGCACATCGTCGAGGATGCTCTGGGGCGGGCTGCCGGCCAACACTTTGGAACATATAAAGTCCACCAGTGTCGGCTCTGGCTCACCGATATACTCGATAATTTTCTTATTGATCCATGGACGTATTTTGCGTTCCATTAGACCGCTGTCGATCTCGTTGCGATCGAGCTTATAATTAAATAGTTCCTCCTTTTGAGTGGGTATCCTGTCAATAATGCTTTTTATATGCCGTCGTTTTTCATCATACACCTTAGCACCATTCTCATCCCTTTTACTGCTCGCAGCGGCAGCATCTGCACTGCTGCTACTGCTCGCAGATGCAGCTGCCTCATTCTTACCGTGTTTGTTAGCGGAGCTGCTTTTGTTGCTGCCGTTGTTCTTACCGGAACTGGATGCGGAGCCGGTGCCAGCCAAGGCTATCTTTTGGCTAACGGCAGCTGCGGCAGCGGTGGCCGCTGATACCGCGGAGCTCTGGCGATCCCCAGAGCTTATATTGTTGCTACTACTGCTGCTGCTGTTGTTCGCCGGGTGGGCGGACGATGGCGTACTGTTACTCATGTTATCGTCGTAGTCTATAGATAGATAGAAAGCTATAGTAAGCAGAGATCTCTGGGAGACCAAAGGAGAAGTCACACTCACCTAGTGGGACTAGTTTGCGCTTCTTGGGATTAATATTCTCATCGTTGTCGTCGTCATTCACAAAGACGCCGGTGGCCTCGATCTTCTTCTTCTTCAGATTGTTGCCCAGTGTCAGGGAGATGAGCGGCATGGTCACGGGCGGCGTGGCCGAGGGCAAATGTTGATCCAGCGAGCCTTGATGATCATTCAACATGGCACTCTGCGTGGGTGTGTGGATTTGGGCCAGGGAGTCGCGCGATTCGCTGTTCTGCCTGCTCAAGCTGTTCGTCAGGGACTTATTGTTATTGTTGTTCTTGGCATAGCCACTGGCATTGGATGCACTGTCGGCCATGGAGTCATGCCCATCGTTCGATATGGAATTGTCATCATCACCAGCCAGATCCGTGTCGTAGCTATCGAGTGGCTGATTCCTGCTAAGCTTGGGCTGTGTCGTTGCCGAGTCCGTCGCCATTGCCAGATTCACATTGATCAAGATGCGTGGTTCGTAGAGCTTCTCGATCTCGCGACGAGCCCTCTCATACTCCAGCGAGGGATTCTCGTATTCACCGCTGAAGAACTTGGTCTTCAGCTCGGCCAGCTCGTCGGCCTCCTTCTCACGGTCCTTGGAATCGGCGTCCGCTTCACGCACTCGCTCTGCCAGTCGCTGCTGGAGTTCACGGCCGCGGTAATACAGTGAATCGTCACGCTCATCGTCGTAGTCCTCGACGAATTCCTTCAAGCGCTTGGCATCGCTCTCGCGCTCCTCCTGCCGCAGCAGCTCCTTAAGGCGGTACTAAAGGGGGG
The DNA here is from genome assembly GCA_008042485.1 of Drosophila mayri. NCBI lineage: Eukaryota > Metazoa > Arthropoda > Insecta > Diptera > Drosophilidae > Drosophila > Drosophila mayri. The sequence goes on from VNJN01001244.1 coordinate 28,529, forward strand.
AAAGAATGGGTACAATTTATGTGAAATCGAAGGAAATCCACGACTCACCTTCTCGTTCTCCTTGGCCCTTCGCTTCTCGCGTATCTCCCAGTTGGAAAGCCGCTCCTGGTAGGCAGCCTCCTTTTCGCGCGCCTTCTTCTCGGTCTTTTTGCGCTCACGCATCTCCTCCTCCATTTCCTTTTCGCGCCGCGAATCCATCACTGGCTTGAGGCGTTTCTCCTCCCGCTCCCGTTCGCGATCCCGCTCGCGCTCCCTCTCCCGCTCACGTTCTCGTTCCCGTTCTCTCATCTCTACACGTTCCCTTTCGCGCTCCCGCATCTCGACGCGCTCCCGTTCGCGTTCACGCTCCCGCTCGCGCTCCCTTTCCCGCTGCTCGCGGATCTCCTGCTCCCGGTCGCGCTGGCGGTCCTTGGAGCGCGACTTCGAGCGACGGCGTCGCCGCTCCTTGGAGTCGGAGCGACGCTCCTTGTGTGTAATGTCAACGGCGCCCTGGTCTTTGCGGCGACAGGCAGCGGCAGTGGAGGAAGATTCCTTGTGGTCCTTGACAACAGCCAAGTCCTTGACTGCAGATGGATCCTTGACGGCAGTTGGATCCTTGTCGACGCCTGAGGACGATGATCCCGCCTCCTTGTCATCAATTGCTACATCCAAATCACCACCAGCAGCGGCAGCACCTCCAACTGAAGCGGATGATGAGGCAGTTGTGGCACTGGCAGGATCGGCGACAGCGTTATTCAAGGACGAGGACCCTGTTAATGCTGCGGTGGAGCTGCTGCTGCTAATGGATTTGCTGGTAGATGATTTGCGTTCACCATCACGCTGCGCCTTCTTGCGTTCTTTGTCGCGCTCCTTCTCTTTGCTGGCCGCCAGTTTCTCCTTCTCCTTTTCCTTCTCAAGCTCCTTGCGATGCTCGTCGGCCTCGGCTCGCTTTCGAAACTTTCCAATCTCGCTGCTTATGAGGTTACGCTTCTCCTCCTCCAAAGCATTGTCGTTCAGCACCTTGATCTTGATGTCGTCCTCGCGTCGGGTCTTCTTATTGCGACTGGTGCTGCCGTAGAGATCGGTGCGATTGCTGCCATCAAAGCCTTCGAACTCGTGCTTGTGCTCCTCGAGCAGGTCGTGCATCTTGCCAATGGCATACTGGTCCTCGGTCTTCTCATCTACCGAATTGGATCGATCGCCGTTCTTGCACTCCTGCTCCTTGTAGTCCTCGATAAGCACCTTGTTCTTGGCATCCACCTTGGCCACCAACTTTTTGCCATCGATCTCCATTTCGCTAAGCAATCGAACGGCACGCATGGCTGCAATTGGGCCGCTGCAAAATATAGATTTATAACCAATTAGGTTAGATGTTTAAGTTATTATTATTAAGGATTGAAGAGAAACCACATCTTAGGGTATTTTAATTGCTTTCCAAGGCTGAGCTGTAGTTGGGTGTACTTTACAGCCTCTGCCAGAGGTTTTCCATGTGGTTTCCACCCCAAAAGTGGACAAAATGCTTTATAAACCCACTCGAATTCACAGAAACCAAAAGTAGAGACTCGCTTCCAGTTGATCACAACACCGCAGGTGGACAGGATGCGTTTCAGAAGCACCTCCGGCACACGTTCACTGATGTTGCCTACAAAGACGGTGATGATAGGACCGCGGAACTGAGGCTGAGGCTCCGGTGGACGATGGTACACTTGCGGCTGTGAGCTGATCGTGGCCGAGTTCCGAAAATTGCGCGGCGGCGCATTTCCCATGTTCGGCATCATCTGGAGGAGCGGAAAAGAAAACCACTATTAACATCTAGAATCTTTAACTTTTAAACGCGATTTGTCTTACGTGCGGAGGCGGTATCGATGCATTCATGAACGGCGGCATGGGCGCCCCCCGTGGCGGGTACGACATATTGTGCCTTTTGTGTTCCTTAGTTCCCTTATTATTTATCAAAATCGTTTCAAAACTAACAATTTTAAGCGTGTTTGCAAAAATAAAAGAAAAAAAATTAAAGCCGACAGTTTACACACACACGGACAGGTACACGACAACCACACACAGGCTGGCTGGGCGCAAACGCCACACAGATGTGAATGTGCTGTGTGTATTTGGAGCCTTTTTGGGCCTCCGTCTGCGAGGATCACTGAGAATGCAATCGTCGGATGTGTAGTTCGGCTCGCTCGCTATTGCAGGCTTGCGAAATGTGCACAAATATAAGAAATTACCGAATTTTCACAAAACTCTGCAGGCCGCTGTTCTAGTGGTGGAAGCTGCGTTAGCAAGCTGCTATCGGTTCGTGGTGCACGAGACAATCGGTTAAGGCGATAGTTTGATAGGCAGTCGGTGGTCCGTGTCCCAGGTCTGGCAACGCCGATGTCTATTTATATAAACAGTTAATTTATAAAAAGTTGCAAATGTTAACGTTTATCCAGCCGCAGTCACCGCCGCTGGAATCCGTCTCATCATCGGAGAACCTGGGACAGGCATCCAAGAAGAGCAGTTTTGGCTCCTCATATATTGGTATAAGATTTACGACATTGGAATAAGATTTACGATATTCAAATACGGATTACGATATTCAAATACGATATTGGTACTAGATTTACGGTATTCAAATAAGATTTACGATATTCAACTACGATTTACGATATTTAAATACGATATTCAAATACGATTTACGATATTCATCTACGATTTACGATATTCAAATACGATTTAAGGTAGATGAGCATCACTGATGCACATCGTAAAAATTAAGCAAAGTCATCATTTTGGGATTTCAGATACCAGGCGAACAGAAAGCAGCAGCAAGCAACTGAAAACTGTTATAAACTGTTATAAAAACGTAGCCAAGTTTCAAACCTTAATGGTTATTGGGAGGTTCGAAACTTGGCTATTTTATAACAGTTTATAACAGTTTTCAGTCGCTTGCTACTGCCTTCTGTTCGCCTGGGATCTGAAATCCCAAAATGATGACTTTGCTTGATTTTTACGATGTGCATCAGTGATGCTCATCTTGCGTAGATCGTATATGAATATCGTAAATCATATTTGAATATCGTAAATCTTGTACCAATATCGTATTTGAATATCGTAAATCGTATTTGAATATCGTAAATCTAGTACCAATATCGTATTTGAATATCGTAAACCGTATTTGAATATCGTAAATCTTTTCCAATATCGTATTTTATATATTATTATCGTAAATCTAATACCGATATACGAGATAAAGCAAAGTTTTTTATAACAGATTTGTTAAGCCATTAAAAACTACCATAGCAAAGGTTTCCGAATTAAATTTAAGGCTTTTTGGCTAAGTTATGGTTTTCGTAAATTTATTTATTTTTTGTATCCCAAAAAAACGGTAGCTTGGGTTCTTTGGTGGCTTCTAGATAGCGAATGGGGCATTTGTGACCCTATAAATCATGTATATTATTGATACTGGTGCTGACGCTAATTTGACGCACATAAAAGAACATCAAAAATATCAAGTATATCGATATTTTGAAGTGATATTTTTAAATATTATCATCAAATTTTTTTATAAAAATAATATCATCGATTCGATATTTTTAAAATTTTCGACATTCCTAATGCAAAACAAGGGAGTCTCAGCAGATAATATCGAGAATATACCGAGTGGCGGAATAGAGTGACCTCGGCGCACTCATAGCGCAAATCTTTAATGATAATCGATATCAGCAAAAACATCGCTAAAAACAGGTCGATGCATCGATGTTTTCAGTGTCACTAAAATCGGCCGCCTCACTAAAATCGGCCATTTTGTCAAAACTCCCAGCGGCATCCAGACGTAAGTTCTCGTGATAAAAATAAAAAACGCAAAGTTAATACAAAGCTCTGTGGCTGGATGAAACCCAGAAATATTCTCCTTGACATAGAGAGATGGCATAATGCCACGAGGACTCATCCCACTCACATCATTTGGTAGAGTGCAAACTACTTTAAATGTTATTGCGGTGGTGATGAGCACGTGGTTAGGGGTTATGTCGAGACTGGGGCAGAAACTGTTTGCTAACGCGAATTCCTTTTATTTCCAGGTTCCGTAACTCTTTCCACGTTAACATGTCGGGAGGCTTAGATATTCTGTCCCTCAAAGAGGACGACATCACCAAGATGTTGGTGGCCACCACCCATTTGGGTTCGGAGAACGTCAACTTCCAGATGGAGCAATATGTGTACAAGCGCCGCGCCGACGGTGTCAACATCATCAACCTGGGCAAGACCTGGGAGAAGCTGCAGCTGGCTGCTCGCGCCATCGTGGCCATTGATAATGCCTCGGATGTGAGTATTTGCCACCCATATTAAAAAAATGTTACTCCTAACCTCCTTGTTGTGTCGCGTGGCTTAACGTGATGAATTTACTACTAATCTTTCGGGTATGAAATGCAATGATTTCAACTTTACCACTGACCAGCCACGCTTCACAGGCAGCGAACCTTATTTTCAAGTTTACTTCTTTGGTAGTCCCTACTAATGTTTCTTCACTTCTTTTCTTTCCCCGCGGCAGGTCTTCGTCATCTCGTCGCGTCCCATTGGCCAGCGCGCTGTGCTGAAGTTCGCCAAGTATACGGACACCACTCCCATTGCTGGCCGCTTCACTCCCGGTGCCTTCACCAATCAGATTCAGCCTGCTTTCCGTGAGCCCCGTCTGCTGGTTGTGACTGATCCCAACACCGACCATCAGCCCATCATGGAGGCCTCGTATGTGAACATCCCTGTGATTGCCTTCACCAACACGGATTCGCCTCTGCGTTACATCGATATTGCCATTCCGTGCAACAACAAGTCTGCCCATTCCATTGGCCTAATGTGGTGGCTGTTGGCCCGCGAAGTTCTCCGCCTGCGCGGCACCATCTCGCGCAGCGTCGAGTGGCCCGTGGTTGTTGATCTGTTCTTCTACCGCGATCCCGAGGAGGCTGAGAAGGAGGAGGCCGCTGCCAAGGAGCTGCTGCCGCCACCCAAGATTGAGGAAGCTGTCGATCATCCGGTCGAGGAGACCACCAACTGGGCCGATGAGGTTGGCGCCGCCGAGACCGTTGGTGGTGTTGAGGACTGGAACGAGGATACCGTCAAGACCTCCTGGGGTAGCGATGGTCAGTTTTAATTAAGCTGAGTGTTCACACCTGCTCTTGTCTAGCGAAAACGACGACTACGCCTACTTTGTCGGGGCATAAATAAACATGTCTTATGTTTCCCATCTACAAATTGAGTTTTTATTCTTTGTAAATCCTATTATGTATCTGTATTGATGCCATTTTTGGAGGAAAGTGTGGGTTAAAAAGGGTTAATTCATTTTTCTTTGGTCCCTTAAGTAAGGGAGAAAGACTTTAAAGTTAACACTATGCAATGGTTGCTTAGTGAATTGTAAATTTTTGAGCTGTATTTTTTAAAGGAGTGAGTTGCAAGGCTCCGACTAGAATTATAATGCCCTTAAAGGGTTTATATATATTGTAATACCCTTGAAAATGCCCATTTGTTTTTAGGAATTTTCAAGGGTATTACAATATATATAAACCCTTTATATATATATATATATATATATATATATATATATCACGAAATAAATCCAATATGCTCGAACTAGAGGGAGACAGATTCCTCAGAGGCAGAGAGAAATACTTAGAGCGAGAGATTGTTAAATTTTACATAATTAATTTATTGTTTTTGTTTCAGTTTTTTGTTCTTTTTATACAAATAGAAAACATTTTTATTTTTTAATGATTTAGCAATTGTCAAATTGCTCAATTCTTTCATACATATCTCCTCTCCGTTTAATAGTTAAAATTTTAGTTTATGTTGTAAACGACTGAAAAAATATGAGAAACATATAGAGATATTCCCTATAATAAATGAACCACTGAACTTCTGAATATATAGTCCATATAATTAGTCGGATCGTTAAGTAATGTGTAACATAAAACCCATTTGCACGCCTCTAGACAAGTCTACACTAAAGCTTTTCAGTAATTTATTCGATCTCTTTAGCGATATATTGAGAAATTCATTCATTCATTTGTACAGGGAATACCTCAAGAATCAGAAAAAAAAATACAGGTAATGTTAGGAGTTAGAAACACAAATAAAGGATGCTTTGTTAATTAATCATTGTACAACTATGCAACGCTTTCACATCATTATAATTTTGGACAAAAGTAATAAGTAATATGTGTATATATATATATATAAAGAATTTTGGGGTTGACCATCTCTCGAGCACTACTTGAATGGATTCGGACGCGCCTTGAAGACCGTCATCTTACGTATCTCCTTGATCTCCTCCTCCTCGCACCGTTTACGTTGTTCGTCTTGCTGCAACGGAGAACGAAATAAATAAATCTTGAGTTGAATAATAATAATAGTACTTATTGGAAATTAATTATTGAAATGTGTTTGGGCTAAGGTCTAACTGGACTGCAGGCCTGACTCATCTCCGTTCCCTCTTCTTCTATAAAACTCTATCTCTGGGCCCTGCTGAATCACAGCGGGAGTTTCAAAACGATAAGTAAGCCCCCTTTGGAATATCTCCTGCTACGGCCCTGTCCGTTTGTTTGCCAGCGGAAAATAGAGCAGAAGCTGAGGCAGGCGGCAGTCGTCGCAGCTGATAAGATTATCGCGCAAATGCCATTCCCGGCAGCGCAGATATGAGAATGAAGGAAAACAAAAACCCAAGCTAAACTGAAAACGAAACCCAGAAAAGGCAAGGTCGCAGTCGCGAGTAAGGGAGTTGCCTAGAATATTTTCTCGTAATCATTACCATTTATATTAATTCACCCAGCTCAGCAAAGACTCGACGGCGCAGTGACGGTGGGGTTCTGGACGCACTGTTCCAGCGATGAACTCACAGTAGCCACACTGTTGTTGGAGTAGGGCGAGGCAATCGCCGTTGAGGAGTCATCGGCCGCGGAAAGCACACTGTTGTCGCCATAGAAGCGCGGCTCGTCATGCGACTCGCCGCCGGGTGAAGCGGTCTCCTCATCCGAATCCTCATCGTTAGAACTATCCCCAGTAGTTGTCGTCATTGTATTGAGCTTGTTGTCTCCAGCGCCGGTAGAGGCACCAATACTACCACCGCCGCCAGCAGCGGAGCTGGGCGGTACATGTGTCAGGCGCTCATAGCAGGCATCACAGACGCGCAACGCCTTGGTGCTCTGCTGGGGCAGCAAAAACTTCTTGGCCGAGCAGCCGGCACAGACGACGGCACCGCAGTTGCGACAATGATGCCGACGCTGGATAAAGGTGAACTGGGTCTTCTTGCAATGCATACAGATGCTGGCATCGGTGTCGGGTACCCAGACAGCGGCATGATTCTCTACCGGCTTCTTGCCGCTCTTGCGCAAAAGATCCTCCACACACTTGTTGATATGGGCCATCCATTCCTGCTTTTCAGTACTGGTGGCGGCATAGACCACAAACGATTTGGTGGTGGTGCGTATGTACCAGCCGTTGCGATACTGTTGATTGTCGGCTATCGACTCAAGTGATACCTCCTCCAACGGCATAATGTGCTGCTTGTTGTACTTTTTCTTGCCAATCACAATGTTGCCATAGACGAGAATGTCATTGAAGAGAAAGAACTGACGAGATTTGGGACGTTTTCGGCACATTTTGGTTAGGACGCCTTCACCGACAAGGACACGACCCTGCATGGCCAGTGGGACGCCGGAGCTGCCGAAGCAGTTCTCCACGGACGCAATGCGCCGTGTATTGGCCTCGGAATTCACCAAACGGTCAACCATAGTTGGGTTTGCTTTGTTTTGCGTCGAGTTGTGGGGAAAGTTCCTAGTGTTGCTGCTGCTCCCCTGTTGCTTTGCCTTCTGCCGCTCTCAAAAAGTAGCTCTCTCGAAGTAGGAAATACGAAAACTGAATTCCGAAATTTAGCCAACTGTGACGACAGACAGACGAGGGGTAGCTCTATGTGTGTGTGTGTGTGCGTGGGCTGTGACTGTGACAGCGCAGGCGTCTCTGTGTGTGACACTCGCTTCTATAGAATGTACATATGTATGTGGGTCTGGTGTTTGTGAGGGCAATATAAGCCCAGCTGTTGCAAATCCTATGTAGAGCCTTGCTCCTGTTTCCGCTGCTACTGTTGCTGCTATCGGGTCGTCCTGGTCCAGTGCTCTGATGGCTGCTTGTTCGGTAGCTGCTCCCGCTTTATGCAATGCACGACTATTAACTGGCTTTTTCTACGCCGTCCAAAAACGTCATGACTCACTCACACCACTAACAACAAAAACAAACTTGACTGCGACACTCACTCGGCGCTCTTCACTCTTTGCTTCTCACTCGCTCTCTGTCTTTCACATTGTCCCGTGTTTCTTCTTCTTTTTGTTGTTGTTTTCCCTTGCAGCCGTCAAAATGTCTGATTTAGTTCTGTATTTATATTTATGTTATAATTTATGTGGCGCGTGCTGGGGAATGAATGGTGCTGGAGCGTATACGGTTTGAGATTTGAGAGTTCAATTGTTGAATTTGTACAATTATTCCGAGGCACCTCAGGCTGGAGCTCTAATGTGACCGTTACGTGTGGCTACAAAAAATTGCTGATGGCTGTTATCGCATTATCGATAACTGCCAATCTGCATATCGCGTTAGGCTATTTTTAAATATAAAACTACTGCATCCTTTTCAAGATATATAAGAAAATATATAAATTATGCCCATCTAGTTGTTACAGCGCCCATTGTTAGTTATTTACGTAATTGTTGTAATCTCATTCATGCAGTTAGTCTTTATTATTTACCTCCTTTTTTTTTTGAACCCGCCTTTCTTGGACGGCAGAGTCAAAATCGCGGCGGTTCCGCACGCGCTGGTCGCTAAGCAGATTAAATGTCTTGTGGCGTGTATGCGGGTGCACTGGCTCCTGGCTCAGATTCCGCAGCTTCTCCTCCTGGTCCCTTTTGGCCTGACGGCGGCGCTCAACGCACGACTGCCAGTATTTAATCGTTTCGGGCGTCCTTGGTACGGTGATTCTGTGGACGACCACCATGTCGTCAATGCGCTTGTGCATGGCCTTAAAATTAGGCATGGGTCGGCTGTGGAATTGCCGCGCCTGGCGATCCTCCTCCTCTTGCTGTCGACGCGCATGCAGACGATTGCGCTCGTAGAGGTCCTTGAAATCGTATGCCTTTGGGACAGGGGCAGAGGCAGCGGCGGTTTCTGCCCCGGCTCCTTTATGCTCGTTACAAATTGGGCTCCATTGCAACCGCAGGTTACCGCTGGTTGGTCGGGCAGCCTCAGCCTCAGCCTCGAGCACGTTCTCAATATCTCCGTACAAAACCAGTTGGTCAACTTGGTTTTGCTCCTCCAGCTGGACCTGAATTCCTGCTGCTGTTGCTAGCTCGGACTTTATTGCTGGGGTCTCCTTTGCCAGTAATTTAGATGTGACTTTGGCGGGCGATGGTGAGATCGCCGGGTCCTCATTGTTCAAATTACGGTTGTTTTCCTCGTTGGCTGGAAATTGCGGTAAATGGAAAAAGGGGGAAAGAGCGGGAATTGGAGCGTCTTCATTAGTGTACTGTGGAGGGAAGGGCAGATGCGGAGACTGCTTACCGAAGAAATTCTGGGAGTGATCGAGCATGTAGTCGCCGACGCTGATGGCACTCCAGTCGAACTCTGGCTTTAGGTAGGTTTCATTCGGATTGTCCATTTTTTTTAAAACTATCCAATAACAAATAACGCGATTTCAAACTAAGGTCGCAAGATTAGTTTCAGTGTGACCGCAGGCGGCATGGCGCTAAAATGCTGCAATAGCTATGGCTGGCGTTTCTGCGGTGCTTCCCAGCACTGATTTTGTAGACGTAATTGTCAAGTTATCTTTAGTGATGCGGTCTCCGGAAGCATCGTCTGCAGTTTGAGGACAAAGTTGGCTTAACGGAGTTTTTGCCTTGAGAGCATAACCCCCATAATCATCCCCCGAGGCCGTAATGCCAGAACACCTGACTGTGAGCACCTGTCGCTCCTTTGCGACTGGCTGTCTGAAAGCCTTGAAAGCTGCGTTTGGGCTTTTACTTTGGCTGAAAGCTGGATGGACAAAGCTGGCAGCTGTCCGTGTTTGCTGCAGGATGCCCAAGCAGCGCTTGTAGTCTTTCTGGGCAGCGCACGGCAACAGGTCGTGCTGCATACATCGCCCGGAGCACCTGCATCCGAACCCCTAGCTCAGAAAACGCGTACTTTCGCGTACGTACCTGGCAACGAAATCGGAAGAGGAAACCAACGCAGCTCCGGATAACTCCCAAAATACCCTCCGGGGCTAGTGAACGACAAAAATAACAACAAAAGGCTTTGCAGTTTATGTGCTGTGGCAGCATCAGCATCCTTGAAAGCGGGAAAAAGAAGCGTGTTGGGAGCCAAAGTCAAAGGCAATCGAAGAAGATTGGGAACGCGTAGGGCGTTGGGACGGATATGCGTACCGACGCGTCTCTTTTTAATTAACCGGATCCGGGTGAGCCGAGTTGAGAGGACAGGTGAGCTTGGGCTATTTTTAAATCGCAACTATGCCTGCACACAGTTCCAATTTAAGCCACAACACATAGGGACAGTTAATTACGGCAGCACTTAAATATTTAATTGGAAGGCTAGCAATGGTCGTCCAGTCCGTGATTCGGTAGAGCCCGAGAATTGCAGCATCCACAGGGGGCCTTGAGGCGCCTGGCATTTGTTTCCGTGTCTAGTTACCAGCATCCCTTGGGATGCTATTTCTGTTCAACGGCTGCTGCTGCCTAGCACCTGAGCCCGGAAACGACAATAAGATCGTAGAATCAATAAAAGTTTAAAATTAACCGTCAATGAGTCCGGTCTCAGGCCCTGCGACCTGGCTGAGCGGGATGGCTATAAGACATTAGCTGCTGTGCGTGCATATTAATTCGATTTCCGATCTTCCCTTCCCTTTCGGCCTTCTGCCATGTACCTTATGTGTGCTCTTGTAGCGTTAGGCGGAAGTGGCAAGACAGATGGCCGATGACAGCGGGAGGAAGCGAGAGGAAATTACATACGAGACATCATCCGACAGTAAAGGATTCAATGCAGCATAAGCGGGAAAGTGACAGGTATTGGGATTTGGGTGTCTGTGTGCCCCCTGCCTGATTTATTGTGCTGTCTAGCAACCAATTGATGGCGCTCTTCCACTACCTCTACCCCGCCAACGCCCATACTTCGCATCCGCCCGCAAACGGGGAGTCTGTAATCCACCTCCGCTCATTCCTGCCACTCGCCACGGCACGCACTCTTTGAAACATTGGCTGTTTTGTCTAATTAATAAAGAAGATGGGGAGTTGGGCTAGACCTGCATTCTTGGGCCGCTCTTTGAGCTTGCTTTTGTTGTTTTGGTTAAGCTCTCTTTGCCTCCTTTGTTTCGGCTCTCACCCAAAGTCATGGAATACCAACATTACAGCATCCAGCTTCTCTTCTAAATTGGTGACGGGCATGCTCGAATTCGCGATCGGTTGGGAAAAGCGGACAACAGAAAGGAACCCAGGTCGGTGGTGCTTAAATAAAGTTTCTTTTATGTTTGATGTTGTGGCCCAGCCATCAAAAATGTACTCATCTTGCTCCTCCTATACTCAACAAGCCCATTTCGCCAAGAACGGGACAGAAAATCAATAAATCGGGATTTAATGAGTTTCAAATATTTGCCACGGTGCGGGTAGCTCTCTCTGTGTGTGTGTGAGTGGGGTCGCATTATTGGGGATGAATGTGGAGGAAGGGGGTTGAGGATATATGCTTATGAAGATGGCCCTAGAGTTGAATACCCTCGACCTTACATTCCCCTGACACCCAAAGCCTGGGCTTAAGGTCGGATGTAGCAGAAAGAAGACAGAAGCAGGATTCCGCTGGGGAAAAGCTCGGTCAGAGGCAGCAGCTCATTTGATTCCCTGTTTCCAGGTGGACGGTATGCCCTGAACGGAGGAGATCTGAGCAGCAGTAGCAGCATGATGACGCGCGCCAACATCGACTACGACTATCTGCTCAAGTTCCTGGTGCTAGGCGACTCCGGCGTGGGAAAGACCTGTCTACTCTACCAGTACACCGATGGCCGCTTCCACTCCCAGTTTATCTCCACTGTGGGCATTGATTTCCGTGAGAAGCGACTGGTGAGTGTTTATCACCATAAAATTTTCAGATTCATGAGCTATAGGTTCTCTGTCAGAACTAGGAGTAGACCTGGCCCTATGTGAACTTGTTTAAACAAATTAATTAAATAACAGGCTAAAACATTATCGAATTGCTAACCTTAGCTTTTTCTCTGCTATTTTCAGGTGTACAACTCCCGCGGACGTCGCCATCGCATACATTTGCAGATCTGGGACACCGCTGGTCAGGAGCGCTTCCGCTCGCTAACCACAGCCTTCTATCGCGATGCAATGGGCTTTCTGCTCATCTTCGATCTAACCAGCGAGAAGAGCTTCCTGGAAACGGCCAACTGGTTGTCACAACTACGGACGCACGCCTACTCCGAGGATGCTGACGTTGTGCTCTGTGGCAACAAATGCGACCTGCTGCAGCTGCGCGTGGTGACCCGTGACCAGGTGGCGGCCCTGGCCCATCGCTACCGTCTGCCCTATATCGAGACCAGTGCCTGCACCGGCGCCAATGTCCAGGAGGCCGTTGAACTACTCGTGGGCCGTGTCATGGAGCGGATCGAGAATGCTGCCTGCAATCGGGAGCTCTCCCTGCTGCTCACACAATCGCGCTGCCTGCCGAGCATTGCCTACGGGCCACCGGAGCTGCTGCGTTTGCATGAACGGCCAGATCAGCAATCCTCTGCTTCACAACGGCGGAACTGCCGCAATTGCTAGTTCAAATTTAGTCCTAGTTCAATCCCAATTCCTTCACATCCCAGCACCCGCTGCCCAGTTGTTTCTAGTTTACTGTTTTCCGGATATCTACATGTGTTTCGCTGTAAATAAATGTTGATTGTTGAATGGATTGGATGATGTGCTTTTATTCGGCAGAAGAAGCTTTACCTGATAAGGTGGAGATGACGAAGGGAGTCGATTGTGAAACTCTGCAAGATAATGGTTACAAGACACGATTGCATCGTCGAGGGGAAACTTATAAACTTTCAACTTTACCTTCAAGTCACAAGAATATACAGGTCATCATTACTAGGATTAAAACATAAAGAGAAGAAATTCTACTCAGGAATCTACTGGAACTACTACTACTACGCTCCTCGATCCACTGACGATAGTACTGCACATCCACATAGACGCCTGGTAATCCCGGCTCAGCGCAACCATAGCCCCAGGACACGACGCCCACCACACGCCCCTCGTGCACCAGGGGACCACCGGAATCGCCCTGGCAGGAATCAGTGCCGCCCTGCAGTCGTCCGGCGCACATCATTCCAGGCAGCAAGCCAGACTTGTAGATCATTCGGCAGGTATGGTGACGAATGGTGCTCACGTTTGCCGTCAGCAGGATGTTGGACAGGGAGTTCTTTAAAATAAAGATCAATTAATCTATATCGAGTAAAACATTGGCTAACTCACCCTTGCCGTGCGCCCCCAGCCGGCCACCTGGCACACTCTACCCGGCGGTGTCACCTGACCCGCTAGCTGGATGGGTGCCACGCTGAGATGGCTGCCACCATCGGTTAGGCCAGTTTTTAGGAAGAGTATGCCCACATCGTCGCGCATACTGTCCGGACTGAAGGTGTGCATGTAGGCCATGGAGCTAACCGGGGAGACAATGGTGCCGTTGTGTCGTTCAAAGCGATTCAGAGTGCCCAGGACCACAACGAACTCACTGGCCTGGCGGTAGCGCTTCCTCTGGTTGCTAAAGATCAGTGAGTTTGATTAGAACAAGAGGAGAAGAAGATGGATGAGCAATTCTCACTTGTAGAGGCAGTGGGCGGCGGTGAGCACCTTGTTGGGTGCTATGAGAGCTCCTCCACAGATGTGTCCACTGCCAAAGTTATTATCGTGTCGTTTCAATCGAATGGAGACCAGATGTCGTGTCTCATCCGCGCGGGCTATGCTCCCATTTATAATGCGCGGCTCCTGCTCCAGAATCTCCGCCACACAGGTAACCACCACGAGCAGAAGCAGCAGCCAGAGCAGGCAAATATCATCCCGGCGGCAAGCCATGACGATTTGAGCATCCGAGTTCCTTCAGCTTGCGACTCTTACTGAAGTTGGTGTTGGGGCTGATGGAAAGCCGGGAGCCAAGACTAACAATTTGCAATCAGCGTCGCTGCTATCAGTCCCCGATAAAGGCAAACACAACACATTTTAGACCAAGATAACGCCTCATCAGTGGAGAACAAGGCGGAAAAGTCTTGTCTTTGCACAGGAAAAAAGCTTTGCTTCATCTTAAGGCAATACTTTCCAGGGGTTCTAATCGGGCTTTCAGTTTGGCCTGCTTTTAAACTTATTTTTAAAATTAAACTAAAAACGTACCAAACTTAAATACTCAAACACAAAGCGGAGTTAAGTTTAATATATTTTCAATATAACTATCGTAATTGTGTAAAAATTTGACAGCAAAGATTGTAATTGTGTTTTGTATTATTTTTTTGAGCCTAGGTCAAAAATAAAACCTTTACTTTTGAAATATATAAAAAAGGGTGATAGGGTGGATCAGGAAAAGCCCAGGATCTGTCTTAATACTATGCTATTTTCGTGTATAAATCTGATATAATTTTGTCTTAAATTAAAATTGATTCGTTCAGTTTCAGCTTCGAAATATAAAATAAAAGGTAAAGCCATACCTTGGACGGATCGGTTGTTTTACTACATACACGCACGCAGTTTCTTTGAGTGTAAATGGAAATATTGAATGTAATATTGATGGTTAGCGACTGGGAAGAAGGCACTTTATGGGCGGAGATTGCTTTTCGGGGACACTTAGGTTACGTATGGAATGCTTTGAAGCTGCCAGCAACGGCTCGCAGTTCTTATATGTAGCCCTGCAGGCTGCGCGACTGGCTGTGGTGATGACGCGGCGGCTGATAGCCTGGCTCCTGCATTTCCATCTGCATGACCAGGTTCTTTTGCTCTCCGCGCGCCTCGAAGGCCTGTCGGGCCTCACGCTGCAGAATCAAGGCGGCCAGGCCGAGCAGCATAAAGGTCACAACGGCGAGGGCATAGGACCAGCCCAGGACATTGAACTTGGGATACATGAGCCAGTCGCGGCGATAGGCACAGCCTCCAAAGATGCAAACGGCCAAAAACATAAACAGAGCTGAAAATAGAGCAATTAATTAGCCAAGATAGGTGTGGCTGGTGTCCTATGGCAAAGTACGTACACGACACTGCTGTTCCGATGTAGGAGAGGCGAACGAGCAGCCACTCGTACTGCAGAACGAGCTTGAGCGGCAACCGGATAATGGTCAGTGAGAGCAGTGAAAGCACAAGGAAAACAATGATGAAGGACATGGTGACGAAGCCCTGGACCGCCATAAGCCAGCCGGGCAGCAGGTATTCACGGATGACATAGTAGTCCTGCAAAACACAGAGGATGTAACTACCTGTTGAGAACAAGAAGAACAAATATTTAAGCTCACGTGCGAGAAGATATTGTGGCAGCCGGTGAATTGCTTTGGGAACTGGTACTTGGGATACACAAAATCCTTGAAGCAATACTGCCACAGCCCCATGTTCTTGAAGCTGCTGCGCGTCTCCTCGTAGGACTCGATCCAGTACGGCGAGCAGAAGGACATCATCAACACAAAAAAGCTGGCGAAGGTGACGATGGCACCGAAGACCACACCATCTGCGGGGAGGCGAGGTAATATTAATTTATGGGGCGGGGCGGGACGTGCGTCACTTACTGGTGGCCCGCGGATAGTCGCCCTTTTCGATGCCCGCATCGGTGGTGTCCTGCGACTGCTGTTTATTTAGTTCGCGCATGATAGTGTGTGCGTGGCACGAAGCTGGCTGGCGGCTGCTTGGTTGCCTAAAATGTTGATCGCGCAATTGGAAAAATAGAAGGCACTTTTCTTAGGCGATTAGCGCAGCGTAAACAAATGCAGCCTCGCAACACACCCAATCTAGAGATGGAAGTCGTTCTGCCACTCGATTAATCGATGTTTCTATATGATCAGTTCTATTTAAACATATCAAACACTGGATATCAGAACACAGCAATTTACTGATTACTCGATTTTAGAATACACCACCGTAACGAACACTCGTTTGCAGCAACCCATACCATATCGATAATATTTTTATTCACAGTTCTAAAAAATTCGTCATTTAATGTTTAAAAATAAAAGGTACAATAATATAGCTCAAATGCCGCCCGCCACCTGGTGATGCTCTAGATGCTTCATGTAGGCCAAAAAGCAAGACCAGCAGCCACCAGCGGCTACACGCACAAAAGACACTCACTCCAGTACACTTATCGATATTTCAGTATTGTGTTCGTATTTAGATATTTTTCCTCCCCGACTGTTTCTCTCCCTCTTCGTAAAAACAAACCACAGCATTCTGTTGCCCTTGTTCAAAAACCTAATTACAATATATACTAATTAAATATTACACTATTATAAAACAGATAATGGAAATATGTTTAAGAATATATATCAACACCAGAAAACCGGAAAAGCTAAACACACACGCCACACGTATTCTTTGACTTCCAGTTGCCCTATTGCAGCGGTCACTGTACTCGCTCGCTGGGGTGTTACGAGTAGTTGTCTGCCCCTGCGGATCCAATGCGTTCCAGCCTCAGCTCCTTTTTGCTGGGCGCCTGCTCGAAAATCGACTGACTGAAGGCCCCTGAAATCGGCGCACGAGTTATCGCCAACAACCACGATGGCAAGAGACGGGTCCTGACCACCCGGCGGATGCTTCGGTTATTACGGTGCAGAGTCGTCGGCAGCAGCGACTGTGACTGAGAAGGAGCCTGTACTGGCCTGTTCTGGTCTGTATGCCTGCAGAAAAACTCATTAAATGCTCTTTTTTTTTAAATTGTCCCACCACAAGGGCTGCTGCTCCTCCTTCCCCTCTCCTTGTTTCCCTTTTTTGCCGCCCCCCTTTCCCAGCCCGTTTCCACTGACCACAGACGACAACGACGGCTTCTTCATTAGCCGCGCACATTTCGACCTACGGATTTCACAGCGCATCTTCTTCTATCCTATTACGCTAACATCTTCCTAATTAAAAAGCTGACAACGCCCCCTTCCCGGTCACACACGCCCCACTCCCGCCGCCTGTCTGATTCTTAATTGCTTATTGGGAACTGCGTGGAAATCCCGTCGAGAATGGCAAACACTTCCCAGAGAGAGAGGGATAGCAGGCGCCTTCGTCAGCCCACCTGTAGCTGGGCAATTAAAACGCAGTCGCAGATCCGCTGCTCCGGAGGAGCCGTCAGAATCGTCGTCAAGGTCGTGACCTGAGCCAAGCAACCACCACGCCCTAGATACGCCTCAAACCCGGCGTGGCTAACAGGCGCCCAGTAAGCGACAGGACACGGAGCAGGACACAGAAGATGCTGCAGCCTCCAATGCGGACGCGAATGCGCAGGATATAGACGGCGCAAGTTCTTAGCCGCCCCTGGACCCGAGGCAGAAAGTTGTATGCCGAAAGCTTTCCAAGGGGAAAAGCTTTCACACTGAAGTGGTAATGAGAATCTCAGGTCCAGGCAAGGCTGCCGACGCGGAGTATCAAGAGAGTCGAACCAGCTTCTTTATTAAAGACCCAAAATTGATGTCAATTCTTCATAAGTTTTTATTTTTGATGGTTGCTCACTGGGAGCCGCCGCTCATAATTTTGTATGTACGTACAGAGGCCCTAGAATGTGTAGATGTGTCGTCGACGACCGTTCCGTTGCACTTCTCTGAGAGAGAGTCGTCTCCACGCCGCATCGCTTCGAGTCGCCAGCTAGTCTAGCCGCTTCCACGCTTGTACGCATTTAATTTGTATAATTGCTGCCTTTCTTTTTGGTTAGTCACACATATAATTCCATATAATATAAAATTACATATAGTATATATAGTAAAGTATATTATGTATAATGAATGTGTACATGTGTATATAAATTTAGTTAACATTAATTCACCAAATTCAATGTCATGTCTCTCCTCTCCGTTGATTTGTTTTCGTGTAGCTCTCGTGGTCTCATTTCGAACGATCCTAATATTCTTTTGTTAGTCCATCTTAACGCGCATCATATCATATCATTATATAATATTAAAATATGTATAAAAATTCAGTTGCGACAATTTGTTTTGTAGTTGAAATGAGATTTGAATGTTAGAGGAGGGATTATGGTCTGCAGATTGGGTTTGGGGTTTGGGTCGGGTTAAGCGGGACTTACAATAAGTCTTTGGCACATTAAAAATCGATGGAATCGAAAAAACCGATATGTTACGGCTGTCTTGTGTCAATGGGATACGAAGATAGAAGTACCGGTATTACTGGGATTTTATGTAATCAGCAGCTTAATCTGGGGGACAAGAGCTCCATCTTTTCGTGAATAGTATACTTGCTAGGAGAGCTGTCTAGGGTAAGTATCATGTCCGATATGCAGCATTTGTTAATAAGAAGGAAAGTAAGAATTGGGTTTAGTCATAAATAGATATATCTGCTAAGCGGCGGTAACAACAATTCAAGACAGAGAGAGAGAGAGCGCTGTTCAGTTAGTTGACGTGGTTTATGTCTATGATAAATCTCTTGGCTAAAACATTCTCTGGTATTCAGACATACATACAATATGTGAGATTTTTTTTTTATTTTTTATGTTTTTTTTTTGTTTGTGGCGCTTCTAATGCGTTCAATGGAATTTAATTTGTTTAAATTGATTTCGTTTAAATTTAGTTCAACAAACAATGCGCTAAGGTTGTAACGTTTGCTAATAATTATATATCAATTAAACATATATATATATATATATATATATATATATATCTGTATATCTTTCTTGGATTTACCATTTTCTAAATGTTTTCATATTTTTTCTTTTCTTTTTGATAAGTTTGCAATATAAGACCGCTTGGGGCAACTGTTATGAGAATGCTAAAAATACCTTCCAATTCTAAAACAGATTGGGAGGGGGCTATAATAGCGATATCGATAGAAGATAAAGAGTTGGAGTTGCGGGGGGGTGGGGGGAAAGGGGGGGGGG
>VNJN01001246.1:5174-24183 GCA_008042485.1 Drosophila mayri
GAGTACTCTAGAATTTGTCAAAACTTCGGGCAGATCATTAATAAATAATGTAAACAACAAAGGACCCAGGTGGCTCCCTTGCGGGACACCTGAGGTGACTCGGAGAACATTAGATAAATTGTTTTTAAAAAGGACCTTTTGCGTTCTGCCAGTCAGATAACTAGAGATCCACATAAGAAGCTCAATTTAAAATCCATTAAGTCGAGTTTCCTGAGGAGAAGGGAATTGTTAACGGAATCAAATGCTTTACTGAAGTCAGTATAAATTACATCCGTTTGAAAGTTATTCTGGAAGCCCCTTATAATTAAGGAAATGAGCTTCAAAAGGTTTGTAGTTGTTGATCTTCGCTTTACAAATCCATGCTGACATTTAGAAATTACTGACCTACAAAGGTGCTGCAAATGTGGAGTAATTATGTTTTCGAAAAGTTAAGGGGTGGCCAAAAGCTTAGAGACTCCTATATAGTTATTGGCCTTCGATTTGCTACCTTTTTTGTGGAGAGAAATAATGAATGGCTCCTTCCAAATAAGGGGAAAGTTGGAGGTTTCTATGGACAAGGTAAACAATTTTAATTTAAACAATTTAAGCACGCAGCCTGGTATTCTTTCATTACAAGGGGCTTCCAGAACCTTCAAACGGATGTAATTTATACTGACTTCAGTAAAGCATTTGATTCTGTTAATCATTCCCTTCTCCTCAGGAATCTCGACCTAATGGGTTTTCCAATTGATCTTCTTAGGTGGATCTCTAGTTATCTGACTGGCAGAACGCAAAAGGTCCTTTTTAAAAACAATTTATCTAATGTTCTCCGAGTCAACTCAGGTGTCCCGCAAGGGAGCCACCTGGGTCCTTTGTTGTTTACATTATTTATTAATGATCTGCCCGAAGTTTTGACAAATTCTAGAGTACTCTGTCAAGCTTTGCGTGTAATACAAGGACGTCGCTTACCAGTCTGATTTACAATCAGATCTTGATAGCTTTCAAACCTGGTGCCGCATAAACCTACTAAACTTAAATGGTTCTTAATGTAAGCATATGACATTCTCTCGTGTCATTCCCAAGCTTGCAATATAAACGCTAAACTGCTGCTCTTTGAAAGGAATTAACTCAGTTGATAACTTGGGTGTCCGCTTGGATCCCAAACTTGACTTTATCGATCATATTTCGTGCATGGTGAATAAAGTCAGGGGTATGCTGGGATTTATTATCCGGTGTTTGAAAGAATTTGATGACCCCTATGTAACTAAAACTTTATATATTTCACTAATTCGTCCTTTCTCATAATATGGATCTTGCGTTTGGAGCCCACAGTATGGGGTTCACAGTAAACGCATTAAATCGGTTCAAAAGTGTTCGCGCCAAAAGGGCGCTTATTTTCGAAAGGCAGTGTAATTCCATTTAAAGCCTCAAAGTGCCCCGTACACTCTCTCTCTCCCTCTTCCTCCAGGCTTCCAAGACAGAGCTTCGAATCCGCTCTCCCAGCTAGGTTTAAATTTAATGTAAATCAGTTCTAATTTACCTACTTATAAATAAAGATATACGACGCTCGCTTATTCCGAGTTATTTTCAGCCAGAGCCACCCCCCTTTGCTTTTCGCACTACGCGGTTTAAACTGGGATGCTGACCTGAGATTACCCTCCTGTTATAGTAGACTTCTGCTATTTAACTAACCCTCCTTAGCCAATCGTAAAAGTATGCTAGGCATTACCTTCATTTATAACCTTATTAACAGTGACGTGGAAAGTACTGACTTGTTAGGCCAGATCAATTTCCAGTTTCCGAAAAGAAATACTAGATCGTACATACCCTTAGTTTTGAGCCATTGTAGAACCTCCTATGTACTGCATGAGCCCTTTAGATTACTGTGTGGAAGTTATAATGATTTGTATTCGGTAACCTCACATACTGACAGTCTTCCTAAACTAAAAACTTTAATCTTTACCCACTTACATCGCCTGCATGCAAACATTCAGGCAGCTCGCCGGTAGTTTATTTCCTCGTATTCTTTTCTATATTTTCAATCGCGTCTACTAAAACCTAACCCTAACAGGCACGTTACTGGTTTCATAAGGGCCACTTGAGTGTACTGACCGTAGTGCATCAACGTCGAAACATTAAGAACTAGGGCAGATATTGAACACAATTGACTGAGAAAAAAAAACTTACGTTTAAATTTTTGAGATTTTTTTTTTCAATAAAAAAAAAATGTAATAATGTCATTTTATAAAGAACTTTTACAACCTTATTTGATTCGAATTTGGTTCAGAGCTATTGTCACCATGTCGATATTAAGACACTAGTTGGGCACATTTTCTTAAAGCTCTTAGTGCCTTATTTAAAGTGGTGTTAAAAAATTTTAAAAAATATATCGTTTGATATCAGTAGCACCTCCATAATGATCACCATTCGTATGTACATGCCAAGTTTTCAATAGATACTTGCATTATATTTAAACTTCTGGCATTATCTTTCCCAAATCTTCGAAATCTGTTTGGAAATTCAAAGCATAGTTTGAAAATATGTTAATGCAATATAAATTTACCAAATATCATTTCCAAACGCCATTACTGACTGTTCTACACATGAATTACGCTTACATTTCTTGCTCAAACCTCCAAAAATTCAGCACGGGTTATATTTTTTCCCATTTTTAAATTTGAGGCATTTGTGCAAAGTATGGGCAAGATTTTCTTATTGAAACTGATTCTATATGAATTGCTGCAAATGGTGTATGTTTTGGTGTAATAGAATGGGATAGAATTATATAAGATATTTTCCACCGAAAATAGGAAACGATAAAAACCTGGTTTTGGTATTTTTTCGAAAAAAATATATATATATTTTTGTTATTAAAAATAGATAAAGAATCGATCAATTAATATGATAAAAATAATTTTAGGCTGCACTCACTGATTAGGTGATGCAGTTGAAAAGACTAAACTTTGTCAACTGATGCTCGCTGCCCAATGCGAGTTTGCATGCATTTCTAACGTTCCACTTTAAAAATCGTTATCTTCAAAGCAAAAATTGTAAATTTTTTTTGGATTGTGATTTCCTTATAGTTGAACATTTCTAAAAGTGCAGCTTTAAGCGCATCGACGCCAAAAATATTTTATTTTTTTTAATAAAGGTGCTCTAGATTGCCAAAATCTTACACTGTGCATTGTGGTGATGGCTTCCTTTGAGTTAAGCCGATAGGCCTTCGTCAATATACGATGCTTCAAGGAGCTTTCGTAGGCTGTAAGTTTCCGTTTTAAATTTCTCTGCTGTTTGCCTTTTTGGCTTGTTTTTGCCATTTTGACTTTAACCACATCGGATGTTTCACCGACTATAGTATCTTGAAGTTTTGTAATAATCGATCATATCGAGGTTTTCGTTTTGTAGTTTGATTAGTGTCGATCCAATTATTTTGCATTTAATGACCTCTACTGCCAAAGCCTCGAATGTGCCTTCCGTAAGATTTACTAATTTCAGAGCTGTAACAAATCTCTGAAGATGTATCTTTTGCCTGTTAAATTCTGGGATGGCATTTTAAATTTCGTTAATATATGCCCTCTGGGCAATGGGTTCGTCAGCCATTGTGATAGGTTTCATTTCTTCAATGCTGTCGTTATTTAATGAGTCTGTTGAGTCCTGGTCTGTCAATTCAGATTGAATAAGGACTTCAGGAATAGTGAGGTTATTTTCTTTTTTATTTTATTTATTTTTCTTTTTCCTCAGTTTCTGTAGAGATAGGGTCATCAGTTCCAGCCTGTTCAGGTGCTGGTGAATCTGATAATTCAGACTCTCTCCAGTTTCAAGTGTTAACGGGGTATTAAGGATAGTTGGTACTGAAATTGTTAGATCTTATCTTTGTTTATAACTATTAGATTTTCCCGTAATTTGCTTAGAAACTTTGATACTTGAGACCAATGGGCTTTCTTTAACCTGCCTCTCTGGTCATGTATTAATATACGCGCTGTATTGAAGCGGTCTACTAATATTTCGGCATGCTTAATTACAGTGTTTTGTTGTGCTGGCCGAGGTCTTGATAATGACTTAAAAGACTTGTCAAAATCAACTTTTATATTATTCAGTTTTTATATATTTCATCCCATTCCCTTATTTAATGGAATAATTATTAGATTCTTGAAACCATCAATTAAAGATGTCTTCCAAGTATCTCGTTATTGTTAATAACTGAATTCACATTTAAATTCGGGATGGTGCCTAGCACTATTGCTTTTTGGGTACTTGAGCAATGCATAAAAGGTAAGAAGGCTAGATTGTACCTTTTCATGTATTCAAATTCAAATTCGTAGATTGAAATAGAATAAGCTCCCTTTTCGAGTGTGGGTAAAGCCCTATTCTGGAAATTTGGTTCCTTATTAAGAGTGATAATAATTCACTCTGCAGTATTCATTGTTTATCTTGCTTTATTTGGTTTCTTTATTTACATAAGATAAATTTACAGATGGAATTGAATTTATAGACACATATAAATTTAAATTCAGTACATCAATATATGGATATACATATTAATTTCGGATCAATTGCCAGTTTTCTTCTCTAGAACATCTTTATATGGTTATTGTTCGTGAGCTCTTAAAAAATTTTTTTTTTCTTTTTTTATCCAGATCAGATCCAGGCCTGGCTTCTATTTATGGATCTCTTGGAAATTCATTTTTATGATATCTGTAGGCTTTATTTAAAATGAATGTGGTCGTAATGATAACAATAATTGCTAATAAAATGTTCGTTAAGTTTGAGTTGATATTCTTAGTTTCTATTTTCTTTACTAAGATTGCAGTGGAATCTACCTCTTTAACATCTACTAACCCTATTTTGGGTGTAATTGTATGATTTAGTGTTCTCCTGATTTTCCATTCAGTTTGGCTCATATATTTAAGAAAATTGTTACCTTATACAGTCTATATGAAAAAATATGCATTGCAGTGCAATATAAAAAAATTATGCAAAGCAGTGCATGGTAAAAAAAATGCGCTGTATAAAGCGCTGTCGGTTTTCTTCTTCTCGTCGTTGGCGACTGGTTTGCTGCTGCTCCTTCGCTGGCATAAGGGGCGGCCTTCCCCTCACAATTGTTGATTCAGCTGCTAATGTCGTAGGCCTATGAGCTCAGGCGGTACCGGTGCTGGCCGCACAGGTGTACTCGCAGTGGGGCGAGCACAGTGGTCCCTCGCAGTCGTTGGGACACCTCTTCTTTAGCTTTGGAATTTTCTTGGGTTGCACAGTGTAAGATTTTGCCAATCTAGGGCGCCTTAATTCAATAACTTTTGTATTTTTTGAGATATCAACTTAAATTTTTAAATGAATATTTCCTAAAGCCTGAATATTAATAATAATATAAATAAATGGGCGTGGCATTTTTAAGAGCGCCAAATTAAAAAAAAAGTTCATTTTAAAACATACAAATTAAAAAAAAGGATATGTACAACATTTTAAGAGAATTTTAAACAATAAACATCACATGTTATTGCAACATAAAATTACCAAATGTCATGGCCAAACGGCATCACTAACTGTTTTACACGTGAATTTCGCTTACATTCCTTGCTCAAACCTCCAAAAATTCAGCATGGGTTATTTCACACATTTTTAAATTTTGTGAATAATATGAAAAAGAGTTTTAACTGATTCTATATGAATTGTTGAAAATTGTATATATTTTGGTAATATATTGAGATAGAATTATATAAGTTTTTTTCCACCGAAAATAGGAAACATGATTATAACCCCTACTTTTTGGTATTTTTTTCCAATAAAAAATCAAGATGGACATAAAGTTGGGTGTCCCGGCAGTAGAAAAATTAATTAATCAAAATTATTTGAAAGAAAGATAATAAGAAGATATAAAAACGGAGACAAATTTATATATAAGGCAAATATCATTTTAGTCAATAGCAAAGTCGGTAGCTTAGTGGGTAAAGCTGCACATACATTTACGTAAGCAATTGGCCTGGGTTCGATTCTGCCGCAAGGTATAAGGACGTTTTTTTAATTAAAAACTTTAAGTACACTTTTTTGCTAGCAGTATTAAATACTGACATTAAACAAGGCATAAAAAAATATTTTGCTTCATCTAGTTGATTTAAAACATCATCAATTCTAGAGAGTGGAAATTTATCAGACAAGACTTGATTTATTAAATGTTATTAAATGATTAAATGAATGTTGTTAATGTTCTATGAATGCATTTTGGACTGTTGCTATAGTATTTGTTGTAAGGATGCACTACGGCCGGGATATAAACTCAGCGGCCCAGAGTCCCTTTCCAGTTAAATTTATATTTGGAAAACGTCAGAAAATGGAGGGGCCGTGGTTGGTGAGGTTTTTAGGGGTGGGTTTTGACCTAGATAATTGCCGCTTTCGATTGCCCACGCTGGGCGGGATCGCGCTACCGGCCCTGGAGTTTCCCAGTGGCCGGACCCTCCACTAAAGACTGGAGCAGAGGCCCGGGTGAACCCAGCCGCCCGCTCCCGCGCCCGCTACACAAACCTAAAACCGCGACGTCGGCGTGCCCGAGCTGCCGCGGCCCGGCGGCTCCACAGTGTTATCCCAACGGCGGGCCGTCGCCCTTCCGTAAATTTGCCCCTTGACTCGTAATTTTCCAGCGGCGGCGACCGGGCTAATCCCTGTGGCGCATACTGAGACTGGGCAAGACGGCTGGAAAGGGCGCCGCAGCCACCGCCCGCGCCCACGTCCCGAATTTAACCCCAGTGACGTGACGCTCCTGTCCCCGTCCTACTCAAATCAGTGCCTGGAATTACCCAACGGCGACCGAGGTGGGGAGGAGGAGCACAGTGGGTAGTATGAGTGGCCAATTTGGATAGGCAAATAATAAGATTATTTTTAAAGTGTTCATTCTGTTTTATTCCATGTTTTATTTGTCTGTGCTTGTCCCTAATATGCTCGTTAATGTATTTCGTCTTATCCCTATCCTTTTCTATTTTTTTGCCCAAACTGTTTCCTTATCTCACACCTTCTCAGAATTATGTCGTATTTAAATGCGTCGGGCGCTGTTCGCTCACCCTATATATGTCTTTTCCAATTGTCGAAATTCCGTGTCTTCTTTATCCTCTTCGTGGGGGGGGTCCTCGTCGTCCTGGGTTCGGGTCCTGATGTATATATATTTTCCGCGGGGGGGTCTTCACTTGATCTCAAACTTGTCACTTGTCAAACTCTTTCGCTGCTGGCCTAATTACGAGTGATCTTCGTTTCTGTTTCCAGTTGTCGCGTGACCCAATTCTGCCCGCTCCTCTAACGGCTGCGCTGCCACGATCCATGGCACGTGCCGTTCCGCATTCCATGCATTCTTTGGCATTGTGAGCTTTCCTTCTCGCTCTCTCTCTTGGGCGGCAGGTGGCCAATGCAAAATCCATTTTTCGCATTCCGATGCTCTGCCGGCGCCTGCGCCGCGAGTCGCTGCCCGGATCGCGCTCTCTGGCCTCCTCTGCTGGCCGCTGATTGGCGGATCTCGTGTTCCGGCCCTCCAGCCTTGAAGATGTTGCGAACGGTGTAGCGGGCAATGTTGCCCGTGACGTCAGGCCTGGTGTGGCCGAGGTGTGGGCCCGGCCCTATGATTCCCTAACGCCTATGGCCCTAACTGATATTTACACCTAGCTTACTCTTATACCTAATCTTAACCTACTATTTACATCGTGTTTTTACTTCATATGTACATGTTGTTTTATTTCTATTCGTCACATTGCAATATAAATACCATGCTGAATTTCTTGATTTGAATTTAATACACTGTCTTCTTCTGAATTTATTTCAATTTTTCAGGCGACTTGGGATCTTGTTGGCAGAATTATGGAGTTGCTGCCAGAACTGTATGTTATTGGAACATAAATTTGATGGCTTGAAATATAATTGACAGTTGTATCTATTAATAAAATCGATTCCTAGTATTCCATCACAAGGAATAGCGAAATCAAACAATTTTAGGGCATTATTATACGCACGGATGCTTTGGCTTTTGCAGAAGCCCCGTTATTAAATCACACTCTGCATGGTTATCGAGAGATGAGGACGATTCTATACAATATTGGTATCTATAGATCACCGTTTTCAAAAAAAAAAAAAACACAATTATCAACTCAAATAGTCGAAAATAAACAGTTCCGGGTAAATCCGGCTCGACTAGTTTTAATGTTTATAAATGAAATCGCCTAGTGTTCCTCTTTTATCTATTTATTGGTTATTTCCGAACAATTTATGTTGCGTTGAGAGCAAACACGTGATTATTTACGCTTGGGCTAAGTACACTCTCATTCGATTGTGCTAGTCGACGTTGTAAACAAGTTACAGTTCGGAGTTAGAATTGCATGGAAAAGTACTGGGTAAAGCTCGTACGCAGGTGCAGCAATGCAATACTCGCGGAGCGACCCATGATAAGGCTGACGGCAGCGGCGAAAAAACAAATTAAAGAATACTAATACAGGGTGTCTCGTTTCCAAACAGTTTCGTTGCCTACGTTTCTCGAAATCATCTGAACCTCAGCGGCCCAGAGTCATTTTCCAGAAATATTTATTTTTCTTAAACTGCAAAATCCAATTGCCCACGCTGGGCTGGGAAGCGCTTCCGGCCCGGGGACTGCCCAGCGGCCGGACCCTCTACTAGAGACTGGGGAAACTAGGCTCGGGATCTGCCCAGCAGCCTGCTTCCGCGCCCACAACCTAAACCTAAAACCACGGCTTGGCTCAAACCAAACGGCCGCGGCTTGGCAGCTCCGCCTGGAGTATCCCAACTGCGGGCTGTCTCCCCCCAAATGTTGCCCCGTGACTCGTAATATCCCGTGGCCGCGCCTGATCTAATCCCTGCGGCGTTCCCCTGAGATTGGATAGACGGCTTGGAATGACCCAACAGCCGCCACCTTCGCCTACGCACGGAATTAATCTCAGCAGCGTGGCGGTCCTGTTCCCGTCCTGCCCAGATCGGTGCCTGGAATACCCCAACGGCGGCCGAGGTGGAGAGGAGGGGCGCTGTGGGTCACGTGATTGGCTAGGTTAACCAGGGAAATAACGTAGTTAGAAGTTGGTGAATGCATTTCTGTTGGTTTATTTCATGTTTAATTTCATTGATTTCTATATATGTAGCTGTATCTCCCTTTTCCTCCCCGGCCTAGCACACACACCGATGTTTTGTCCATATATGTTTGCTATTATAGGGCGACCTCGCCTCGCTCGCCTCGTTGCTGGTTGTTCAGATAAGTTGATTGATCCGGTTCTTCTTGTCCTTTTCCGTTGCTGGGGTCCTCGTTGTCCTGTGTGCTCGTGGTGTCCTGGTTGTTGGTTTCAAATGGTGTTTTTTGTTCCTCGTGTATATGGTTTTCACTGGTCAAAAATCACTGGAGTCGAAGTTTTCTCTCTATCTATCGCGGGCGTTTTCTCTTTTATTGTCAGCTTGGTCGCGACCCAGTTCTGTCGTCCCTTTTTCATCTGCGCTGGCGCGATCCATGGCAAGCGCCGTTCCGCATTCCATGTATTTTTTGCATTCATGGTCTTCCTTCTAGCTCCCTTTTGATCGTGCAGGTGGCCGTCGCGAATTATGTTTCGCATTCCTGAGCACTGACGGCGCCTGCTCAATGGGCCTCTACCCTGCTCGTCACCGGTGATGTCGGCGGTGGTGTGGCTGGTGTGTGCTTGGCGTACTAATCCAAACGATCCTAATGATGTGTTTGGAATAAGGGGAGCAGTCATATATTGAGTTTTAAGTTGAGTTTTATTCATTTCCCAATATTGGTAAGAAGCAGCGAGGGTGCTGCTTTGACGGTCTTATCGTAAGTGATTTTACATTGTTCTTTTAGTTTAAAGTAAGGCAAGGTTCCATCGCTGGGCTGGCCGCAGACGGCGGCAGGGCGACGGCTTATGTATATGCTTATGTATATAGGCTATGCGTTCCTAGGCGGACGCGCGAAGGTATATGCTTACGCGGTCAACTCATGTTACAAATGTGCATGCGCTAGCTCTTTCATATGCCGGCTTAAGTTTTATAACCGGGAAATTTGAGATATGCTTATATTGCAACAATTAGTTACAGTACGCATTCTTTAAGTATTGATAATACAGTGAGCATTCAATATGTGCATATTACACTAACGCTTAAGTCCCAAAATCCCTACCTTATACCTATATATTTACATATTATTTTATATTACTATTTACATAATTATTAACATATCTCGGTGACTTCGTCAAAAACTAGAGGTCTGCATGAATACAGTCAAAGCAGCATTTGGCTCTCTCACTCAAAGTTCTCACTGACTGAATGAGACATTGAGTAAAACGGATTTGGTAAATATGGTAAAGGCATGAGTACAAAATTTATCATATCCGAACGGCGAAGCAATGCACGAATGAGTTCCGCGAAAGAGTACTCAGTTAATTGTGCGCTGCATTGGCGCCATCAAATGTATTGCCGGTTTGTTTTTTTCGTTTGTGATTTGTTTTTCAAAACAAGACAGAGAAATTGAAAGACATGGAGAAATTATTATATATATGTATGTAATTCATGTATTTATTTTATTTTTCAATTACAGAATGCAGAAACATAATTTTATTTATAGTATCTGAATTATTAGCAATAATACATTGTTTTTCTGTTATTAAATTTCTAGCATCTGAAAATGCTCTTTCAGAGGAATACAAAAAATTGTACAGCTAGTTTTATATAGTGATGGGAAAATATTTTTGTTTATGTGCCACCATTCAAGGCAATTAAAATCCTGAGTATAATTTACTGTTAAGTTCATGTAGCTGTCAATTTCTGCTGTATGGGGTTCAATATTATTGAATTGCTTTAGGTCTTGAATAAAATCAGAAAATGCATCGTCACACAGGCTCAATGAGTTATTGGAATATGAATTTGCAGAGGTTAACGGAAATGATCTCATAATTGTTTTTTCAAGCTTCTATAATTTCTGTTTTTTCAGTTGCTGAGCATTGTACAAGTTTATTAGTTGGTGAAAAAAGGAAAAGAGCTGTTTTATGGTAGTTAGAAATATATGGAAGGATAATTATTGAAATTTGATCGGAAAAATAAGACTTCAGATGTGCGATACAGTTATTATCGTCTGTATCTGCAGCGCAACATTTCTGTAATCTTCGTATATACGGCACAGTTAAATGGATGGTTGTATAGTTACTGCCTTCCAGTTTTTTGGAGACCTCTTCAAAAACTGAAAGTACACGGACAACTGAGCTCAAATAATTTACATTAATTCCTTCAATTCTGGCTGTTTGGTTTTTTTTTCAATTAAAATAGTAGTTATTTCAACCCAATTGAGCTCCACTGACTTAAACAAATAGAAAATGGTATTCCACCTAGTTGAACACAGACTTTTTAAGGTAATTCCTAGGTTGGAATTATTTCCAGACTTTTTGAAATACATCAGAAGCTTGCAATATTTGATAACAAGAGCCACAACCTCCTGTACACCTTTAATTGTTTTTTTTTACACAATTGTAAATTAAGTGATTAATGCAGTGAATATGCTGGTTATCTCGAAAGGCGCTATCATATTGGAGTCACGGTCCGTCTGTAACGGCTGAAGCGGCGATTTGAAAAAATCCGCCAACGGAAAGTCGATAAATTAGCGGAACTATGAAAAGAGCGTTGCCACCTGTGAGATATATTTATCGATGATTAGTATCGACAAATATGTGTTGCCAAATGTGATTCATGGCCATGTAGTTCCGCCAGCCATTTGATCGTTCCTTTTCCTTTCGTTCATTTTGGAGATTAGGCGTGTGTCTGCGATAAAATCCTAATAAGTATATTCGACAAGAAAACTTTATTTGAAAACGTTTAGAGTCGTTCGAAGTGCAATTTGAGTCTGCGGTACGAATGTGCCCATCAATTCATCTCGCCAGTACCAGCAACCGGCCGCGCTCACACTTGGTGCGAAAGTCGATAGTCAAAGCCAAAAGTAACAAAATTGTACAGACGATTTTGGGAAGTAAGATTAATATTAGACTATCTACAGGTCCCTAAGGGAGTCATTTCGGCTGCCGCCGACGCTTTTAACACCACTAACTTTGTGGATGCGGCCGCGAGAGGCTGCAGCGGTATATTTAGGGTATTTATACCCGAGAAGTCTAGCTCAAAAAAGCTGGGTTCGCATTTTTTTTGTTTTTGAAATTTGATAGTTGGAATCGATTGTCCATCGTTTGCCCATGTTTGCCCACCTTTTAGTTTTTTTAGTTTTAGTTTTTTCCACTTCCGGTTTGGAAAATATCAAGTGATGTAACTTTACATCATTTTTTTGAAAAAATTAAAAGTTGACTTTTTTCAATTTTTTTTTGGAAATCGCAATAACTTCGTTTGCCCACGTTTGCCCACCTTTTAGAATTTTCTAAAAATGTACACTTAAAAAAATATGGAGCCTTAAAGGTTTGCTCCTGTTTACCATAGAAAATTAACTTTTTTCAATTTTTTTTTTCTTGAATTCGTAACTAAATTGATGTGAAAAAAATGCCCACCCTTTAGAATTTTGAAAAAATAAAAACTTTAAAAAATATGAATTTTTGAAAATTGGAAAAAATTTCCAAAAAACAAAAATCGATTTTCCACCCCTAAAAACTCAAAAATTAAAAAATATAAAAACTGCCCATCTCCTAAAACTACAAAATAAGAAATGCCCACCCTTTAAAACTAAACAATTTCATCAAAAAACTCTTAAAACAAAATAACGAACGTTTGCCCACCCCTTAAAACTAAAAAATTAAAAAAAAAAAACTTCTGCCCATCTCTTAAAACTACAAAATATGAAATGCCCACCCTTTAAAACTTAAAAATTGTAGCCAAACACATTTGCCAACCTTTTAAAACTAAAAAAAATAATACAATTAAAGTTCTTTTCATATATAATTATATTTTTATTAATGTTAAAAATCATTTACAAGCGCCTTCATAAACTAAATAAAAACTATACAAATTAAATCTGACTGAAATTAATATACCCTGCAAGGGTATAACAAATAGCAATTTTGTGCAAAAATAAAAAATTACAAATATTTACAGGGGAGCGAAGCTGAAGCTTTGAATAAAATCATTCAAAGGAATGTAAATAAAATGGTTTCAGCGTAAAATATTTAATTTAATGCCTGCAATCGCATTAAATGGAATAAATCAAAGTTAACTTTGATTATTTGATCAATTGATTTAGCATTTAATATTGAAATCGTAATGGAAATTCCAGATTAGCCATAAACTCTCGGGAATTCTGTTTACCATGTTTGCTCCTCACTGAATTTACATAAATATAAATAGATTTAATTTTCCAGACTCCTCTCCCTTCCACCTGTTTGTATTTTCTTATCAAATAATTACCCAAAGGAAAATACCATAAATAACAATTTTATATACGACTTTTTAGCGATTCACATGTCAAGTTAGTAAAAGTAGCTTGGGAAAATCAAATTTTGATTGCATCTTTTTTTTTTTAATTTTAATTAATTTTTTGTGAAAACAAAAAATAGGCCTTTCAATTTTGTACTTCTTTATTCGTTGTGTTCTGATATGTACTTCAAAGCCTTTGCATTTACTTTTACTTTACATATTCATAACACTAACACACCAACACGCTCCAACACACGTATTGGGGATTCCCTCTCGCAAGGCCAAACATTGCCTGTGACGTAGATAGCGTGGGAAAAAGATACTCCCGGAGCTTTGCAAGGTCGCAGTAGACGACAACAAGAGCAAAGAGAACTAGAGCGAGACAGGTGTACTTTCGTATATGCATGTGTGTATCGATCGAATCAAAACAAAAGAAATCAAAACAAATGGAAATGTGATGAAGTCTTGTAAACTAACAGCTGTTAAGCAATAAATGTTAACATAACAGGCTTACATTGCGTATACGCACTAACAGCAAATATAAAACTCCAACGTTGATAAAAATGTTAGTGGCCAGAATTTGATGTGTAATTATTTAATTAATTCTGTGAATTAAATATTTAAATGTAAATATATTCAAATAATTGTAAATTTAATACTAAACTTGTGTTCTTCTGCCATTGAGATTTTAAAATTTCAATAGTTGTTTAACTGAAAATTTAGCCAATTTAATCTGAATATTCTCTAATTCCTTTTTAATATTTTAATAAATCTAAAATGTAATATTAAAATGTATATTCCCCCTGCTATCTTGATGGACTTGCTTTTCCCTTATTAAGTGCCAAAGAAAAGCTAACAAAATATATTTGGAAAAATGCTAAAGCCAGAGATAAATCAAGCCGAACTAATGAACAGAAAAAAAATTCAAAATTGCCTGGTAAAAAATAAAATGTAATCAATATCGTAGCCCAGCAGGGGCAGCAGTAGCAATATAGCTTACATAAGCAAACACACACCCATCTGCGAAATCGTTTCATATTTTAGATATAATTGAACTTAATTTTTAACCAATCTGAAGGTGAGTTCAGTGGGGTCCATGGTGGGGTTTCGGCGGTCCGTGAGGGTGATAATTTTGTATTTGTTTTAAACCATTTATTATGAAGCTTTGTGATAAAGTAAAGTAAATTTAAATAAAAAAATTAATTGGTAATGTGTTTGTTTTTGTTTTTAAGATATATTAAAATAACTTTAAGACTTAATTTTTAATGTTTATAATTTATTATAAAAGTGATTATGAATTACTTTTAAGATAAATAAGAATAAATATAAAGGATTTAATTTGTATAGTTTTTATTTAGTTTAAGAAGGCGCTTGTAAATGATTTTTAACATTAATAAAAATATAATTATATATGAAACCAACTTTAATTGTATTATTTTTTTTAGTTTTAAAAGGTTGGCAAATGTGTTTGGCTACAATTTTTAAGTTTTAAAGGGTGGGCATTTCATATTTTGTAGTTTTAAGAGATGGGCAGAAGTTTTTTTTTTAATTTTTTAGTTTTAAGGGGTGGGCAAACGTTCGTTATTTTGTTTTAAGAGTTTGTTGATGAAATTGTTTAGTTTTAAAGGGTGGGCATTTCTTATTTTGTAGTTTTAGGAGATGGGCAGTTTTTATTTTTTTTAATTTTAGAGTTTTTAGGGGTGGAAAAACGATTTTTGTTTTTTGGACATTTTTTCCAATTTTCAAAAATTCATATTTTTTAAAGTTTTTATTTTTTCAAAATTCTAAAGGGTGGGCATTTTTTCACATCAATTTAGTTACGAATTCAAGAAAAAAAAAAATTGAAAAAGGTTAATTTTCTATGGTAAACAGGAGCAAATCTTTAAGGCTCCATATTTTTTTAAGTGTACATTTTTTGAAAATTCTAAAAGGTGGTTATTGCGATTTCCAAAAAAAAATTGAAAAAAGTCAACTTTTAATTTTTTCAAAAAAATGATGTAAAGTTACATCACTTGATATTTTCCAAACCGGAAGTGGAAAAAAAAAACTAAAAGGTGGGCAAACATGGGCAAACGATGGACAATCGATTCCAACTATCAAATTTCAAAAACAAAAAAAATGCGAACCCAGCTTCTTTGAGCTGAGAAGTCTTGCTGACCTAGCAAGTCGAACAGAGGAGTCCGAGAGGCGGCCTCTACAAGAAGGTTGCGCTGAACGGAGCAACGAGAAGAACGAATGGAGATTTAAACTCGAGTTGAGTTAACGAAGAGCACCCGGACGCCGCGTCGAGGGATTCTTCATGCGCTAGGGCGCGCTGATCGCCGATTGAAACGAAGAGCACCAGCCTCGGCAACGTCCTCGTCCCCCTGACGGATTCGTAGGCATCATCTGGACACCGGAGTCTTGACACTGCATTCTAACCTCGTTCGAGTCCACGTGATTGCTGGCCAAAGAGCCCTAATTTTGTTCTGCGTCCGTCAATCTTAGTGATGTCGGATAGCGTCCTGCAGGCGATAATTCCCTAGATTTTTATACAGCAAATTTTTTTTGATTTTGATTTTTGATTTTTTTTCTTGCGCGAAGCCCCAGAAAGATGTCCAATCAGCATTAAGCTGCATATAAAATTATTTCGGCTAAATAGCCATGTTTTGTAGCCATGAATTCTCTGATTAAGTTTAGTATCTAATTGATCAAGATTTGACGGCTAATTAGAAAAGCCATTAGAAATCAGAAAGACGATAAGATCTAAGAGTAAGCAGTCGACTAGAAAGAGACGCTAAGAAATGTTTACTTGATTATCCTTCTGAGCAGAGAGAATGCCTCGCTCGACTTTCTTTACAGCTCAATCCTCCGGAAGATCGATCTTCGTCGTAAGAATAGTAAAGCAGTGAGTTTACAACCTATGAGTAAAACCCTTTTTCCCTTAGCGTTTCTCGACAGATTAATTTTTTTTTTGCCTTATCTCAGTACTATGTATATTCTATCGTCTTCTGAAGTAAAAAAAGAAATATATACATATACATATGAATACCTTCTTTTAGACACTATACCTTCTTTTAGCGTATACACTTTAAAGTTTAAAACAAAACATCAATGAAGTCCAATTATATCACTTAGTCAATCTCTCAAATGAAAAGTACAGAATTAAAGGCATAAATTAAGGCCTAGGTGCCCTAGAATAGACGTTGAACTAGTAAAGTAAGATATTCCAGTACGAAGAGCTGAGATAAATTAATTTTGAATTAGACTGAGCATTTAAAAACTATTTTTTCTTTCTTCCAATAATATGTTTAAGGATTCCAATCGTATGCTAATATTTTCCAATTTTAACTTTGTCTTTTAGTAAACTTCAATAAATCATGTATCTCTAAGTTTAAACCAACTAAACTCTGCTGATGTATCCGAACGCGTAGGAAGTTATAAAAGGGGTCACCCGAGCCCAGCTCGAAGGGCGTGATCATGGGAGGGCAAATCGCGACCACAATATCAGCCGTGGGTTCGCTTCTCTGAGGTTCTCAAACCTTCTCTATCTCTTTAACCGTTTCTACTTCTTCAACCCTTTCTAATATCGAATTGTCTATGCGTAGTTATCGATTTATTTGCTCGTTTCTTTCGTCGCAGCACGCTCAATTCTAACTATTAATTAATTCTAGGGCCGCAAAAGCTGGAGCCGATATGAGCAAGAACAACACCCCCCAAGCCGACGAGCGAAGCCGGACTCTATAGCGTGCCCCTACTAGTATCGACTCATAAGTCGCAGCCGCAGCCCGTGGTTACACGTTACAAATCCTCCTCCAGGGTGCAACCTAAGTCATTTAGTATACTACTCATTTTCTTCAGTACACTGGTACCCTTAAAATAAAACGAATTTAAATTATCAATTAAAAGTAACATATACAATATACTTGGCTTACCAGTGCATGCTTCACCTGCCATGGATTTTATCCCCAACAGGTGGTTTACTAGCGCTCCCTCCTTAATATAATTATATTGTTGTGGGATGCGGCAACAACTTTTCTACATCCACATTTTGCCCGAACGTTGCTCCAACTTTAATAAGGAATGATGCAAATTGTTTTGGACTTGAATCCTGAATCATTTTAAAGGAGCGGCAATTTTTAAGTGTCCATTTCGTTATTAGTGCTATGCCCTCTTGTTTCGTTTCCGAGTTCACTTCGACGGGCTTAGCATTATCAAAATTTGCTTCATAATGAAGCATTTGTGCTTTGTTGAGTTTGTAGTGCTTCCAATAAATTTTTCCTACACCTGTTAAGTCCTCTCCATCCTTTTTTTTAATATTTGCGAATATTTCCCAAACTTAACTTCTTCCCTTTTTAAGGTTGAAAATATATTCGGCATTTAAAAGTTTGGTTTTAATATCGCTATGCGTAGATACTGCTGCATCCAAAAGCTAAATACAAAACACACAGCCACTAATTATGTGACGGTCTGCCGCCCCGTTTCCAGATAGCTTAGGGACGAAAGTCGAAAGTCTACTAAGCGGGCTCGTAAGCCTTCAGCGGGGGTTGGTCGAGGGGACCCGAAAGCCTTCAGAGGGAGATCTCGCAACGGACCCGAAAGTCGGCGGTGCGCGGGAGTGGGAGAGGGGGTGGACTCGAAAGTCTGCCAGGAGAGAATTCGCGATTTACTCGCAAGTCTACGGTTTGGCGAGAGAGAGGGCGGGTGGATTCGAAAGTCTGCAGAGAGAGAATTCGGCAAGCCGAATTTAAATGCCGTGATTTCGAAAGTCTTCCGATAATTGATCGCAACTCCAAATCCCTCTCGACGCTTCTCTCACAACTCGGAGTTAAATTTCTTGCTGCAGGCGATTGGAGTGCCAAACACAGCTGGCGGGGCAACCACAGAATGTATTGCAGAGGCCGGACTCTCA
Organism: Drosophila mayri; assembly: GCA_008042485.1. Taxonomy (NCBI): domain Eukaryota; kingdom Metazoa; phylum Arthropoda; class Insecta; order Diptera; family Drosophilidae; genus Drosophila; species Drosophila mayri. The sequence continues at coordinate 23,407 of VNJN01001246.1, forward strand.
GCTCTGTCCTGGCCAATGTCAATATCGATATTGTAGCAACTGGAGAAGCCACCTGCTACCCTTATCGTTCTAGCTCCACCCCCAGTGCTATTGACTTTGGCATCTCGAAAGGCTTTAGGCAACAACAGGTCTCCGTTCAAGTACTCACCGAACTTTCTTCTGACCACCTCCCGTTGCTTTTCCTGATAGATGAAGACGCTCAATATTTAAAAGGAGTCCCCAAAATGCTTCCGGCGCATTGCCACTTTTAACACATTTATCGATGCACACACCGATCTCATTGTGCCAATAACCACCTGCAGCGATCTGGATGCGTACGTTGATAGCTTCACTTCTACAATAACCGAAGCCGCCCAGCGAGCTACACCACCTCAGCGTCAATCTAGTCTCCCTCTTACTAGAAGGGCGCCTATACTAACATTGGAGGCAAGGGCACTACTGGATCAAAAAAGGCACCTTAGAAGGCAGTTCATCGTATCAGGCCATCCCGCAGTTAAACAACTGCTATTTAGCGTTACTAACAGACTGCGCAGGTTGCTAGCGAAAACTCGCAAAAAGAACATCGATACCCTGCTGGAGGGAGCTGGCCCGGACAATTGCAGCGATTTCTCGATATAGAAGCTAACGAGAGGAATTAAAAGACAGCCGCTTGTCCAATCCCCAATTCGGAGTCACAGTGACCACTGGCTTAAGAACGACTAAGACGGTTATCTTATTTTATTTTCCTCCTCTTTGCTCTTGTACCGTTTTTATTTTTTCTCTCCCCCGCTCGAGTGC
>VNJN01001247.1:0-11537 GCA_008042485.1 Drosophila mayri
GTAGACCAAACAAAACCATTGTCTAAACATCCTGCCCTTATTTAATCTAAACATCCTACCCCTTTTTCACACGCTTAAGATCAGACTCGCTAACTCGTAAACAGATATATCAAATTACAAAAGAGAAATCGAATTCAAGAATAATCGAAGAGTCAATTAAAGCTGTCACAATCCATAATTAAACTCTCTCAGAATCTTCGAGATTAAATCAAGATCCACAAAAGCTCAAGACCGAGGCTTGAACGTCAACCCCGGTAGTACAAGAAGAGGAGTTCAGTTTGAGATACGAAATTATTCGGTCGGTGTTCTTCAATAAAAATATGATTGTAACAATTCGGTTAAATAAAATAAAACATTTTTTTTAACTTACGAATTATATGAGTATTTAATTATATACATATACACATAAATATATTTTTTTTTGAAAGGGTAATTCACTTATGTGAGCAGGGTGCATTATCAGCGTTTGATGTGCACATATACGGTCACTGTGAAGAATTTTATTTTAGGTGTGCACAGTATATAATAGATATTTTCCCCGGGCTTCCAATAATAAGAACCGTCTTCTTGTCTGGTCAAAATTATAATGATTCTTTATTCTGATATAAACTCTGAAGTGACTTATGAAATAAAGTATGTATATAAGAGAATGCATGGAATGGAATGGAATGGAATGGGGGAAACTGCAAGGCTAGCAGATTGGAGTTGGAAGCGAGAATCTGCTTGGTCGTTGGTTTGTTTATTTTAGCCAGTTGGGCAATCGTTTCTGTTTCCGCCGGTTTCCAAACTCAGCGTTTATGTGTCCACATGTGTAGGTTGATGACCGTTCATCTACGTCGCTGGGGTTTGGGGGGCGGCGGTGTGTCGGCAACAATGTGTGCGGTAACTCGCGCGCATTTCAGATTGCCTTTTTCCCCCTTCCTTTATTCGTTCCCTTTCTCGTTTCCCAATTCCGTTATTTATTTTATTCCCTTTGCCGTTTTCAGTTTCCTTTATTTTCAGTTTGTTCTTGATTCTTTACATTTCATTTCCTTTAGGTTATTTTTTTGTGCGCGGCACGCGTCACACTCCCCGTCGTCTTCCCATTGCGCCGCCGGTGCCTGCTCGGTTAACTTCGGGCCCGTCACGAGAGACCTTAGCAGTCCAGGTTGAGCTAGTGCCGTTGTCCCCGAGGTGCCCGTCCCTTGCCCTCCGTGTCTTCCTGTCTGCGGCACATGGGCCACTCTTCCCAGGCCCGCGCTTCCTTGGCTCTCGCTTCCTCCCGCCACCACGTGTTCCTTCGCTGCTACTGCTGCTGCCACTGCCTACCTCCCCATCCTTGCCGGCTCCGTTCGTTTTCTACCCGTTTCGGGCATCGGCGCCGCCTCCACGAGCTTTGCTCGAGTTACTGCCGCTGCTGCTGCCGCTTTCCTCCGCTTAAAGTTCGCTGCGCTTGTCTCGAATCTCTTCATTTTTCCTATAACGAGAACACACGCTTCATTAGTAAATCCCGTTTTGTAGTTGCGTGACTACATTTATCTACGGACTTTTCAAACGTTCGGCTCTGAATGAATGAAAGGTTAGAATTCGAGTTTAGAGTGACCCCCGGTCCCTACGTATCGGTGTTTTCTGGTTGTCCCTAACGCTTATCGATGTATCATGATCGTCTCTAGTTCGCCCCGATGTATCGTATTCGTCTCTAGTTTGTATCGATGTATCGTGAACGTCTCTAGCTCGCCCCGATGTATCGTATTCGTCTCTAGTTTGTATCGATGTATCGTGGTAGGGTTCTGGCGATAATTCCATGTATGGTTTAACGTCTCCGATATGCGCCCGCCTCATTTTCCGGCTTTGAGAGGTGAATTCCACTATCCTCCATGGGCCGTCGTATCGCGGTGCCAGTTTTGCGTTGAACTTCTGTGCCGCGTTTGACAGATGGTGTGTTTTACACAGTACCCAGTCGTCAATCTTCGGCCTCCAATCTCGTTCCTCCACCGATCTTCCACTGTTTCCGATTGTATTCCCGACCCTTCAGTGGCCTTGTCGAATATCGCTCCGGATAGCCGTAGCTCTTTACCCAGTATCAACTGTGCTGGACTATACTTCGTTGTCTCAGATATGCTGCTATTAAATGCCAACATTAGCTCTGGTAGTTGCTCGTCCCATTTCGTCTGGTTCTCTCCTGTTATTTGGGCTATCATCGTTTTGATGGTCCGGTTCGTTCGCTCGGTCGGATTTTCCTGCGGCGTGTATGGTGCCGTGAGCTGATGTTTTATGCCCCAGCGTTCCATCGCCTGTTTCGTCTTCCTCCCTGTGAACTGAACCCCGTTGTCCGAGATCAAAACCTTAGGGGCTCCAAACCTTGCCAGTATCCTTTCCCGGAATGCCTTGAGGAATGCCTCTGCCGTTGCTTGCTGGATTGCCAGCAACTCTACCCATCTCGAGTATTTGTCGATCATTACCAGTAACATTGAGTTCCCATGTGTTGTTCGTGGTAATGGCCCTACGAAAACGACGCATACTGTTTCCCATGGCGCCTTCGCTATCTGAGTCAACATCTTTCCCGCCGCCTTCTGTTGCGAGACTTTGTACTTTTGGCAGTTGTCGCATGCCCGCACGAACTTTTTTGTGTCTCTCATCAGTCCTGTCCAAAAATACCTCGTTTTTATTATTTTTATTGTCTTGAATATCCCCAGATGCCCTGCTTCCACTGCGCTACGGTTTTCTGTCATGATCTGCGGTATTTCTCCCGCGGTTGCGCACAGCTTCCACTGCTGTTGGTCTCTCTTCTGCTCCCCCCGCTTGTACAGCCGCCCCTCCGATATCTGGTATTCCTCGTTATGTGGCTCCGTACGTAATCCTTCCATTTTTTCCCGTATCCAATCGTCCTGGTGCCTCAATCCGCCACCACGTTGAGCTTCCCGGTCCTCGTCGGACGCGCTGCTGGAAGAAACCTCCCAAGGGATGGATCGCCTCCTTGGCCGATACTCGCGCTCCGGCGTCTCCACGGCCACGGGTGCCTTTGGCGGGTGACCAGCAGCGCCGGTCGCGCACCTAGTGGCGGGGGTTTTGACCAAGAATGGTCCCGGCCCAAATATCTCCCGCGAAGTGGGGGATGCCGGCGACCCTGGGCTGGATGACACCTCGCCGAAATGGACCCGTAGATTGGCCGCCTGCTCGTCCGTGACCCTCGATGTTCGTCCTTCCTGGGGTGAAGCCTCCCAGGGGAGAAGAGTGTGGGAGTCGGGCGACGGTGATGTGGACATCACCCACGGGGGTGTCGCTACCTCCCGGAGTGGTGTGTCCTCCAGCCTGGCTTCTCCAAAGCGGGCGTCGGGCGCGATCTCGTCCTCGCTCTCGCTTGACAGCACCACAGTCTCCAGCGTCCCTGCCGGCGGCGCTGGTTGCGGTGCTCCCGTGGCCGGCACCACCATGAGTAGTGGCGGTCCACGCTGTCGCCGTGGGTCCCGTGGGTCCCGCGTCGACGTAGAGGGGCCGTTCCGATCCAGCAAGAACGGCCACCTCGTATGGGTCATCCCCGGGAACGGGGCGCCTGCGCTCATCGAGACAGAGCTCTCGAAAACTCTCCTCGACTGCCGCCGTCAGCCACGAATAGTCCCTCGTGGCCGGAGGATCTCCGGGCCGTCGGGCGCAGACCGCAGCGGTCAGTGGGGGTGGCCCCATGATCTCGGCCGTCACGGCCACTCGAGTGAGCGGGCGTCCGGCCACAAAAACAAGGGTAAACCTCGTCCACGTCCTGACATCGTTTGGGCTTACTGTGGGAAAAGAAATTATTAATATTTGTTAGTTTCTGAATCCCTACCTAGAGGTGTGTCAAAGCAAGTCCCTACGTAGCCCCGTTTTTCCCAGCGGTGGGAAAGTCTGACCTATTAATCTGTCCTGTGTTCGCGTTTACTAGTTCCCCGGTGGGGAGCGGAGTCATCAAGTGACTCCGTGAGCTCTGACCCCTGTGTCAGAGTATCAGACGGTGGTACCGTCTAGCTTCGTCCTCCGAGCGTGGAGTCGTTTCCACTGGTCGGGGCGGCCTCCTCGTTTTCATCTTCCTCCGTATCGGTTTCCGCGCCGTGATACGGTTTCAGCCGGTTCAGGCTGGCTGTCCGCCTTCGGCGACTGCCCGGTATGTGTAGCTGCACAATGTTTGGTGAAGGGAATTTGGAGACCCTAAACGGCCCCTCGTATTTCGCTGCCAATTTTGCTACGAATCCTTCGGTGGCATTCGACAAGGCGTGGGGTCGAACCAGCACTAGTGATCCCACCGGCGGCTTCCATTTCCGTCGGCGGAGATTGTAGTGTCTTCGCTGATCAGCCGATGCTCGGTCGGCGACCTCGAAGTTGTGGTGCAGCTGTCTACTACGTTCCGTTGGGGCTACCTCGGGGATTCCACGTCCCGGAGTAACTTCATCATAGAGAGCGTGAGGTAGCCGAGGTTCTCTCCCTTGAACCAGAAATGCTGGGCTGAATCCCGTGCCTCGGCGTGTATGGGGCCGTGTGTTGCAGCTCCATTCCTAGAGATTTGCAGAAGTTTCGGAATGATCGACCCGTGAATTGTGTGCCATTGTCACAGACAGACGTCCGTGGCACTCCAAAACGACTCAGGATCCGTTCCCGAAATGCGCGTTCCAGATGGGTTCCCGTGGCTTTGCGTAGTGGGATCAATTCCACCCATTTGCTGAAAGAATCAAGAAAGACCAAAAGCATGGTGTTCCCTTGTTTTGAACGCGGTAGCGGGAAGACGAAATCCGCGCAGAAAACGTGGAATGGCTCCTCCACTTGGCGTGTAAACATTCGTCCCGCCGGCTTCTCCTGGCTGACCTTATACCTTTGGCAACTCAGTCAGTTGCGTACGTAGCGGGCGACGTCGCTAAAAAGTCCTGGCCAATAATATCGCTGGGCTGGGATATCGTGATTCTCCTGTAGAACGCGATAGCGATAATCCGCTCCTACACACAGCTTCCATGCTGTGTACTCCTCCTCCTGTGGCCGTAGCCCAACGCGGCGGTAAAGTTGTCCGCTTTCCTCTGTAATCCGGGAACTTTGCTGGTTCGGTCCGGACCTTCTTCAACATCCTTGTAAGCCACTTGCAGTTTGTCCCTTGTACCTGTGCTTGCCACGCCACTGGCAGCGGTTGGCATGAGAGGGCGTCGGCCACTAGGTTTCGGGCTCCCCTCCGGTAGTGGACGTCATATTGGTACTGCTGCAGCTCGAGTGCCCAACGAGCGATTCTCCCAGTTGGGTTGTCAATGGAGTTCAACCACTTCAAGGCCTGATGATCCGTTATGACCTCGAATCGATATCCCTCGATGTAACACCGCATCTTCCTTACGGCCCATACGATGGCGAGGCACTCCTTCTCGGTTACCGAGTAATTCCTTTCCGGGCTATTTAAGCGGCGGCTGGCACAGGCCACCCCTCGTTCCTGCCCGTCAATGGTCTTCGTGAGTACGGCTCCGATGCCCTATTCGCAGGCGTCTGTCTATAGCACGAATTTCTGCCCAAAGTCCGGGCAGACTAAGACAGGTGAAGTTGGGAACAAATCGACGATACCAGGATGCAATGCCCAGGCATCTTCGAAGTTCCTTCAGCCAAGTTGGCGGCTGCAGCTCGCGGATCGCGGCTACCTTGTCGGGGTCCGTATGGATTCTTTCCTCGCTGATCACGTGTCCCAAGTAGGCGATATGCCGTTGAAAGAAGTGGCATTTATCCCTGTTCAACCGTAGGTTGGTTTTGCGTAGTCGGCGAAACACCTATCGAAGGTTTACCACATGTTCCTCCAATGTTGACCCGATAACGATGATGTCGTCCAGATAGGAGAACGCATGCGGTTCCATGTCCGGACCGATGACCATGTCCAATGCTCTTTGGAACGGCATAACTCGCCAATGAATAGGCCTCGGCCAGGAACCGTTAAGGCCGTACATTCCCGGCTCTCCTGAGCCACAGGAATTTGCCAGTAACCGTTCTTTAAGTCCAACGTTGAGATGAACTTAGCGTTCCGTAGTCGCTCCAGATTTGGTGGATCCTTGGCAGCGGGTATGCATCCGCCACGGAGTTCTCGTTGTGCTGTCTGTAGTCTATGCACATCCGTGCGTCACCGTTCTTCTTGGCCGCGATCACAATGGGGGCACTATGCGGGCTTTTAGGCGGCTCGATGCGGCCGTCCCTAAGAAGCTCGTCTGCCTATCGATGACGGCTCTCATGGCCGGATTCCGTGGAAAACACCTCTATTTCCTCGGTTTACAGAGTCGACGGTGCCGCAAAGGGGCGCGTTCCGCTCCGGCGTTTCCTCGGCGTGGTCCTGGAAGTGGACACGCTTCTTGGAGGTGCGAAATGGGTTCCGCTGCGTGGTGGTGGCGTTAGCCACAGGCATAACATGGCTCCAGCTGCTTGCTCGACTAGTCTTGGGTACCTCCGTATCCAGGGCTGTTTCCATGCATGAATTCCGAGTCGCTACCCGCGGGGCAGGGATCTGCAATTGTCCTTGTACAGTACGCGACTTGGATACTGGTCCTTGTGTGGTATTTGGCCCCTCCTGGGTAACCGTGCCAAGTGGATCTCGATGCATTCCTTCTGCTATTCCTACTTGATTCTTCGTTGCTATTCCTCGTTGATCCGAAGAAGGCCCGGATGTGTCTGGCTCCTGGTGGCCCGCTTGTGACTTCCCTGGGAGTCCGGTTCCTGGTGGCATGCTAAGGGCTTCCCTGGGATCCGGCACCTGGAGGTCCGCTCGTGGCTTTCCTGGGGGTCTGACTCCTTGACGAACTCCTGGTGGCATGCTAAGGGCTTCCCTGGAAGTTCGCCCTGGGTGTGGGGCTTCCTCGTGTAACCTTCCTCGCTGTCTTTCCTCTTGTAACCTTTCTCGCCTCTTTTCTTCTTGTGATCCTTCCCGCCGCTCCGCGCGTGGCTCGGCCCGTTGCTCAGAGCGTGGCCTTGCTGGTGTTCCTCGTTGTGTTTCCTTCGTCTCCTCCTCTTCGGAGCAATTCCTGCTCCGGTGTGGTTGCCCGGCTCGTGTTCGCGTTCCTACGCTGTGAATCCTGCCCGGCGCATCTGCAGGCGCAGGTCCACCAGATATTCCTTAAAAAGCTCGTTGGGTCTCTGAAAATGTGTCCTGATCTCGTCCTCCAACCGCTGATAATAGCGCGGTGGCAAGAAGAAATCCAAGAATTCCCGACGCACTTTCGTCCAAGTGGCGTCCCGCAGACCACTGGTCCTGTACCAGCTCTCGCCGCGGCCAGTCAGTAATACTATCAAAGCCGGTGCGAGATACCTATGGTCGATCCGGCAGGTATCGGCTCGTTCCACGATGTGCTCTATGAAGCAGAGCGGATCCGTCGTTCCGTCAAATGAGAGTCCCCATTTGGTCTTCCGATCCAGTAGTGCGGCTCCTGGGTCACCATGGTGGTTTGTTGTACAAGGTGGTTCCTCAGTTTTTGCCGGCAAACGTCTTCCTGCGGCAGGAGAAGTACTCCTGGGCAGCAAAAGAGTGAGTGGCGCCGTCGGTGCCACAACTCCTGGTGAGTTTGCCTCCGAGTCCAAATACATGGGGGACAGCAACTTCGCGTCCCCTGTGGGAGCGTTCCCGAAGTTCCGTTCTAGTTCCTCGAGGCGGGTTTGTACCGCCTCAGAATGGTTCTGCTGACGCGCAAAGGCAATTAGCCGCGATCGCTGCTTCTCTACCGTGCCTCCGCGTTCCAAACCAAATTCAAGGAGTATGGTCTCCAGTTCTAACTTCTTCCTGTAGCTAATCCAGGTGACGCCGATGGTTAGGTTTAATCCCTTTTTTTGTATTATTATTAATATTTATTATTTTTTTTTTTTTGTTATGTTTTATCCTACTACTTGATTTATATTTTCCGGGTGCGCTATTCTTCCGACGACTGTCAATATTTACTAGTTTATAGCTTATTTAATTATTATTGTTTTCTGCAGCTGTTGCTCGATTATTCTGTTCCTTATTTAATTTTTATTTATTACTATTTATCGTTAATCGTTTATTCTATTATCTCAACCTTCTTCTTTTTTTATTATTATTTTCTTTTCTCCGATTATTAATAGTTATTAATTCCCTCTTTATTTTTTTTCTCCGCCGTAGATTTTCCCTTCATTTCTACCTCCTTTTATTTTCACTGTTTTATTTCCTTGACTTTCTTCCTCTATTTATTTTCCTTAGTGTGTTCGGTTTTTCCTTGCTTTCCGCTTTATTCCTTTTCATTTGATAGATTTGTTGTTTTTGTTCCTCGTGGTTTTTCTGGCTCTTTCTTTTCTTATCCTTTCCGCTTGTCTTAATTAGATTTCTCTTTTAATTTATTCTTATTCCATTTGATTTACTCCGTTCATTACATTTCCCATTTCTTCGCTTGCCTATCTTATTTCTTTATCTACCCTATTTATTCTTTTTTGCGTTATAATATTTATTTTATTTTATATGTTATTTATTTCTTATTCTATTTACTTATTTGGGTTTTCTATTTATTATATTTTATTTTGTATTTATTTTATCCGTTGTTATTATTATATTTTTTTGTGTATATTTTTTTCTTTAGCCTTGCTTCTTTTCCTCATTTGTCTCGTTTGATTTGTTCTTTATTTCTTCCCTTTTGTTTAGTTGGTTCCGCTTATTATTTGTTTTCCCTTTTTTTTAGTGTAGCCGTTGACTTTATATGAGGTTCCCCGCTTTACTTTAATTATTCCGTTATTTTCTTATTTAATTTTTTTTAGGGTGTATCCAGCCTTTGTGTGTTTTAATTTCTCTCAGTTATTTAATTTATTTTATTTGTTTCAATTATTTTATCTTGTTAATTTATTTTGATTTATTTTATTATTTTATTTGATTTACTCTGTTTTCAGTGTATCCCGATTTTTATTTTATTTAATAGCCTTGCTTTAATTTATGTTGATTTATTTTATTGTTTTATTTATTTTATTTAATTTATTTTATTTAACTATGTTTTATTTATTCCGTTTATTTTATTTTTCCTTTCTATTAATTTATTTTCGGTACGTCCTGATTTTATTTAATTTTCTCAGTATATCCTTTTATTTCATTTAATGTATTTTAATTTATTTTGATTTATTTTATTATTTGATTTATTTTATTTAATGGATTGGTTTTATTTATTTATTTTATTTCATTTAATTTATTTTACTTTATTTATTTATTCACTGTTACGCAGGATCTGTATATCCTCGGGGCCGAAGGATTATTATTATCCTCTCTTTTTTATTTTGCAGGATCTGTTTTTTAAATTTTCAGGATTCGATGAGTTGGCGGCGACGATTTAATTTTTCCTTAATTTCTTGCTCGATGTGTTTTCGACGAAGGGTATTTTCTGAGTGATATGTTTTAATAGAAAGAGCCAATATATAAGTTGGTCCCCGCCCTGATGGCGGCGCAACCAAGAGCGGAAATTATTAGTATATGCATATGTATGTATGCCGACGTCGGCGTCGGCAGCGACGTTGACTTTGCTTATTGACTACGATGCCAATTCGCGGCCCGTTTTTGGCGAGACTGTATTTTTCTTGAATGGAATTTTCTATAGCCGTCTCCTCTTCCCCTTCTTTTCTTCAGCTTCTTTTCTTTAGAAAAAAACAAGGTGCCGTTATGGCGGCAAACGGGGGCCAAACTGTAATGATGCTCTACGGCCGAGATATAAACTTAGCGGCTCTTCCAGATATAATTTATATTTTGGAAACGCCGAGGTTGGTAAGGTTTTTAGGGGTGGGTTTTGACCTAGATAACTGCCCCTTCCGATTGCTCACGCTGGGCGGGACCGCGCTACCGGCCCGGGAGTTTCCCAGTGGCCGAACCCTCCACTAGAGACTGGAGCCGTGGCCCGGGGTGAACCCAGCAGCCCCCAACCCAAACCCAAAACCGCGGCGCCGGCGTGCCCAAGCCGCCGCGGCCTGGCGACTCCACCGTGGAGTCCCAAAGGCGGGCCGTCGCCCTCCCCAAATTATGCCCCCGTGACTCTTAATTGCCAGCGACGGCACCTGGGCTAATCCCTGAGGCGCACAATGATGCTGGACCGACGGCTGGGAAGGGTCCCGCAGCCGCCGCCAGCGCCCACGTCCGGAATCAATCCCAGCAACGTGGCGCTCCTGCTCCCGTCCAGCCCAAGTCGATGCCTGGAATTACCCAACGGCAGCTGAGGTGGGGAGGAGGGGCACAGCGGGTGATATGGGTGGTTAATAGGGATAGGAAAATAATAGAATCAGTGTTCAATGTGTTCATGTTGCCTTGTATTTCATGTTCAAAACGTTGTTGTTTGTCCCTAATGTAATCTTAAGTGTATTTGTGTTTATTCCTATCCCTTTCTCCTACTCTGCTAGCGCTCACACACCCAACGAATGCAAATTTTAAAATAAATTATGGCGGACTCACCTCGCTCACCAAAAATAAATATTGGAGAGAGGTGAAAATTGTCCGCAGCGTCGTTTTCTTCAAGTTTCGAGGTCCTCGTTGTCCTGGCTTCGGGTGTCCTGGTATCAACTCTTATTGTCACTGGGTAAATTACGAGTTATCTTATTCTCATTTGTCAATTGTTTCATGACCTGATTCTGACAACTCTTTTGCGGCTGCGCTGCCGCGATCCATGGCACGCGCCGTTCCGCATTCCATGCATTTTCTGCATTCCGGGCTTTCCGTCTCGCTCCCTCTTTGGCGGGCAGGAGACCGATGCAAATTCCATTTCGCATTCCGATGCTCTGCTGGCGCCTGCGCCGTGGGCCTCTGTCCTGATCGCGCTATCTGGCCTCTTTGCCGGCCGCTGATTGGCGGATCTCGCGTTCCGGTCCTCCAGTTGTGGTACCGCCGTTTCGTCCCGTTCCCCTGAAGATGTTGCGGGCGATGTTGCGGATATAAAATTGTCCGAAAATTGTTTTCTCAACGGATTTTGAATTGTTGTATCGAGATCTTGGAGTTCTTGGATTGTTCGTAGAGGGCTCTATTAATAAATAATAATAAATTAATTCTCTGTCGATTCAATGTAGTTTAAATAGTTTTAAATATTTTTTGCGACAATGACTTTTTTATTTTTGCAACGCTAAATGTTCGAAAGACGCCACTGTGCGTCGTCGGCATCGTGAATTACCCCGTATAAAAGCGAATAAAACCTTTACATGAACCCAACCCATGGGCCCAACCCCACGAGCGATTCGGTGGGAAAAGCATGTAGATTTAATAGTGAAAAGTCATATTGGGTTGCCATTCCTTTTAACACTCCCTCGGGATATACTAAATACACTCTTCCAGTATATTGTTTTCACGTCTGGAAACCGACGAAACCGAAACCGACGACGATACCGAAACGGCCGCTAACGAACAACCGTTCCAAACTATTTGCCTCTCGCTCTCTCTCACTGCTTAAATACGTTTTTTACTGTCTGGATACTATGCTCTAGGTAAAATGTTGATAGAAAAACGAACAGTAAAATAAAAGCTACTATTGTTATGACAGAAATTATTGCCGTAATGAATGAGGAAGATTCTCAACCAAATAGGAAGCGATCGAATTAATGGGTCAGCCCATACCTGCGAG
>VNJN01001249.1:0-22084 GCA_008042485.1 Drosophila mayri
TAGGGTCGCTTGGGCACCTGATAAGCGATTTTCCTAGAATGCCAAAAAAGCTCTATAGCTTTTGATATCAGATGCCGATCATCGTTTCTCACTCTGGAAAGTTGTTGGTGATGCCCCCAAAGTAATTAAAGGTGCAGCATTGCCCCTCCATGGTGTCGATGCGCTGGAAAAGGCTGTCGCAGCGCGTGTTTATCCCCTTCCAAATGCAGTTTGAGATCATGTCGATGCAGTCGGGCGACAGTTGCTGGGTGAGACCAGTGAGTGTGAGGTTGTTCAGGGCCAAGATTCGATCGTAAATCTTCAGGGAATTGTTGCTAATCAGGTTGTCCACGGGCAGCAGGGTGAGATTGAAGAGGTTGTGCAGCTCGGATTTATTCAAGCCAGCCGGAAGTTGCCTATAAACATTTAGAATCGATGCATTACTCATGGTAAATCCATCTATTTTCCAATCTACATTTGCTCCAGCAAGGTGAGTGCCTTGGTTTTGGATATCTTGTTGAAATTGCAAATGGTGACCGCCGGAAAGGGAATGTTCCAGGTGGGAAAGTGCGAGCTCTCGATAACGGTTACGGTGGGCGTCTCCTGGCTCCAATACCAGGACACCACCACCAGGACAATGGAGGTGACGATGGCCAGGATCACTACCACCAGCCAGAAGTATCGTTCGCGGCGACTGATGTCCTGACGGGTAATGTAGCTGAATCCATGCAGGGACGTGGTCTGGCAGTAGTTTCGCATATTCTCAGAGAACCACTCTCCAATACGACGAATGTGGCGATCCGGCTTGAGGGGATGCAGAGGGTGGTGGTGTTCATTGCTAGGATCGCTGCGCCTTCGGCTGGAGGAGGCAGTGGTGGCCAGCTGCTGGGCCTGTACCTGGCGTAGGTCAAAGATGCGTCGTTTCTTGAACGCCATCCTTCCACGAAGGCTTCTGATATACGACTGCTGGTCAGTGGGCAAAGCCAAAACAATTAGGCCAGCTTCTAATTAGCCCGTCCTAATGACCACGCTGTAGAGGCACACCTCCGCCGTGGCCAAAGTATTTGCTGGTGAGTTGTCCACAAGGAAAGCTCATAAATAGTCCTATTTAACCCCCAAAGGTTTCTCATAACTATGTTTGACCTTGTATGTCATTACTGACTATGCCTATGAATGTCAGGGAGCTCACTCGTGCATAGATGTCTTCTAACTCATACACGTCATAACAATAAAAATTATTCATAAAAACTATGTTGAATTTAATAACTATTTGTCACTAACTTCCGGACTCTTGTTTCCCTCGAAATCTAATCATAATATTATTGTTCCCGAAACACAATTAAAAAATCCCAAGTAATTTCAAATATTCAAATTTCTAGAAAATAATTGAGACTGATTTCAGCCAGGGTTATCTTTACAGTTAAACTTAGCAGTCGATAAGGTATTTAAAGGGTTGCTAATGGCATCTTGTGTTCAGTTGTCAGATCGTCGGCTTTAAATCAACATGAAATATATTTTCGGAATCCTTATCTTGGGACTAGTCTCCGTAGGATCCTTTGCGGCGAGTGTGGTGAGGAGTTGGCGTACTTCCTTATAAGCCCAGTTACTGAACAACTTTCTCTGGTTTCTTTATAGAATCACACTTCAAAATACGATACTACCGAAACTAGTAGTGGTCCTGTGGATATTTTATTACATGAGGACATTGAAGAGAGAAAACTCATGAATCTTGGCATCAAGGAATGGAAAATACATGAGATACAAGTGGCCATCAACGGATTAAGAAGGTGCTATGAAGGCTATATTGGGGTATTAAAACAAAAACAAGTAGATAACACTGCAATGAGGATTCTGGAGGCATTGTGTGTGAATAATGAATTTTCTGATAATGAAGCTACAGAACGTAGGCTGTTCGAGATAGTAGAAATGGGATGGAAAAATAAAACCGAAAATCAGAAATAAGAAAATAATAAATCATCCCTGATAACTCAAAATGAACTAACAAAGATGTGTATGTGTAATTGAATGGTACCATAATAAAGAAAATGTATCTTTGTAATATATTTAAACATAACTAATGTTTTATTTGAATTTTATATATAAGCTGTCGGGATCAACTACCATACATACATATATTTAAATTCAAACCCCATACGAGGTTTAATTAATCTTAAAATGTATTAAAAATAATATCAATATTTTAGGTTTCGTTTAGATTCCGAGTTTAGTCTTGAGAAAGCCTTTTAAAAACTTAAGAAACTTTTCCAATAGCACACATGACCTTTAAAAATTAATTTTAATTTGATATTTTCCTGGATTCAAATTTAGAAACAAAAATACATACAAAAATAATTAAAATTCCAAATAATTTCAATTGTTTTCTAGGAAAGTGATTATTTGCTTATGCCTATGAATGTCAGGGAGCTCACTCGTGCATTGATGTCTTCTAACTCATACACGTCATAACAATTAATAAAGATGGTTCATAAAAACTTTGTAAAATTCAATGACAATTTCTTTAATTTTAAAAATAAGTGGAATTGAAAGCATTAACTAGCAAAGTCCCTCGAAGTCAAATATAAATATTATTGTTCACGAAATATATTTAAAATACCAATTAATTTAAAATTTCTAGAAAAATAATTGAGACTGATTTTAGGCGAGGTTATCTTCCGGGTTAGCAGTCGATAAGGTATTTAAGGTGTTGCTAATGACATTTTGTGTTCAGTTGTCAGATCGTCGGCTTTAAATCAACATGAAATATATTTTCGAAATCCTTATCTTGGGACTAGTCTCCGTAGGATCCTTTGCGGCGAGTGTGGTGAGGAGTTAGCGTACTTCCTTATTAGCCCAGTTACTGAACAACTTTCTCTGGTTTCTTTATAGAATCACACTTCACAACGAAACGAAACCGAAACGAGTAGTGAACCTCGAGATATTATATTACATGAGGAGGAGGATACACCCATGGGTCGGGCCAATAGAAGAATGGCAGTATTAGTAGTGGAGGCTAACAGACTATTAAGGTGCACGAAAGACCATATTAAGCATTTACGCCAAGAACCACAAGATAGTACTGCAATGCGGATTCTGGAAAATGTATTGTGTTATGGTAATGATTTATCTGATATTGAAGCTACAGAACGGAAGCTGTTCGAGATAGTAGAAATGGGATTGAAAAATAAAACCGAGAATCAGGATTAGACCTAGTTTGTTACTAGAAGGACTTCGAGATTTCATTACTAATGAACTCTTTACGAATAAACAAATAATAAAACCCCTGATAGCTCAAAATTAACTAACAAAGATGTGTAATTGAATGTTCCATAATAAAGAAAATGTATTTTCGTAATATATTTAAATTATTTAATTTAATGAATCTTAAAAGGTAATAAAAATAATATCAATATTTTAGGTTTCGTTTAGATTCCGAGTTTAATCTTGAGAAAACCTTTTAAATAATAAGCAAATGATCTAGTTTATTAAAATTAAGCAAATATATAAATTAATTAATTATATATTTGTTAGAACTTAAGAAACGTTTCCCAATATTTAAATTTTGGGATCGCATTATTTGAACTAAACACAGATGAATTCCTTTTTTGTTTGTGTTTAAATTCTACGAATTAATTTGGGTTCTTGCTCAAGAAATAGGTTGAGATCAGCTGAGGTTATCTTGAAAGTTATTTAAGTTAAAGCTATGTACATATTTAAGGTGCCTGAAAACTAGCTTCAGTTGTGAAATCTTTGTCATTCTGCAAATATACATTTTACTGAAATAAATAAATACCAATTATAATAAACAATAATTTGACTTGTTTTTTTTTAATTTTATTTCTTTTAATATAACTTGGATAAAATATATGAGGCTTGCTTCTTAAATTCTAAAATTTATATTTATTATTGTGTGACTGAAAGCATTGAAGCTAAATATATTTCTTCTCCGAATAAGCAATTCAAAAAATTGAAATTTAAATCTCTGGCGTCCAATGCAAGCGATTCATCGATCAAGAGCAGCTAGGCTTATCTTCAAGTTAGACTTTGGATTTAACAAAGTATTTAAGGGGCCTTAATTTCCGTTTTATTGACCGCCACCCTCTGCCGCCGCCGCCAAAGTATCTGCTGGCGGGTCAGCCAGTTGCAAGTGGGACGTACGCAGGTGAAGAAAATCAGCTCGAAGACAGACACGAAACTGCAGCCCATAAATAGTCCGGTAATGCCGCCAAAGGTGCCTGTCCCAAAAATGGTTAGTTTTATCTTTAATGGACACCTTGTGGGGGATTAGTGGACTTGCCTATGAATGTCAGCCAATTCTCGTAGACGTCCAGGAGCTGCTCCTCAGCTATCGGCGAATCGTAGTAAATGCGGAGACGGACTTCGTTTGGCGGATATAAACTTGGCATCATAAACCAAAATAAGTTCTAGGAAAAGTTGTATTTTCATTAAATTACCTTGAGTTACCAATGCTACTGTTAGTCATCTCCTTTATAAATCGAATATCACCTTGAAACTCATAGCGATGGAATTGACAAGGCGGAAGGCATTTGCATTTCTTTTGTTCTTCATTAATTCGATCAGCATTATCTGTAAATAGTGAGTTATTTGTAAACAATTCTGTATTTATTGTGCTCACTTGCCATGATTAATGGTGCACTGGATCTGTTGTATATCGCAGAACTTCCAACCTTCCCGGCCGGGGGAGTTCGGGGGAATGCAGCCGCAGGATCTGAAGATTCCCTCGCTGCGACGCTCGGCCAAGCAATTTCCTTGGCTGTACGTAGAAAAATAAAATAGATCTCGTTCGCCAGGAAAGTAACAACCTCTCTTGTCCAGGTCTATGCTGTCCAGACTTTCTGTGAATCGGTTGACAAAAGGTCGCACCATTAAATGAGCCTCAGATCCGCTTGGTACATATAATTTGGGAGTGAAAACATTGGGTATTTCGTAGGATTCGTGTATAAGGATCTCAAGACCAGCTGAGGCAGTTAGAGAGCCTCCAAAGTCCTTATTATCAGTGCCTAAGACCAAACTGAGACCTAAATTCGAACTGAAAAGCTGCTGTTGGTAGTTGAAGCTGCAGCACAGTCGTTGGTCGGGTGTCCAGATCGGCTGCAGTTTCCCCTGACAGTTTTCCAAGCGATTGTCCCACTGACAGCTCTTGACTTGCTCACAGATTGAAGGAGTAAGATCCTCCAGGAGTTGCAGCCAACTGGCATTTCCTTTCGTTAGTTTCTCTGCCAGTTTAGAGTTCAGGGAACTCAGCTCGCGCAGCTCATTTTCTGACACTCCCAATGCCCTTGATTTACGATTTAATCTTCGCTGGGAAATTGTATTTAATCCACAAACGGTGACTGCAGGGAAAGGAACCTCCGACGTGGGCTTCATCATGGTGTCTATGAAGCGTATGGTGGGCGCTTCCCTACTCAACGACAGAGACATAATCACTATGATCAAGGAGAGCAGAACGGCGGTGCAAATGAGCAGCCACCAGAGGATTCTCTGCCAGGTCTTGGCGCCCACGAAAATGTGAAAGCCATGTATGCTGGCCATCTCACAGTAGATCTCAAAGCCCGTTTTTCGTTTGCACAGGCCATCGTCATTGCGGGCCCGCAGGAAGCTCAGAAATTTAGGCAAAGGCAGTTGTCCAAAGCATTTCGAGAGACTATAATACCACCTCAGCAGCTTTAATCTCTTTAAACTCCTGGTGAGATGTGAGATTCGGTCAGTGGGCTGCTCGAAATACTGAAGAGGCTGACATTGGTTTAGTTTCTTGGGCTTCAGATAGTTCTCAAAGTTGACCAGATATGTGGGTAATGCTGAGTCTGAGGTCTTCGCGGCTGACATGATCCAAAGGCAACTCCTTAACCTAAAAAAGGATTTGTGGATAGCCTGATGAAGGCTCCCTTTTATATACCCAAACAAAAAGCCATTAAGGCTTTGGGTTGTACCTAATTATCGGCCAGTAACCCGCCCTTCAGCTGTTAAGTCCACAATTAACATTGTATCCTTCGATGTGCCTAGACGTAATCGAGGCAGTGAATCAATTGTTGTCACATTCCACCCACACCAACTGGAGAAACAATTACCTATTTATATTTATTTGCCGGAGAACAACTGGCTTGCCCAGCGATAAGCTCGACAAATATTAATAGGAAATTGTTTACAGCCACAAATACTCTATAATATTATTATGTGAACTTCCTACTCGCGCCTCCCCGTTATTGTTATTGTTTCTGGATAATGAGTTTATTGTTATGCCAACCTGTCTGCCATTACTCTCCCCCCTCTAGCTCTCCCTTCCACTATTACGCTATTCAAATATTCCGGCCGTGTTGCCTCGATGAATGCCAACTGTCATCGTCACTCCAACTTTAAAATGATTTTTAGCCTTTGTCGGGGGTTTTACCCAATTCTATATTCGACCGATTTCGGGCCATCGATTGTGCCAAAATCAGTTATCAGCCTTATATTGATTTTCACGATTCCCTATCGCGTAATCCAGCAACACTAATCTGATCATTCAAAGCTATTAATATGTCCGATCGGGCGGGATAAGCCCATTGAGGTTTGAGGGTCTGGATTTGTAATTGGAATCGTCGAAAGTTCAGAAAGTATTTACCGATTGCTATTATAAAGATTATGGGGTTTATTTATTGGTTTTGATTCTTTGTTGGGCTTTTTAATAAGAATAAAAATAAAATTGTATCGAGAGTGTTGATTTAATAGTGGATTCTGTATGAGATACTACATAAAACTCTTTAAAATTAATTAAAATTAAAATTTGATATAAACCTTTCCTGAGATTATTAGCAGATAAATAAAAAGCAATTGCTTTACCTTTTTCCCAATAAAAATTCTATAAGAAATTCATTTTATTTTTGTTATTATTTATGTTGCAAAGAGCCATGATTATCAGTCAGACAAATTAACAGAAATCATGAATAGGTTTAATTTATCTATTTCCAAAGTTATGTTTCATATTATTTCGTACTTTTACCTTTGAGATTTATCAACAAATGACTTGTAGAAAATAATTTGTTAGCTTATCAGTCAAACGAAAGCCTTACAATTTATTTAATAATATTTATGAATCTGGCAGGGACACAGCATACTTTTAGGCCTGCCCTAAACCCGAAATGGTTGACATAGGATCGGGGATTGAATTATTATTCAAAACGCAGCATAACCCATATTTTCGCACGCGCCGCTTCATTTCTCTGGCAAAGCCCACGATAAATATTTGCTCTGCAATTATTTACGATTTTATTTGTGATTTGTGGCCGTAGAAGCGCACACAGAAATATTTGAATTCATTGGAAATGTAAGAGCCATAAATTTCCCCCCGAATCGGGTTTCGCATGGATTTAATTAGCCGGCTTTTGTTCCCTATTTTGTTTATTTATTTTTTATTTATTAATTATTTTGTTGTTGCTGTTGTTGTTGGCCCGTTCCCGGTCCTGGGTTGGCCAAGGCTGCCAAATCTCTCTAATGATATTCCGGACGCCCGCTCATTTGCATTCCACGTGCCGGGGGTATGCCTGATGTCTGCCGATGATGTCTGCCCATATATTACACAATTATGGATCCGATGTCGGGCCCTGATAAGGAGCTGGGAGCGCAGCTGAATCAGCTGCTTGGCTGGGACAGATGCACTCGCATCTCGAGGGCTTGCTGGCGACTGCGACTTGGTTTATTTTCGGTTGAATTTCGTATTTTTATATTGTTAATTTATAAATAAAAGCAAGTGTAACGGTGATCGGGGCGTTTCTCGATGGATTTGCGTCACGCAACGGTAAAGACAAGTGTATATATCAATGGGGATTATAAACAAACCGCAGATCCCACTTCCAATCCCGATTCCGATCCCGACCCCCCTTTGACCGACTGACGTGGCCCTGAAAGAAGCGGCTATTTTCGGCATAAACTCATTTTGTTTGCGATAAGCCCAGGGATGGATTCCCCTGCCTCCCAAACTGCCATCCGTGATCCCTCATCCGTCGGGTTGTTGTTTCCAGGCGGCGCCCCCCATGGAGCTGTGTCTTGTCTTGGATTTTTATTATCATCTGTCGCTGATTTATGTGGACGCAGCTCGCGATCTTTTCTATAGATTTTTTTCCTACCAAACTAGAGCGAGGCTAATCTCTTGCTGCAATTGACGCAAATTGATTTTGCACTCGAAATCGAACGTTCTCCCTTGGCTTCGATTCATGCTAACTACGACCCCACTGTGAATGAGCTGTTCCGAAATAAAAAAAGGGAAGAACGTGCTGGGGTTTTACGATGCAGAAAACGTGTTCGCCCCATGGGAAGTCGTGTTACCTAACCCTGCGGGGTCATTGGGTTGGCCATCAGGCGGTCAGCCAGATGATTGCCACCGATTGCATGTATCCAGGGCATACACAAGCCATGTGGACTCCTATCGGGGTGATATTTACAGGGCTATTGGTAGTATCTTTAAGTTGAGATTTGTAGAATTTAGGCACGTATTTATGGGATACATAACATGGATATTAAACGTGTGGCTTAAGCTACAATAAAGGATATATGTATGTATATATTTTAGCAATATAATAATGTATGTATCTTCAAGATACATCCTCGGATGAAAGAAACACTTTAAAAAATGGCTGCTTTATTAATTTAATCTCCCAATAAAAAATAATAAAAAACAACAAAACTCGTTGAATTACTGAAGGATGACATAATGCTTTCAGAAAGAAAGTATCTTAAAGATTGTTTTTTGATCTCCAGGC
This sequence comes from Drosophila mayri, assembly GCA_008042485.1. Lineage (NCBI taxonomy): Eukaryota > Metazoa > Arthropoda > Insecta > Diptera > Drosophilidae > Drosophila > Drosophila mayri. Next base: position 8,733 of record VNJN01001249.1, read on the forward strand.
AGAGATTTAATTGCCATTTCGGGAGATGCCTTTGATTACGATCATGATCACGAGTGGCTAAAACACAAGGCAGCCGTTGTTTTCTGTTTTTCTCGCCGTTACGGATCGCTTGGCTTGAATCAATCAAATTGTTTACACGCCCATAAATAATTGTTCATCTTTTGTTTATTTGTTGTTGCCCAGATTCTAATTTTAATTGTATTTTTTGCCAGCAATTATTGTTGCTTCTCCCGTTCTTTTTATATGAGCTTTATTTAATGCCTGTGACCCCGGCGATTATCGTCGGTGCAGAGCATTGCTTTGGCTTTGGCTTTATCAGCGGCTCGCGCCATTCACATGCTGGGGCACTATTTTTAGTCGCCGCAAATAATAAATGCGAAAATCATTCACAAACCTAATGATAGCCAGGTTGATAGCCCCACGAGGAGTGCAGAATCAGAATTCGAGGCAAACAAAACAAACTCATCAACTATCAGTGCCGAGAGACTTGCAGATCGGAAGTGGAGGCATTGTGTTGCCATGCCAGGACACTTCAATTCAGTTGAGAGATTGCTGCCAGCGGAAATTAGTGTATAGTTTCTCCGGAAACTGCCCTTGAGTCTTTATTCTATATAAAAAATTCCCACTATAAGTCAATTATTGAATTGAAGTGTTTATACTGCCCGGTGACGTTTCTCGTTTGTTTGGGCAAAAAATCTTCCATAAAAACTGTGTGATCCCCGATGCTCCTTATCGGGGATGTGGCTCATGATGACGTCAGGGCTAGTCAGCCCATGTTCTAGGGCTATCTAGGAATTAATCTACTGGAATTTCTAGGAAAGTTTTCAAAAAATATTCAATGAATGGAATGTCATTTCCTGTCAATTTCTTTTAATAAACTTTACTAAGCAAAATCTTTGAATTAAATTTCTCAAGACTAAGCGTGCTTTTTGAAGGTAAAAAATATAAAATATTATACAGAATGGTCTTAAATTTCATCATCCCAGCTCTAAGCTTGATTATTCAGTAGGACGTCCTCTGCCCTCTGGAATATATTCTATCTTTATGAGTTGTTTCGTACTTTCCCAACACTCCATATTTGTTTGCCTTTTCCACAATGGGGGAAACCACAAAATGGCATATTTAGATATTGTAGGGTTCGGCCATGGACTTCAGCTGGTTAAACACACGGTTTAACCTGCGGTTTACACGCTTTTTGCGTTCTCATAAGTAAAGTCAAACACTGATCCCCAAACAGATACGCAATGGGAAATGCACAAAGCTTATGGAACATTCTAAGAACGATATAACTTCAATTAATAGAGCAACAAATAAGAAATAAGAATTGTTTTAATACAAATATTGACAAGTCAACGTTCCAGCCAGCCTTCGGTTTACCTTATTTGATAACCAAAGTAAATGGAATCAGCAATTCGCAGTCAAACACTTTGAAATGCAGATCACACATGTATTATATGGCCAAACTGAACCTTGAGGAATCCTTTTAAAATGCAGTTTACCCCATATTTTCCAGATACGAGACTCGGTACATATAGCTCGGCTTTAGCCTCCCATTTCGATTTTATGGCTGAGCAATTTAATTGTTTGAGGCGGCGCCAAGCTGCTGCTCTCTCACCATTTGAATCTATAGATCGGCGGCAGACACACTCCCACACACAGGGAGTATGCTAATGAGGAACCCAGAGGTCTTTTTTTTCATTTTCGGCGCTGTGTTGACCGAGCTTAATACTGTGACGTCAGGCGAGTCATTGAGCTATAATTTAATAACGAACAACTGGCTCTGCTGGGGCAAAACTATAGCAAACATTCGGTGAAGTGTCTGTGAGCTGCGTATGATTGAAATCCAAACAAGAGGAAGAGAAGCCAGCGAAGCTACCTGAGCGCAATATTAAGTTACGATTCTGAAACGAAAAGCAAAAACCAAAAACCAAAAACCGAATCCGAACTCGAATCCGATTCTGACTCGGCTACGATAAAGTCGCGAGATTAAAAAAGTCAAGTGACAAGACGGCGGCCAAGTGCGTCAATCGCGAAACAACAAACTGACTGAGTACAAAAGTCCGTTGCTGCATCTGGAGGAGGAGGCTTTGTCTTGGTCTTGGCTCTGGCTTCTTTGTCTGCCGACTGGCGGCTGCCTCTTGTCCACTGGTGCGTGCAGATGGCCCATCCTCAACCACCCTTTCACTCCCGCTTGCTCCTTAAGCCCCTCGAAGATCGTGACAAAGAAATTACACGGTTTTGATGTGTTTGACGTCAGGCCTACGATGATGATCAGTGATCAGGGTCTGGAACCGGGGCTGGGCCTGTGTCTGCCCGTAAAGTTGGGACGCTTGATTATTCACTCAAGTGGGAAGTGCCATTTGAATCGAGATGTGAGATGCGAGACACTGATGAGGAAATCTGCCTTAATTGAAGTGCAGCCCCAGCAATGCAATGACAGTATTAAAGGGGGTATCAGTTGGGTGATATAACATAAAGATAAGGAAATCTGTAATCTTTACTCCAGTAAAAGCTCAACCTGTATATGTTTCTGCTCTGGAATTTGTATGAAATGTCTTTAAAATAAATGATTTTATAATAAATTACATAGTAATCCTAGATATTCTTAGATATTTCTTCATTTAGATTTCCCCAACATTAAAAATTTACCCTTTTCTTGAAAAATATATTCGTTTTTATAGCTGAAAACCATATGTGCAAGTAATTATCGTTCAGAATAATGCCTCTGCTTTGCTGGGCACTAAAACTGGTTGCCGGAATTGGATGATGTTGGGGGAAATGGCTCGTGCCTGGTCACGTGCCTGGGAAACTATTGTTACTCATACGCCACGTTGCCGCCTGCAGACGTAAAGTTCAATGCATTTCCGAGACAGTTTTCCAAGTCATTACCATTGCCCTGCTGGCTTTGCATTACAATTACAATGACGAGCGATGCGACAACTGACAACTGACTGACTGCTGACGCAGCTGCCATGTGAGCCGCCGCCGACGGAGGAGCAGCGTGGCGACTGCAACTCGAACTCGGGGTTTGTATGTCACCCAGACCCCGGGACTGACGTACACGCATCCCAAAAGGGAGCGAGAACGGGAGCGGGATGCGGTTCAAATCTGTACCGAAATCCGAGACGGCCGCGTTCCATGATAAATAATACATATAGCCGGGTATATCGCCCGGACGATGGCCATGAACTCGCTGCCGGTTCTGCAGAAAATTGGCGCAGATTTCTGTTTGCATAATCCGAACCGATCCCAAGACGTTGCGCAGTTTGGCCGGGGATTAGCATTGCAGATGGGTCCCAGAATTTTGCCGGAGTTCAACAGCAGCAGCAGAGCAGAGAGTCGCGACGGTTCAATGTCTGACCTTAGCTGGCGCCATGAGATGGCGACATCGCGCCATCTGGACAACAGATTCCACTTCGCTCCAAGATCACCCTTTTGCGCACACAAATTCAATGTTGTTTTGCTTTTCTAGGATTTTATGAGTACTTTCGGCATTAATGTATTCGCTTTCAGTTGTTTTCCCTTTCTTTGCAAGGCGAAGTTCTACGTAAACAAGTCTCTTTGGGAATTGCCACCCTGACGAGCCCTCACCAGAAAAAAAAGTGTCGCATTTGAAATTCCTTGTTTACTACATAGTAGTACGCCATAGTGAGATACGGATTAATCTCAATGCGGGTTGGTGGAATCATCGGGACATTTACATTCCGGGAACACCTCGCCCAAGGTCTGGAAAATGGATGTAAATGGTAATGGGTTTTTTGAAGGTTGTAAACATATAAATATTTGATTAAACAAATCTTTCAGGCTAAGAAACATGAGAAATCGAATAATGGGGGATTTAAATATATTACTCATTGAATGTTTACTGCGGTGAATCCTATGGCGGGACTTGTATATTCCCTAAAGAAATCTTTCTTTGGAAATTTAAGGAAAAATGTATGCCTTATTATGGCAATATTTTTAGGAAATTAGTTATTAAAATTTTCCAGCTTTTTTTTTCGATTTCCGACCATAATTTTCGGGTTAATTTTTGTATTGTTTAATCTGATCCCTCCTACTTTGCCTTATCGCTCTTCCTCAGCGGCTCATTCCTGAAATATCCAGACGACTAATTCTTCGCCAGAGGGTGTAGCCCCCAATCGCTGAATCTCTGGTCTCTTGGACTCTCCCCAGCTCTCCCAGTGCTGCTCCAAGGCAAAGCCAAGGCAGAGAGTGAGCTTCGTGCCGAGCAACCGAGCGCCGAGCGGCGATCACAAAAGTGGCTGCCATATGGCGAAACCAGTTAGTCGTTTCCCAGATCAGCCAGCGAACGCAACTCGCCCCGATTCGCGCGATCGCCAGTGCTCAGTATATACAAAAACATATAAAAAGATATATATATATATATATTCAGTTCCCCACGGAGCAGAGAGTTTTAGATAAACGCCTAGCGGAAAGGCAGTGCAAAAACAAAGCGCACTTAGATAAAGTTAACACAGTTCCCATGCCAAGGCGCACAGTGCAAGTGAAGTGAAACGAGAACGCAGTTGAGTGGCAACAGGGAAATACGGAGATATCAGAAACTGGGAAGGAGAGTCGAGTCGTCTCGCTATCGGAATAGGAATGCAAATGTGATACACGAGCGAGCTCCCATAGATATACTCCGCACACAATCTACACTTGAAAGACAACTAACCAAGTGAAACCGAATGACTATGACTTCAACGGTGCTCCAGCGGCCAGTTCAAGCCAAGCCAGACCGAGGAGGAGCCTCCACAAAGACATCCAAGTCATCTGCCAGTGCCAACAGAAGCAGTCGCTCCACCATGGCCTGGTCCAATGAGAAGCTGCGCTTCTCCTGCATCGACAACATTGGGCTCAAGCAGCTGTGGAAGCTGATTGCCCTGGACACGGGTGCCTCCTCCAAGCAGCGCAATGCCATGATGCTGGAAGTGGAGCAGCAGCAGCAACAGCAGCAGCAGCAGTCGAACAATAACAACGAGGTAAGTGGCCGAAAGAAAAGAAAGCTTGTAAGCCGCCAGCAAACTGTGCAGAGTGACGTCAATTGGTGTGGAGGATTGGGGCAACGCATCCACATCCGCGTAGAAAGCCAAACACTTGCAGAGAAAGTGGCCAAAAAAAAGAGGCAGAGAAATAATAATAAACGACAGACAAAGGGCCGGACAAACTCCGGGCCTTGGATGACGTCTGTGAGTGGTGTTGAAACAACTGTGGGCACAGCCCAAACCCAGTCACCCCGCGAACTATGCGAAATGCAAACAGAGTAATGTGGGAGATCAGGCGGCGGGTGGATTGGAATTCCAGTAATCCACGTAACGCCAATTTGCATACTAAGGCTACGGGGGAACGGGCTCGGGCTCTGGCTCTGGCTCTGCGCTAATTAAAGACGGACGCAGCCGGACAGGGCCAGTTATGACAGATTGCGAGATGAGGATGAGGAGTCCGTCGCCGCAGAGGCGTCACATGTCCGCCAGTGGCCACAAAATCGATTCGATTCATTCCATTGCGTTTCATTAAAGACAATTGATTCGTTGACAAAGACTGAAAAGCAGAGGCAAAGCTATTCAGTCAAGTCCTTATTTTCCACAGTTTATTGACTCTTCCCTAGATTTTCTCTCATTGTATCCAATTTTGGGGTAAGCACATTCGAGCATTCAAAGTGTCAAGTGCAGGCAGCCCACACTTGAAGCCGTGGCCTCAGCCGTCGCTCGGCTTAGATCAAGGCTCTCCCAGAGCCAGATTTGAGGCCAGATCGGATCGCGCACTAATCTAGTTTCTAACTCAAAAGCGCGGTTATTCCCCCGCCTTGGATTGTCGCCAAAAATTTTAATTGGAACTTAGTCAGAGATGGGAAACCAATGTCGAACTTTCGCATTGTGATTCACCTGGATTTTCGTGTAAGCAACGATGAATGCAGCTCAGCTTGACTTGGGAAAGACGACGTTATTCATGATTGACGCAAGTCGCTGGAGCTCTGGGGCCCAAAGATCCGGTTCTCCACGGATTCACAGTTACTCATGGCCATTAGAACTGCGACTAAGAACCAGAAGAGAGTGTGAAAGACCAACTTTTCAAATAGTTTCTGCCCAAGGGGCGCACACAAACGGATCTAAGCTCATCTTGCTGATGGGTAAAGTTAAAAAAATAAATATTCCATATATTTATATATATATTTTTTTAAGCCAACTGGTTTGAACCCCCTTTTTCACCACCCCGACACCCTCTAGCGGGCCAGGCGAGCCCCCTCGCCCTCCTCGGACCGGGGGTTTGACGTCAATGCAAATATGAACAGCGAGGCTATCGATATATCGATGAGCGAGGAGAACCCCCAGACAGTCTGGGCCAAGTTGGGACATCCGACGTCCCCTCTTCATGTCAGGGTTATGTTCTACAAAACTCCCAGCCGGCGAAGGCTGCCAACTTGCACCTGAGGCCGAACGATCGCTGATCGGAGATCCTGGAGGCGGGAAACCAGTTTTATGGGGCAGCCAACCGCAGGTTCAGGGCCAAGATCGGCAGATCAAGCCCTTGGGGCCTTGGACCTCAACAGGGTGCCAGCTCAGAACTATGCTTTGGGTCTATGTTCTCGCCACACATGTATATATATTTCGGCAGGTTGATTTTGTTTAATTAACAGCTCAGCTAACGCGCCTTGACGTCACGCGCATAAATTGATTTCAGCAAAGTTTTAATTTCGAAACCTTTTTTTTATAATTTTTTTTTTGTTAGTCGGTCTGTTTCGGTGTCTGTTTCTGTCGGTTAACACGTTCGTCCGGCGGCTATAGAAAATGTTAAGTAGTCATAAATAAACACTACTAAACTGTGAGCTTAGTTAAACGTCGGAACGGCGGAGCCTAAAAATAACCTAGCGGCTGAAAACGCGGCCAAGTCGCCAGCAAAACGCCACCGAAACGCACTCACAAGTCGAATTCTATCTCAAAAAATCATACTCGAAGTCGGAATTGAAATCAGTCAAGCGAGAAGTGCTGTAATTTTTTACATTTTCTTAATTATTGTTTTGCACAGTTTGCGGTTTCGCTTTGAATCTGTCACAATCGCTTTTCGCTGAGTGGAGGTTTTCCCAGGGCGATTTTCGCACACACGAGTGCTCCCAGAATCGCTGAATCCCCCAGGCAGCGATGAGATAATTAAACATGCCACTGCATTGCACATAAAAATGAAGTAATATGTTCTAGGGCACCGACTGTGACGCACTTGGAGAGTGTTCCAAATTAATGCCTAAATGCTAATTTCCCCGCCTAAGGCTGGCGTACGTGCAAAAATGTGCGAATATCGGGGGGCTTATGCCATTTACTCTGTAGTAAATGCAGTTGTAAAACGAGTAGTCAATGAATACAAGCCGCTGACGTCGACTAGATAGGTAGATCGGTGGCTATATTTATACAAAAGTAAATGCAAACACTTCTCGGCCCCGTTAGCGTAAGGTCAGCGCTGACGACACGAAAATCCTACCTCGAATATTGGTTAATCGAATTCGATCCCAACCCCAATCATCGCATGTGACATCTTATTAGCGCCTTAATTGATACATTATGACAGGGGCCTTTTGGTTTATATGTTTAATATGGAAATTTGATAGGAGAAGGTCAACGAATCGAGCTGCTAACTATTGCCTCATCAGTCAGAACGAGCCTCTGCAAAATTATCATATAAAATAATCGAATTCTTGTTTACAAATTTCTCTAAATGAAGTTGAAATGCGTATGCTTCCTGTAGATCGAGCGAGCCTCTTTAATTATCATAAAATTTTGATATCTATGTAAATTTCGCGATTCAAAACAGGGGGGGAAATCATGTTTACCTGCCGATTATGCGCCGTTCAGTATCTCTAACCCACATTAAGCCAGGGCTTTCGCACCCTCAAATTAAATATTTGCCAGTGGATGATAAGCCCCAAGATCAGGCCATAGCAGCGGAGGCAGATAAGGATCGCTGTGACCCTGGCAGCGGGTGTTCACTGTGGCCAGTCAGTCAGCCAACCCTTTCTCGTGACGAATTTGTGCCACATATGCAAATTTGACGACGACTTACGTAAAGATTGCGATCGGGGCAATGCTATTAACCCGGGCAGATTACGACGATCCCAGGGATCTGTTGGAAAAAGACGCAGCGTTATCTGGGCAGTTAAGATACGATAATAGTGGGGAGAGATAAGGCGGCGAGCGGCGATAAAACAAGAGCAGAAAACACAGCAGAACGGAGGCTATATAAAGATAAACAAGTTTCGCGGCATTTACCTTAATTAGTTAATTAATCAAAGCGGTGCCAGGGTGGTTGCCTGCCCGGAGTGAGGATTGTATTGTATCGGATCGGATCGCCTTCTACGCTGACAGATCGTTATTTGTTATGGCCCAATGCTTATGGCTCAATTCGCATAGGCAGGCGGCACAAACAAATACAATCTGCTGGTGACAAACAGCGGCAACGCCAACTTTGCATACTAAGTGCCTCATTAGGGACACGGCAGTGCCGTAAACCACACACGACGACCCATCAAGCAACGTCGTCTTATTTTATTTCACATTTTGCATAAGCGTAAACAAATCGAAGCCGCACAGAATATTTAGCCAATGCATTCGGCTTGAATAATTAATTAACACCTCTCTATTCGTGTGAGTCACAATCTAGCTTCGATTCTAGCCAAAGTATCAATCATTAATGCAAAAAAAATAAAATTTATTCGCATAATATTTGGGTTGTTCCACTTACAAAGCTCTGTATGTGTTTATTTTACAAAATGCAACACAGTTTTGTTTACCAATAATGCCTCTGTTGGCTTTCATTAGCATTAGTTTGTTAATTTTTTATTAAATTCACTTTCTGGGCTACAAATAAGTATCTCAAACTTTATCTCAATGATTTATTTTAGCCTTATGAAACCCTCTCTGACCCCGTTTGTTCTTTCTTTTATTTACAGCGGATTCCCTATGAGAACTGCGACAACTTGGCCGACTATTTGACTCTGCAAAGAGCGGCCCAGGCTCAGAAGCACAACCAGAATCACAATCACAATCACAACCAAAACCAGAACCACATCCAGTCCCAGGCTCCGGCCCAGATGTCACTGCTCAAGTTCTTGGCCATTGTAAGTACCCGTTGTTTACACACTCCTTTCCCGTCCAGCTCCGTCCGCTTCCTGCCTCGCACAATGTGCGATCGCTTGGCCCGGCCTGGCGGGTGGGTTGCCTGCATAAATTTCGCGTTTACGAGGCCCGGGGCGTGGCCGTGAGGCTGGCAAATAAAATTTGCTTCATTATTTATAATCGTCGAAAGACAGACAGTAATGTGAAGAAGCAATGAGCCCGTTCCGAGCTGCAATAACGCCGATTAAACAATGAAATCGTTGTGAAGCTCTTACTTATGTTTATATTTCTCTTTTGTTTTGCAGAACGCCTTGGAACTGAGCGCCCCAGCCACCCCGCATCTCCTCCAGCACCAGCAGACACAGACGCAGGTCAAGCCTCAGGGCTGGATGCAGCTTTCCGGTCACCCCGAGAGCATAGTTCCCACCTCCACGGGAATTGTGCGGAAGCGCATAGCCGGCATCGAGGATAGCGAAGTCCATGCCTACCGGCTGATTTGCCAGGAGCCACAGACTGCCCAGATTGTGCCCGCTTACTTTGGGATGCGGGACATGCAGTCGCAGCACTACATCGAGCTTCAAGATCTCCTGGCCGGCTTCCGGGACCCGTGTGTGATGGACATTAAGATGGGCAGCCGTACCTTCCTTGAATCGGAGGTCAGCAACGCCACCCTGCGCCCAGATCTATACGAGAAGATGATCGCCGTGGACGCTGGCGCTCCCACAGCGGCAGAGCACGAGGCGCGAGCCATTACCAAGCTGCGATACATGACCTTCCGGGAATCGCTCTCCTCCTCGCACTCCAAGGGCTTCCGGATAGAGGCCCTGCGTCTGCGCGGACGCCCGCCCATCAAGGATCTGAAGACCTGCCGCACCAGCGAGCAGATTTGCCAGACCATCGAACAGTTCCTCGCCGCCCGCCGATCCGTACAGAAGGAGCTGCTGAAGCGGCTCAAGCACATGCGCCTGGTCATCGAGCAGTCGTCCTTCTTCGCTCACCACGAGATCGTTGGCTCCAGCATCTTCATTGTCTACGATGATGATCGCGTTGGTGCCTGGTTGATTGACTTCGCGAAGTGCCGGGAGCTGCCCGCCCAAGTGCGCGTGGATCATCGCAGCGCCTGGACACCGGGCAACCGGGAGGAGGGCCTGCTCCGTGGCATGGACGAGCTGATCCGCGCCTTCGAGGAGGTCTACGCTCGCAGCGGCTCTCACCGCAGCTGCCTGAAGATCTGATCGATTTCCAGTGCAGTGGCTGGACCTGTGCACCAAAAGACTGATCATCCCCAAGCTCCATTTTGTACACAGAGAGAAAAAAAAAGAGTAGATAGAAGGATTCATCGCATCGGCCGTTCCGGGGCCACAACCCTATAAAGTTACCTTATTCTTTTCCATATTGGAAAACCCCGCCGACAGCTGGGAAAGTAAAAAGCTGGAGGAGAAATTAACGATTAGTATTGATCACCAAGCAGCATTTGTTTGTGAAAAACAGGTCTAAAATAAGTATTTCTGAAAAAAAACAATATAAAGCTGAATGCAAAAAATAAATGACATAAGAAAATGAAAGTTTTATGGGTTTTATTTATCTAATAATGAAAAAAATAGCTCTGAAAAGAGTAATATTTTAAAGAGTTGCTAAAAAAGTGTATTGTTAGTTTCTTAAAAATAAAAATTAAATAGAAAGACACATTAATTTGATTAAAAAAGTAGAAATAATACAAACAAGACAATACATAATAATAATGGCCAAATTTTAATTAGTTCGCCCCGTTTAAGTTTTATAAAAATCAAATAAAACTGGTTGGAGTCTGAGCTTACTTCCGGTTCAGATCATTAATAATGGTATTTAATGTATTTTTATGTCCGTTAAAATAGCGTCGGTGAGTTAGCATCGAAATGGAACCAGTAAAAACATTAGTAAATTTGTTTTTTTTTTTTGTATTTATAAACTCTATTTAGGTTGATTAAGTGCTTTATTTAGAAAATATATAAAATATAAATAATTTATCTGTGTTCCAGTTTCCCCACCGTTCCATTTCGATGATAACTCACCGACGCTATTTTGACGGACATTGCCATTTGGTGTATTTTTTTGTAATACTTTCACGGTCATACTGTACAACTGTTGCTACCAACGTTGTTTTTATTAAAAACATCTTGCGAATTCACAAAATGAACACAATTAGACCCTGCGGATGCAAGGGCGTTCGTACTTGCCTCAGCTGTGAGGCGGACTTCCAGATAGCCAAGTCCTCGCTCCAGGAGGAGTTCAAGCAACTGGAGCCCTGGTCTTACTGCGTCCGATGCGAACTGTTGCAGCCAGGATGGGACCCGGCGAGGGTTCAGGAAACGCACGAGAAGCACAAAAAGGAGGAGGGCCTTCCGCTGCCAGGCATCCTGGTGCAGGAGCGATTTATCAACGCTCAAGAGGGCACTCAGCTCATAGCCGACCTCGATGCATTGCCCTGGGACATTTCGCAGAGCGGGCGGCGCAAACAGAACTTTGGACCTAAAACTAACTTCAAAAAGCGCAAGCTTCAGGTGGGCTCCTTCGCGGGATTCCCCCGCACCACGGAGTACGTACAGCGGCGATTCGAGGAGGTGCCTTTACTGCAGAACTTCCAGACCATCGAACAGTGCTCCCTGGAGTATGATCCCAGCAAGGGAGCGAGCATAGATCCGCATGTGGACGACTGCTGGATCTGGGGCGAACGAGTGGTCACAGTCAATTGTCTCGGCGATGCCGTGCTCACCCTCACGCCCTATGAAGTCCAGCAGGCGGGCAAATACAACCTGGACTTGGTGCCTCAATACGAGGAGGAGTTGCGGACTCCGTTACTTGAAGAGGAGCAGTTGGCTAGATACCAGGGAAAAGTTCTGCGGATACCCATGCCCAAGTGAGTTAACCAAATGAATAACTTTTGATAAAACTTTCTCAATTTATTACCCTTGTTTTTATAGCCTTTCTCTGATTGTTCTGTACGGCCCAGCGAGGTATCAGTTTGAGCATTCAGTGCTTCGTGAGGATGTCCAGAAACGCCGCGTCTGCATAGCCTACAGGGAGTTTACCCCCATGTACATCACTGGAGAAGACCAGCAGAAGGGCGATTCTGTGCGAGACAAGTCCCAGTTATTTTGGGAAATAAAAACAATCGTGTAAATTAATAAATGGACTTTATTTGTCAAGAGATTAAATTAATAAATGGACTTTTTTTGTAGTTTATAGTTTAGCTAGTACTAAAGTTATTGGGACTGGAATGTGCTCGTTGAGCTCGCGCATCTTGGCAAAGGGGTCAGCTTCCAGCAGCAAGCCCTGCAATTTTCGCAAGTCCATTGAAAATAAAATGAGAATCAACAACAAACAGTTGACAGTGTTGCCACCTTTTTGTTTCTAAAATTGCCTTTTTAAAGAAAATACAAAAAACATACTACATACAACAGTTGACAGTGCTGCCACCTTTTTGTTTCTAAAATTGCCTTTTTAAGAAAAATATTAAAAACATACTAGCACTAATAAAATGAGAATCAACAAAAAACAGTTGACAGTGTTGCCACCTTTTTGTTTCTGAACTTGCCTTTTTAAGGAAAATACTAAAAACATACTAGCACTAATAAAATGAGAATCAACAAGAAACAGTTGACAGTGATGCCACCTTTTTGTTTTTGAACTTGCCTTTTTAGGGAAAATACTAAAAACATACTAGCACTAATAAAATGAGAATCAACAAGAAACAGTTGACAATGTTGCCACCTTTTTGTTTCTGAAATTGCCTTTTTAAGGAAAATACTAAAAACATATGTGCGTCAAAATAGCGTCGATGAGTTAGCGTCGAAACGGAACGGTGGGAACATGGAACACGGAGACCTTTTTTATATTTTATTTATTTTGTAAATAAGGCACTAATTTTAAAAAAATAAACTTCCAGCATGTTGAGAATTAAAATTACTAATAGTTTTTCTTGAGTTTGGGAAGAGTTAAGAACCGCAAGTACCTTGAATGACCATTTGAAAAATCAAGGCTCCACCTTTTTGTGGATTGCTCCCCCGAATGAGGTCGTGCGCAAATGCACGGTAAGCCAGGTTTTGGAGCACTTATTCAAGTATTATCCCAGCAAGTTTCATTAAAATCCCCACTACAGTTTTTGAGAAAATTGCTCAACAGTGCTCAAACCTCTGGATGCGCTCCATACGAAAACGGGGAGCAAATATTAAAGTTCCAAGAGCTGTACTCTAAGAGATCGTGCGAATA
>VNJN01001258.1:0-56790 GCA_008042485.1 Drosophila mayri
CCGTTGCCGTAAAACTATTAAAGCAATTAAAAAATCACTTTTCACTATTTTAGCCTCAATCCAACTTGGGGCAGCTTCTGTTTTTTCTTCTCCTTTATTTATCTGATTTTATAGTTAATTTTTCTTTTTGTTATTTCACATTTTTCCAGTGATCTCATTGGCTAAAGACTTTGCCGACCAATGGCAGCGTTGCTCAGCCAGCGCATGCGTTGACAACAACAAGAAAAACCACAACGGAAAAGTCAGTATATGGAATACATGGAGAAAGAGACGGCTATTGATGGAGCTGTCGAAGCCGTTAGCTGCCGATTTGCTAATTGCCTCGATTTCTTGTTGCTGTTGTTGCTGTTGGTTGCGTTGTCGCCAAGTTTGTTGCTTGAGTCTTTGGTTTGAGGTTGAGCAACGTTGCGTGATTTATTCGGATATTGGGCTACGTTGGGAAATGATATTGGGTTTTAGTCGATTGGGAGGCTAGATTTATAGGTTCCCTGAACAGAGGCTTAAACTCCATCAGGAAAATGTATTCCCAAGCTTTATTCCTTATTTTTTAATTGAATAAAATAATTTTTTTAATAGGAACTTAATTGTAAGCTAGTGAGATGGCTTAAATATAGCCCAAGAAAATAAACAGAAATATTTTTATTCTGTGGAACAATTTTAATGCAAAAATATATCCAATAAATCTCTTAGATCAGGGGAAAGTTTCTTGAGTTTTCATGAAAACTTTTAGAAATTATATATAAATTTTTTATAAATTGTACAATTTTTTTCTTTTTTTAAAAATGATTATAAAATAATACATATTTTCAATGATTACTTTTTTCAGTCAAAGTTTTAGTTTCCTAATATTTATTTTGTTTAAAAACTTCCACCTGTCAATTTAAGCAAAGTTCAACGCACGCGTAACAATTTCCTCAGTCCTATCCCATTTCCAGTTATCATTTTAGAAGCTCAATTACAAATATCAATTCCATTAACCCAGAAAGCTAAACTCTTTAACCTTTTGACCCCGCTCAAAAACTTGCTCCAAAGCCAAAAGAGTCCTGCAAAAAAAACCCACAAAATGAATTTATCAACGACAATCCAAAGATCAAATTGCAATTAAAGTTAATTTTCGCTTCTTACATTTTTAATGACAGAGCCATGAGGAAGAAAGTTTTTCCGCTCGACAGCAGCGAAAACAACAATTTCCCTAATTGTGTACAAGGAATCCGAATTTTCCATTTGAATTTCTAATTGCCCTTAGATGTTTTTCTGTTTTTCCTTTTTTGAACCAACATTATTTTGCCAGAGAAAAATCAACTTTCGGCTGAAAAATGGTAAAAGTTCCCCCCCAAACCAAAGCTGAGCCACTTTAGTCCTCCATCTCCGGTGTTAATTACAGTTGAGTGACAGTTTTGTGACAGGCCACGACAAGTGCTGGCCGAACGGGAAAGAGGGATGCGTTGGGTGGTTGGTGGGTGAAAGGGTGTCCTTGCCAATGGGCACAGGTAAGTTGTTGTGTGTCGCCCCGGCCTTTTGGTTCTCGATCCTTTTTCCTGTGCATTTTTAATGCGCGGCAACGGCGGCTAATGCCAAAGTCAGGCCAAACTTTTCACTGAGATTTGCAGTTGGTCAGCAGCGATGCGAAAGGACCAACACTCATGTGTTGTCCTGGATATGTGTGCTGACAGCTAAAGGGTTTTCCAGCCAGCGACGGCGCCCTCATGCATAATAGATAAATTATAAAAATATACTATATGTGGGAGCTGGCAAGGAGAGCGAGAGAGAGCCTGTCATCGTGTCATCCATTGTCCTGCCAGCAGCCTAAGTGTCCTTTTGTTTCAGCGCATTTTAAATTAGCCATTCCCGGTAAGAGTCACTCAAATTGTCACTTTGATGTCCTGACAGCTGGGGTCTGGGCACCAGCTTCAGACCCAAAAAAAAAGAATTAGACCCAAGTCCAACCTTCATGGGCCTCCACAGAGATTTCCATCTTTCGGTGATCTCATTCCGGCGCTAACTGCACAATTAATCAGACGCTTGAGAGGACACATTTAATTACAGCCCCAATCATTTGGTGGTCAAGAGCAGGCAGAAAAAAGGTTTATTTTGTGAGAAAAAGGATATTATTTTTGTGAAGAACGTTGACATTATTTCAGGACTAAGAGGTTAATGATGTAGAAATTGGCTGGGAGATTGATAAATGAAGTTTATCAAAGGGTATATAGAAATAGTTTTTGTCAGCAAAAAAACCAGTTAAAATATATGTACAAGTTTTGATTTAGTTTAGCTTTTTCTTTTAAAAAAAGTAGCTAAATTATTTAACTTTGACATAACATTTTTTAACTTTAGAATTTCCCAAGAAACATGTAAAGTAATTCCCAGAAATCTAATAGAATTCCACCTATTTTCACAACCCCAAAGATGACCACCAGGAAGGTGGCCATTTCAGCCTTTTCTGGACTCATCTTTCAATCTGGAACCCTATGGCGTTGCTCTCCACCGCATTAGGGACAACTTTTAGACATATTTACCAAACAAACAATTATCCTCATAATCTGATTTCCATGCTGAACCCTCTCTGCCTCAACACTGACAAGTCATCTTCGCTCAATGGACCATAATGATGATCCCTTTGAATTGCATCACAGACAGATCGAGATCTCTGCTGCTTGGTTACTCAATGAAAAATGAGGTTCCTCAATGGATTTGTCTCAATTGCGATCGAGGCGCTGACACAAATCAATCAGACGGAGTGAGAGTCAAAGTCAAGTGGGCAGGTAGAAAGGAGTCTGGTCTGGACTCTAAGATCTCGATCGCCTGTCATGGCTAATGATGGGCCTGGCGACGTGTCGAGGGCGTCCTGCGGTGGCTGAAATCCGCTTTTGAAAAGGGTTTCTTTGGGGTCTCTCAAATCGATTTTCGTTTTGACCGTGGCCATAATTGACTTTCGCACCTGTTTTCTGGCCCTCTGCAAACCCTTTCAACCGCAGAGAGTTTTGGTTGTGTGGGGATATTGGGGAGGCAAAATGCGGTGGCACGTGCTATCAGTTTTGTGGCTTAAGTCGGGTTAAAGGGGGGAGGGCTGGCCAGAACAATGCCCCACACAGCTGCCACTCCTAAACGGTCTTTGACCAGCCAGCTTACGCGTGCCAGTTGCCATAAACTCGGAAGGTTAGAGTCCAGAAAATTGAAATGCATCGTTGTGAGTCCAGAGAGGGAAGCAAGTCCAGAAACCAGATTAACATGTCCGATTGCCACATCCGAGGTCTTTTGTACTTGCTCCGATTCCGGTCGCTGATATCTCCTCTCGTTCTTTCAACTTCAAGTCCACTCGGAAGACGGAAACTAGAACTTCACGGCGATTCAAGGGCCACGATAACTGTAAGTAGCAGTGGGGGAAGGGGCACTCTCACGGAATTGGGTTTACGACTGCTTTTTGTCTCGGCCCCTCCGGCCAGCGATAATAATCATAAAATTATTTTATTGCCTAAAGGTAAAGTTCCAGCGTCACTTTTGGCATTTAACTAATAAGTGAGTTAGTAGGGGAAGCTGTAGAGGTCATGAATTATGAATGGGACATCATCATCTCAAAGGAGTCAGGGGAAACAAGGGTTCCTGTTTCCAGGTTGACCAAGACTTGGTCAAGGGTTTTATGACCTTGTTCTCCGCTCTTTGACTTTGGTTGGGCTTTAAATATTCAATTCTATAAAGCCTAGACAAGCATTTAAGTGGCAGATAATAGATCATGGCCATGCTAGTTACTCCTAATGAGATATTCCATTGCCAGGACACCCCCGAGAAGCAGAAGCAACCCCCAGGACACACAAAAGCACCAAGAGATTTATAAGCATGTTGTTACCTGCTACGCCCATAACAATATGTCTAAATTAAATCCTTTAAGAATCAAATAACCAAAAGGCAGGCAGGCACATTTCGCATGTGAAAACATTTCGGCGCGTATTTCATTTAAATTACCCCAAAAATGTATCCCCGAAAACCGAGACGAGCCATCGTCGCACATATTCAGATGGCAAACAGGGAACGCGTACTGAGAAACGGAGGCACTGAAAGGGTTCCCCCGGGAGTTTGGCACGCGGAATTGCGCCTTGGAGTCGCATAAGGACGAGGAACAACCCGGAACTATGCACATGGGAGCCACCAAAGAAAAAAAAAGAAGGAGAGAGAAAAAGCGGAAGCCAAGGAGCTATGTCGGTTGGCGGCGATACACGAACATTCCGTTGCTTTTATTTTTGCATCGTAAAAGCGAAATGAAAACGTCTTTCGCGGAAAGTTTGCTCTTCTTTTCCAGTGCGCCGTCCAACACCTCGCGGGATGGCTCCGAAAACTTGGCGAAAGGCGAGCGGCGGCGTGAACCACCAAAGGCACATAAATCATCCGCCAGAACCAAGGAAAAGGTGGCAACTTGGGCGTGTCATAACTTCGCAGTCAGAAGCAGAGTCAGAGCAGAGTCAGAGCCAGAGCCCAGTTGGCCATGGCCCGTGGGATCAAAAACAATGAGGACGAGGATGAGGATGAGGAGCAGGTGGAAAGTTGGCAAAAAAAATTGCCAAGAGTCGCGGCCAGTGCGCCTATGGTGGGTTACCTTTAGCTGGGGGAATGTCCTGCAACTGACACTGCAGTCCGAGCTGCAGGACGAACTTTTTTCGCCTTGTTTCCGCTTGTTTAGCTGCGGTGTCAGAGCTGCTTTTACACCTGAGATTGCGATTACTTTGTCCAGACAGCCAGGCAAGTTGGGTTAAAGTTTTTGATATCCCCAATACCCTAAGGTGAGAGTGGGGTGCCTTTTGGGTTCTGTTGAAGGGTTTGTGGGTTATGGAAAAGGATTTGGTGCTAGGGAAATCGATGAGCATTGAGTTGATTATGATTATAAAGCTTGTTCTATATTTTCAGGTAACATATTTTATATTTTACTGATTTATAGCTTATTTATGTTGCTGTTGTAAAATTAATAATTTTTAAAATATTTTTATAATAAAGTCACAAAAATTCGGGTAAATTTATAGACATTAAACCTACAAAAATGCACTGTAAACCCTTTAAATAATCCACTTAAATCTCAGATAATTCTTCTTAGCCAAATTTTCTCACGAAACCAATTACCAAAGACCATTGCCATTGAAGAGTATCAGAAATGTGAACGCCCCTTTCCTTAACCCGAAAACTCCACCCCCTTTGAAGAGCCGCGAAAAGCGGTGAAAACTTTCTAATGACTTGCCGCCGTAGGGTAAGTGTTCGTGGGGTAAGAAACTTTAGTTTTGGGGACATTTTGCGGGTCTTAACTGTAATTAAAAGGCATTAGATTTGTACTTAGGATAGCCCGTTGACCCAGTTACGCGTAGTCGGTGGCTGGATCTTCGCCAAGATCCGTAGAGTTCTCTACGTGATGGATCCATGGATGACATCTTTAGGCCCTTTACAGAGAAAGATAGCCACACACAGAGTTCGGCGGGCGGCGGTTCATTAACCGACGACGATGTCAACCAGTTTTCCCCAAAGCACAGATTTCTATCTCCGTGTGCGGTGCGTAAAGCAATTTGCGCTGATGATGAGAAGACGACGGCAATGGCGATGGCGATGGCTTCTTGGGAAAGCAACGGGTTCGAGTGAGTGCTGTGAGAATTGGCCACTTTAAGCAATCCCCAAGACGCGACCCGAACGAACGAAACAGCCAGCTCCAAAAACCTTTGACCAAAGCAATTATTTATGGTCTCGAGACACGAGAAGCCGGCAAGCAGGAAGGAAGTAGAGTTAACTCCGTGTTTGTCTTGTAAGACAAATGTGTAATTAATTGCGTCGCATCAAAAGGAAGCTCTAAAACTATTTGCATACGAGCATGTTAAATTGTCTTCTTCGCTGTCACTTCGTGGACCGGCTACACGTGCAATTAATAAATCAAAAGGGACAGCCTAAGTCCTTTCCTCCTCCCCAAAAGAGGAAGTCTCAGCCAAGACAAAACAAATAAATGAAGTGACTGGAACCAAAACTTGAGATTCCCTTTTTTTCTCTCGAACCCCAAGAAGTGAGAGTTTGTTTCACTGCAACTAATTGCATTTCATTGCATACATTTGGGCTGGGATAAGGATCCTTGCTCTTCCTGGCTGCCCTGCAAAATCACATCGCACACACAACGTAAAACGTTTCAAAATTGTGCTCAAATGGCCAGAGAGATTTCCTTGGAGCTGCCCAAATGGTTTGAGGTGGATGGCCCAACCACAAGTGCCTCAGGTCGTTATGGAGGGGGAGGGAAAGAAGGAAATGCCAAGGATGCCAGGAAGGATGCGCTGGCCAAGTGTTGAGTGCTAACTATGAATAAACTGGAAGAAAAGGGATTAAGGAATTTGGAGCTGATCTTTAAATATATTTATTAAAAGGGGTTTTAAATTAATTAATTAATTATTAATATTATTGTCTTTAAATTCTTTTAAGTACATGTCCTTGAAAAAACATTTTTAATATTATGTACTTATTATATTGATAATAAAAATAACGAAATTGAATATCAAGGAAGATTTTCTGCTATTTTATTTTATATAAAATTATATAAATAGTGTTTAAGCAATTTTTTTAATGTTATAATGTAATTTAAACGCTTTTCACTTAAAGTTCCTAAACTTTAACTACATATCTTGGCTAGAATTAAGTTCAAAATTAAATCATTTAATACCTAAATCCTTTCCTTAGTTTCCTCTCAGTGTTCTCCAAAGAAAAACCCAGACAAGTCAGCGTAGTCGAGACCGAGTCGGAGGCAAGCAGCCAAGTCAAGTGAAGTCTGAGTTGTGTGCATGAATGAATGAATGAATAAAAGGGGGTCGGAATGAAATGGGCAGCCCATGGGCAAGGCAGGAAGTTGCCTTGCCGCCGGCAAGGACGTTGCTTGGGCCAAAAACAAAAAGCAAACACAGCGCAAGGAAGTTGTGAAAAAATAGCAGTCATGGCAGCCAGCCGACGCCACAAAACGAAACAAATAACACAGAAAAAGCATTCGAAATGGCACTAGAGAGAAATGTGGCCAAGGAAGATGGTGGCAGAAGGAGGGACGAGAGGGGGAGTCGGAGTGGGTGTAGAAGGAGGTCATGTCGTGGCCGTAGCTCATGATGCTGCCTGGCATTTCTCTGTCTGTCTCTCCGCCCAGTCGCTTCGACAGCTCGTAAATGGCAACGAGGATGTGTGAACGGAGTGAGTAGAGGGGAGAGGAGAGGAGCAGTCGGTCGGGTCCTGGTCTTAGTCCTGCCACTGCCACTGGTCCCAACTTGACTCCGAATGCTGCCCGGACTTCTGCTTGGTGTTGATTGCTGTTTGGGGTTTTTAAAACGTAGTTAGGCTGCCCCGGCAGCCACAGGACCGCAGCATATGGAAACGACACCCGCGGCACAGGTGTAGAGCACCCTGGAGTGCCATCTCTGGCAGCCAGGATAACACCCCCAACGGCAATTTCAATGGTTATGGCACCAGCACGCATGCTGCCTGTATGGCCAAGGATGGGGACTAGAAAGGTGGCAGATATGTATGTGACAGGGGCGCTCACTCACCTGAGTAGAAGCTGTCCAGGCTCTGCAGCTCCTCATCATCGTAGTCCTCGTCGTCTCCGCTGAGACTGAGCAGGTCGTCATCCAGCTCTAGGTCCTCGGGCTCTGGCTCTGGCTCTGCATCCGCCTCCTCATCGTCTCCGCCTGCAAAAGCCAAAAGGAAAAGCTTATTTTTAGTCAGGATTGCTGCAAGCAAGCGAGGCAAATGCAGCTGGGACTTGACCTCGACGTCTTGGATGGAATGGCTTGAGCCGGGGCAGAATGCCCTTTCCGGATCCCCAAGTGCAAGGAATTTTGATTATGCTAAGCCCCAGGGTGCCATAATTCCATACCCTAGCAAGTAAGCCCCCGAGCTGGTCCCTTGCCTTCCTACCTCCCCCTTCCCCACAACATTTCTAGTTTAAGAGCAGCGAAGAGCATATCCTTGGACTGCGCATGTCCTGCCAAAAAGCACCAAAGAGAAAGTTTAGAGAGAAAGTCTTCAAAGAGAGCCCCTTGTTTTGGTCTCTCACTGTGAGGGAACAGCTGTTGCCAGCACGTGCTGTGAATGTTCGGCAGCAGGGGGTTAATTGGGGCACCGAGGGGGAGGCTAAGTTTGTCTACAGAACTTGGCGTTACTCATACGCAACGTTTGACGTGCCTCTCAGTGGGTCGGCTGGGCGCCAAAACGTCTCACGTGAACGGTTCTGTCTGACTTGAGTTTTGGCAAGTAAACCAAGAAGCGGCTCCTCGGGGATATGCTAATGGGGTTGGGTTACCTGAAGGACAGTGGGAATAGAAGCTGGCTTGTGTGTGTTATGAAAAGGGTAGAGCAAATGTCCAGGAATTAATTGGAAATGAATTTAAGTGGGTTTATTGAGGGGGAGATAGTGAGAAATGGGATTGCAAATAATTTTATTTAAGATTTTAAATTGAGGAAAAGGAAATAAATTATAAGAAATGTTATTTAGAGTTGGTAAAACTATTTTTTGTAAGATTAATTAAGAAAAGTCTTAGCTAAAGAATGAACTTTAGGACAAGAAAACAGCCAATAGAATACTTCTTATTAATAGTAGCTTCTTTACCCTTCAGAATCTTCTCCCCTAAAAAAGTTACAACCCTTTTTGAACTCAAATTTACATTGAACTCACTTTTCAAAACCACCTTCAACCATCGTAAAACCCCAAAAGAGGTGAAAACCTTCGACATGAACTCATCAACTCAGCCATCGGGCCATCAGGCTTTCACTCCGCTTTGCGCTTTGCTACTTTCGCGTTTTTGGCTTTTACTAGTTTCTAATGACAAAATGAAATTTCGCGGGCAATGCCAGTCAGAGTCAGAAAAAAAAGGAGAGGGAGAGAGTGGGTGGGTGGGCGGTAAAGAGGTCCTGCAACATTCTAAGCGCTTGAGAATTTCCTTGATGGCTCGTCGTTTCGGCGACGTTTCGATGATGTGGTTCTGTGGCTGTGTGTGGATCTGCTTTTATGCCACTTTGCATGCCAGCACATAAAGCACACACAGAGTGTATCAGTATGTGTGTGTTTGTGAGTGTGGCTGGATCTAAGCTAACAGTGAAGCTGGGCTGGACCGCCACACGTCCAATAATCCTTGTCCTGCAGCTGGGGAATACTTCATCAGCGGAAACAAAATTTTACGAATTTCTCTCTGCTACTGTGTGAGTCGGTTTTTGGGGATTCTGCAAGTGTGTGTGTGTGAGTGAGTTGCACGTGCTGGCTGGCTCCATCTGGTGGACGGACCCTGGACCCAACGACAGCACGGGACAAGTTTTTAACATGCCAAAAACGCATCTCGCGCCTGGATGATTCCTCTTCGGCAACCTATGTAGCAGACACTGGGAGAAAAATGGACTTAAAAGTCAATATAAAATATCAGATAAAGTCTAGGGAATATTTAAGAACTTTAAAGTATAGAAAACCCCAGCAAAAGATAGTATTTCAACTCTTCAGAGAAACATTAGGACAATATTCTTTCTTTATTCAAGCCTACCCTATTTTTTCTCTCTGCATCGCCGTCTCTCTGATGATGCTTGATGATTATTCAACATTCGCTCTATGGGGAGTCATGTGCCACGCCCCCGCCTTTCGGCTGCACATCGCTCATCTCACATCTCCGGTCGCTGCTGCTCCGCTTTTCCGTATGCGACTTCGTATGACGCAAAATTGGCTTCCGTCGAATTGTTGCTTTGAGTTTTGCAAATTTTTCGGCACTACCCCCCATTGGATGGTGAGAGGGGGATAGTGCATGGCTGCAGGGAATCGGACGTCAGAGAGAAAGAACTGGCCACAAAGTAGTTTCAAATCAAGGATAATTCAAGCCAAAAGGTGGAAAAAAATTATAAAATTTAAAGAAAAAATGTTGTGAAGTCTTTGTGAAGTTTAATTTCATTATACTATTTATTTAAATTAAAACTCCAACTAGCATTATCTTAAAATTGATGTAAAAGTTTATAAAAGAATATTATAAATCTCAGAAAATAAAAATACTCAACGATATTTTTGTTTTAAAGGGTAAACATATATTTAATAGCAAAGATAGTCTTGAAAATATAAATTCAAATATATTGATTTTAAAAATATGAGTTTATAAAAGTAAAGATTGTTTGATTATAGCAAATTTTTTATAGTTAAACATTTGCTATCTTCCATTCCTTCTTGTATAGCTATCAATAAGGACACAACTATCCCCAAAAAAAAGGACATACCATCAGCACTGCCTCAAAGAGAGACCATCGGAGGATGCATTCATCATCATCATCAGCCATCGACTGCTGCCGCCTGGCTAATTTTATGACTCTCTCGCATCTTTCGCGAATCATGTTAATGAACCAGCTATCCGTGTGAGTAGTTGGGTGTGCCTCTGTGTGTGTGTGGGTAACTCTGTAGCAGTGTTTGTGTGTGTGTGTGTGGTGACCATAAATCGAACGAAATTTGCATATCCAACATAGCGCCATCTTGCGGCCATTTTTACGACTTTCGGGGCTTTGTGGTGCAGCTGCTGATTATTGTGAAGTTGTATCGTTCGACCGCGCCCACTTCCGCCCCCTTTAGAGAGACACACACACACACCCACATCCACACTACACCCACATGCATATGCACTGGGGTACTTTTGGGAACGCTGCAGGCCGCTGCAACTGCAACGCTGCACTCGCTCAGATTTCCCAGAGCGCTGCTGCCTACGAGGATAACTACAACAACAACAACAACAGCAGCGAAATGAGCGGACAAAGTCCAGAAGAGTCCTTTTCCAACAATAATAACAAGAACAGCCACAACAACAGGCACAGCGGAGGGACAGCGGCGTAGTTGGGGTTATATTCCCCGTTGGGGAAAAATGGGGGGTACTTGTAGTTATATAATTATTATTATACAGAATAATGCTGATATATCTGTGGGAAATATAATCACAAATATATAAAAGAAATCTTTCATGATCTCTTATAATTCTGAACTATACCATTTCTAGATTTTGGAAAACAATAAAAAACTTACAAAAGCTGAGTCTTTGTATTTAAAACAGAAACTAATTTGAGAGATTACATTTGTCTATAAATTAATAAATTTACTCGTCTCAGAAATATTTTATTCAATTTTTGTAAAATTTTGATAGCATTGTTAGACTTGTGGCCATGGTCTTGATGGACCCCTTAGGCGGACTCTCGCCACCTCTGTCAACACCAACAAAAATAACAACACCGCCAACAGACAAAGAATGGGACAAAGGGGAAAAGAGTACACAGGGAGTGGGTGTGATGGCTAGGGAGCAGGAGGAGAAGTCAGAGTCAGAAGGAGATGGGAGTCGAACTCGGACTGCGGCAATCCCGCGGGAATTTAGACTGAAGCGGGCGCTCCGCTCCGCTGTGTGCTCCATGGCGAGGTGGGACCACCTACCGTGTGGTGGCTCTTAATTCGATTCGTTTGCTCCCACCACCACGCCCAGACCATCCACCTCCATCCCTTCCCTGGCCATGCTCCTTTGCCTTGGCTTCGTTGCCATCGTTGTCGTCGTCGTCGTCGCCGTGTCCTTGGGGAATTGTTGCGCAAATGCTTTTTGTGTGTTTCTGTTTGAAAATTATTGCAAAAAAGGCGAAATAATAAAGGCAGCCGTCGACGTGCATGTAATCGAACAGAATGAACCAACGGCGGACTGAGCGGTGCGGTAGGGGGTGAGGAGTACCTACGGGAAAGTGGGACTCGGATATGTCTCTGATGC
Organism: Drosophila mayri; assembly: GCA_008042485.1. Classification (NCBI taxonomy): domain Eukaryota; kingdom Metazoa; phylum Arthropoda; class Insecta; order Diptera; family Drosophilidae; genus Drosophila; species Drosophila mayri. Next base: position 11,745 of record VNJN01001258.1, read on the forward strand.
AATTATGAAGTGATAAATGAATTATGTATGCAAGGGGAATTGCCCCGAATTGGTCATGGTCATCGTCATCAGCGTGTTGGTATGGCTGCAATTTGTAAATTTATCGATCCACCGCAGTAATCAATAAAGTAAGTACAGTGCTCTCTGGTTTGGGGTTTATAATCCAAAACCACGGCAGCCAAATGTAGAATGGTCATCAAATTTTGGAGACGCACACAGGAACTCGTTTGTATCCTGGCTCTTTTCTTAGCAAATCTCCCGCGAGTCTGTGCACTGACAGGAAATGTGTGCAGGAAATTAGCAAAATAATAAACAAAAATTTTAAATAATTAACTAATTAAAACTTTTTAATCCTTATGGATTATATATTGCTTCTTTTATTTAAAATTTATTGTTGAACAATTAATTTTTAAATACTTTTCAGCTGAAACCATAAATGCATTTTAAGGACCTAACATGTAAGTGACTTGGACAAGTTGGCTGCTAATTTTTGACAGATTTTCTCTTGGTGTCCTTTGTTTACTGTGCACCTGATAATTTTATAGCCACCTTTCATCTGCGTGCGTGTGTGTGGGAATAAAGGTGAAAAAGGAGTGGGAGTGTTCGTAAAAGAGTCAGTGCGACAGAGACGATAACTCACTTTTGTTTCATTTTTCAATACACAGTGGAATAATAATGGCAAAATGAGCAACTTCGCTGTGCAACAAGAAGATGTCTCCTGCCTTCGCTCCCGGTCTCAAGATGCTCCCCAATGAACATACCAATAAACACGCTAGCAAAAGTTAGAGCACACACACACACACACACATGCTAGTTGTGGAGCAAGGAGCGTGTGCGAGGGGGACACCTTAGCTCCTTTGGGAAGTCCTCTCCCTCCCTTTGTTGTCTACTCTACTCCGTCGTCGTCGTCTCGCCTTGGTTATATGGCAATGTATAATTTTTATTCGCACCAAGGTTGCTCCCCAAGGAAATGTCGTCGTCGAGGCTCCTTCTGCGGGGCAGCCCCTCTTTCAGCTCCTCTCCGAAAATATTGCAACATAAAACTTTACACAAATATAATCTATAAGCAGCAGAAAATTCATATTAGAATCGTGGGAGAGACTAAGGATAGGAGGAGTCTTATAGGGAGCACACGTGTGTGTTTTTGTGTTTTTTGGCGGGGAACACTGACGAAAATCGTTCTGACTTAGGTAGGGATGATTAATTAATCACGTATTTTTGAATAAACCATTTGTTATCTAGGAAAAGAGTTTGAGTAATACAGCTCAATGTCGCACTATTAGAAAATTAAAGGGAAGACTTTATTGGAAAGGTTATCTTGTAGATATTAGTGAGTTAACGAAGAGGAGTTTTCATTGGTTAAGATTATATATTATTATTATTCAAAGCTTGAATTTTAAATGATTTTTTTAGCTTTATAATCTGACTAAAATATCTGAAATTAGTATGAATTTTTAGATGCCTAAATAAAAGCCAAAGACTATCCAATTTTTTACTTTTAGGCACCTCTTCAAATAATTTTAAATACATTTCCTTTCCCTCCATTGAAATCCAATAACCAAAATCCCCCTTTACCAAGTGCCAGTGTCCCACTGTTTTTGGCGAACCCCTCAAGTTGGTCCTGGCACTGCGGTGCTGGTGATGCGCACAAAAGGGCCAATTCATTCTCGCCGGGTTTCTCTCGTTGCCGGCAACGGCACGGAGCAGAAAGACAATTTTCGGATCCCCAAACTTATCACAGCCTCTCGATTTCCCCTTAGAACATTATACAACCCACAAGGGGGCCTCGCAGGACGAGCAGAGCTCCACGAGCAGCTCCAGCAGGAGCACAAGAGGAGCACCAGTAGCAGCAGCAGTAGCAGCAGCAGCAGCAGTAAACGGACGCAGTGCAGCAGCGTGTACTTGTCATATAATATGCGCGTGCGAGCGAAAAGGATGGCAACTGCAGGCGCGCAGTGGTGATAAAGTTTGGTCCTCCGTAGTGCCGTTAGTCCCGAAGAGTTCGCAGTGAGGTTAAAGCCTCGCACACACACACAACACACACACTCGGTAAGGGTAACATTTGGAGAGGCTGGAGAGCTCCCAGGTAGCCGGCAACAATAATCCAGGGCACCCAGACCTTTCGAATGGCATTTGTGTGCCGGAAACAGTAGTACTTCCATAGGTCTAACTTTAAAATATTTTAAAATTCAAATTTATTCATAAAATGGCACAATTATAAAACCTTTTCCTTGAATAAAGTAATGAATTTCAAAATCAAAGCTTCTAAATAATTTTAGGGAGAAGTTTGGTTATATTTTTTTGTCTCTAAAAAACTTATTAAAATCTCAAAATAGAAAATATTTAGTATTCATTTAATTATAATTTAGTTAATGATAAACCTCATTGGTTATCCTTTAAGAAGCTGTCCTGTACATAGAGAGAGGGGGTGGCACCGGGCACCCGACTAGGTTCTAGTTGATGATGATGTTCTCCATGCCATCTTCTTGACTCGCGGGACTTCGCCGCCTGGCCCCCCCACACACACACACCGAAAAGAGCAACAAATAATGAACAGGCACGTCGTCCCAGCGTGTGTGTGTGCGTGGGGGGGTTATACCCATACAAAGGCATCTGTGTTTACGTTCCATTTAAAACATGAAGCTTGTTTTATTATTGTCAGACAGCAGGCAGCGGCCATAACGGCCAGGCAGCGCTTTGGTCATTGGAATCGATGGCTTTACACCCAAGTGCCATAATCCAATGACGCACAGGAATACCGAATACATGGGCCCACACACACATATGTATTGAGGCATATTGAGATACGGCTGTGTGCGTGGATGGGGCCTCACGGAGACATCAAAGTTGATGCGACCAGGCAGCGGTGGCATCCAATGGGGAAAAGCGTCCCGATATACAGGGTTTTGCATTGAATCCTTGTTCGATGTGTTGCCTACTTTTAAGCGGGGGTACAAAGTGTCCTTTATAAAGTATAGGATGAAATCCTTGGAGTTTTGAGTAAATCTTTGGCTTTTTATAGAACTTATAAAAAAAGGGAAAATGTATAAATATTTGTCATGTTTTTTTTCTACAAATATTTATAAATATTGAAAAATTAAATAAAATAAACAACAAAATCACCCTGTATGTGAGCCCTCCTATATGATGCATTAACCTTATCCAATTTACAAGAGCATTCCACACTTTTAAAACGTCACCGTTAAGACACCGAAATGGACCGAAAACCTGTGGCCAGAGGACTCACGTGTCCAGTGTCCAGAGGATGCGGATGTGCCCTAGATGGGTCAACTCAGGCCACAAACAACAACAACAACAGAGCAGAAGCTGGAGCAAAAACCTTACATTTGCTATTTATGAGACTGTCGAGAGTTATTAGCCGGACATGTGAACGACCCGGGGGACAAGCCCAAGACGATGGCGATGGACTTGAGGCAACCGAAGGGCCCGGCCCACAGCCAGAGGATGCCAGCTAGTTTACATACAGATATACTTCGTGTATAGTACAGATATATCTTTTGGCTAGAGGCAATAAAATATGCAAATTGAAGTCAAACTTACCAGAGGACTTGCAGTGTCCGTTGGCATTGGCAGCAGCAGCAGCATCAGATGCAACTACCTCATCCCGTGGGTGTTGTAGTTCTTCTGCTTCTTCTTTTGCCACTGCATCAGCAGGGGCCGGTGGCTCATCAGCTGTTGGCCAGCATTGTTGCTGTGATTCATTGGGCTGCTCGTGCTCCTGCTCCTGATCTCCCTCGGGCGCCTCCTCCTCGTCCTCGTCCTCATTATCCTCAACCTCCTCGTCGCCACTGAGCAGCTCCTCCTTGGGCTCCAGCAGGCCACTGTTTTCCTCATCCTCCTTTTCGCCAACTGCAAGGACAAAAAATGCGCGTATTTAATGAGATAAATATTAACAACATTTTGGTAGTTATTCATGTCAACTTGGAGGTTTTTCAACAATTATTGTGACCTGAAAAATATGCAATAATATATGTTTTATTGCCAGTCAAGGCAAGGCAAGAATTCTTATTGAAAGAGATTTTCGATATATATAAATTAAAGCTAATCAATTGATAACACTTTGAACACTCACAGAAATTGGTACATGTCGGAAATTGGCTCAGACATCGGGTGCTATATGGCACCGGCTCATGCAGATTATGCCAAAGCACTCCCCGGGCGGCCATCGGGCCAAAAATTCTATTTACACGCTCCGTGTTTTATTGTTCCCCTTACCTTCGCCAATAGCTCAAAACTCTGACTCCTTGGATGGCTATTCCGGGCAAAGCCGCCACCTGATCGATGGCTTCTGCCCAGGGCCATGTGGGTGTCGTTTTAACCTACCCTCCCCGCTCTCTCAGCTCTCCTTTAGCACAAAAAAAAATAGCAGAAGAATGAAACGGAGTGCTCTGCCTCAAAAGTAATTGCAAGGGTGCAAAAACAACGACAGCAGGAAGGACAACAGAGAGAGAGCCAGCAGTCCTTCTGGCAAATGGAAATGTGTAACATGTGTAATTGCGCAATTAAATTGAATTTTTCATACATTTCTCCAGCTGCCTGTGAGATGATGGCCAAGTGTGGGCAAGACGAATGTCCACCACTACCTGGGACAAGGCCAGCCACAGGTGAGGATATCATTTACATGAGGTGACTTGGCAAGGGTTTAGGTGGGAGTTCAATTATTTTGATTTGAAATATAGCTAAATATTATATTTAATAAATTATTAATATATATAAATACTACAATAATTGCTAGTTTTTGGAAATATATTGACAATGAATGTCTAAATTAAATCAATAAAATATTTAAGGATTTTGTAATACTGTTTTGTATCGAAATATATTTTTAATAAATACATCGAAGACATTTTTGAATAATAATAATATTTAATATAACTTCAAGCTAGTTTTAAGCTTTCTGCCTTCAAAAACAGTGAATGATTTTTCGGTGGGCGAGTCTTACATACATAAGTCACCTTCCGTTTCCGGTGAATTCTGAGAAAGAGACCGAGAAGGATGCCGAATTTCGGCGGAGTCGGAGTCTGGAGGCAGCGCGTGACCATTTCGTATTGGTGACCGCGAGGAAGGTAAGGACTTAAAATATATGGCCAAAAGGACAAGCCGGAATCACACCGCAAGGAATCGCCATGGAAATGAACATTATGCATGGGTATGGTCACCATAATGGAGGGGGAGGGAAGGCAGGAGGAAGGGGCTTGCAGAAAAAGGGAACAGTGAAGGAACATTTGGTTATTATTTCCATATAAAGGAGCCGGAATGCTGTGGCCACTTGGAGGCGAGCTGGTGTTGGGTGCTGAATGGAAAGGGGTAGTGGGCGGGGGTTGGGTGTGGGTATGGATATGGGGATGGGGGATATGGAGGATATGGGAGCATGGGGATGAGGGCACTGTGTGTGCCGTTTGCGGCGGAAGTGCCGCGTATTTTAAAATAAATGCGCGTGGTGTTGCTGGGGCAGGGTGAGAACCAGTTATGGTCGTTAAAATTGTCGAAGCACCGCAGCAACAACAACAGCAACAACAACACGAGCACAAGCAGCAAGACAAGTTCTTTTTGTGCAAGCCAAAAAGGATATTCGTACAGGGAGGGAAATAAATGGGTGGGTTCTTACGTGATAAAATTATTTTTATTGGAAAATTTTAAATCAGAAATATTTTTAAATTATAGAATTTAATTAAAGGGGGTTTATTGGTTTGAAATCTCTTTAAAATAGGTCTAAAATTATAATATAAAATATGGTAGGTACCAAGATCTTTGATTTTAGTTGACATTTGAAAATATTTATTAAAATTTAAATATTTAATCTTGATTTAATAAATGAGAAATATTTCAATGAATTTTTTTTCCAGATTTCAAAGGAAATTATTTAAATCATTTTTATGTAAATAATTAAAAAAGTAAATATATTTTATTGTACATTTTACTTCGAAACCCTATTAAACCAATAACAAAATATATTTTATTATCCCATTTTAATAACAAATAATACTACAAATTAACAATAATTCCTTTTAGAAAATTTTAAATATTGTACCCTATTTTCTAGAGTAAATAAAAATAATATTTTATGGAAATTTTTAAAGAAAAGCCTTCGTTCTATGTTTAATTACTCCTTTATTTTACCCGCAACATTTTCTCTCTCTGCGTGTGTGTGTGTGAGCGCCGAGTTGGCTGAGTGTGTGTGTGTAAGCGCCCATATGTATGCAAGCGATTTTCATTTTTGTTTAAAGCCCCCCAGAGTGCATTTCGCACTCGGTCGCTGGGTTGCCATCCCTCTCGCTTGGAGGGGGTGTGGGTTGGGGTATGGTGTGTGTGTGTGTGTGTGTGGAATAAGTGGTATGTCTGCTGTGTGTGGCAAGCGTATGTGAGTGCTTCTTACTTGTTTTTCGGCAATGGCATGTTTTTAAGCGTTTTACTCAAACACACACACACACTCTAAGGCAGCAGCAGCAGGAAAGCCAAAAAAGGTGCACGCTCTTCCACACACACACACACTCGCACAGTTATTTGTAAACGTAATAATAAGCGTCGTCCCCTTTGACCCATCAATCCGTTGCCACTGCCATCGCCTCCCGCTCTTGCCATTTCCCATTTCCCTTTTTTCCCGCCAAATACCCCAACGCTTGCCACTTTTCCAGCTCCCAAACGGCTACTAAGCGTGTGTAGAGGGCACCAGCGAGCAGCTTGGGAGGATTCCGGGGGGGTGGCAGAGGGTGGCCGAGGTGGGGGGGTGGCGGAGTGGACTTTTCCAAAACAAAGCGCGCTTGCAACTTTTATAATGGCTCGTACTCGCATTCGAGTGTGTGTATGTGTGTGTGTGGTATTAAAAAAATAATGAAATAACAAACCCGAAGGTGTTGTTAAAAGCGCCAACAATAAATTTTATCAATAGTTGCAGCGAACCAGAGATAAATGTCAGAAGCAGCCACCCGAGGAAACATGGCCAAAGAGATCGTGAAAACAGTTCAAATAATCGCCAAAGGTGGTTAATGTTTGCTCACAAAATACGAGTTTAAATTAAGGGGAAAAGGTGGTTAATTCTTACTTGAAAAAAGTAGTTTAAATGGTGAGCAAAGGTACTTAATTTGTATTTACAAATATTTGTTTAAATAAACATCAACAGTAATTGATTTCTAATTTGAAATTATACAGACTTTCAAGGCAGTTTCAAAGATTATTAACTTTACAAATAATTAATATATAACTATCAAAAATAACTAAATTTAATTAATATTATTTTTTGCTTCATTTTAAAGGGTTTAACATTATGTACCTAAATTATCTTTTTTACTTTTAGGCATCTTTTCAAAAAAGGTCTAAAAAGTGTACTTTAATTAACTTGAACTCATGTTTAGCTCTTTTATTAAATATGTTTAATTCTTAGAACTGTTCTCTGAAATCCAATTAATTTTAAATATTTTTACTACCTCCACTTGATCCAAAAACCCACACAATGTGGGTAATCTTTAAGCCAAAGCTAAACTACTGTTCATGTGTGCGTTAAGGATTCCGCCGCAGAGCTGTCAAAATGCCACCACCGCTGGCTGATGTCGTTTTTAGTGTTGTTGCCTCCCGGAAAATCCCCAGACGCCCAGCGACCCCGGCTTGTCCCCAACCCCCATCAAGCCACCACCCCACCAGCACACACTCCTCGCTCATTGCCATCGCCCACAGCAAATTCTATTTACCAAACTAGTTACCACTAGACGCAGCCAATATCCTCACATTATGTGCCAGCAGAAGCCAATGCACATGGAAGATGCCTACATTCTCAGCGGATTTCCCTGCTCCTTCCCTGATCCCATTTTCCGACTGCTGCTGCTGTTGTTATTGCTATTTTTGGCGCGATTTTGCCGTGCAATGGCAAATATTTTGCCAATACACCAAGGACTCGCGCTCACGTTGACGATGAGGTGAAACTCGAGGGGCGAAATTGGGCAGAAGCAGGAGCAGGAGTGGGAGCAGAGCGGGACTAGGATCGGCACCAGGAGCTGGGGTGGCGAAAGCAGCCAGAAGGCAACGACAACTTATGGCAGCTGGCATCCTAAGCCTTTCGCCTAGCTATGGGAATTCCACAGCAGAAGCCGGCATTTTAAAGCATTTTACGGCAGACAGCGCCTGCTAAAAATATGCACACCTTTTGGGGAATTTGGTGAGCTAAAATTTGATAAGATTATCAAGTATATATAGCTAATATTTTTATTTAAAAAAAATTGTAAACTTTATAATGATTGTAGAGGCAGATTTTAAGGTGCTTCTCTTATAGTAGTTAATATTTCTATAGATGCTGCCTAGTTGGATTTGAGCTTTGAAGGAGCTATCTTCGGGGTTTCAAGGGTTTCCATTTTATGTATTCATCTTAAAAGGACACTTCCTACCTTAAACCAATTTTTTTTAACTGAGTTTTTATAATTTATGTACAAATAAAAAGGGAATGCAAAAGTCATTATTAATAAAATTGCCATGCAAATTGTTATAGATTCTAAATAAAAATATCAGTTAAATTGTTAATATTTTTTCTGTGAATGCCCAACTTTTAGTAATCCCTGTAAAATTTTTATAGTTGCCAAAAATCAAGGCAAACTGCGCTTTCTTTTTGTGAAAGATGACAAGTCATTAGCCTTTGTGGATTGTCAATAAAAATAGTTCAACATACGCAGGCGATTGTTGTTGGCCATCTATGTACTCCTCATATAGTATATAGTGAGGGTACCTATACCTAGAGAGATATATACATATATAGTATATATAGTAGTACATGCAAACTGGCTGGCAGCACCGTCAACAAATGAAAACTCCCCGGGGAGTTGGCGCATGTTTGTTGCTGTTGCCAATGCCTCGACTGCGCTGTTGCTGGTGCTGGTGCCGGCGATGTTGCCTCGTTGCCCGTCGCTTTTCTCTAGGGGATTGGCCAGAGAGCCGTTGCCGACTCCCCTGAGAAATACATGGCAATGGGTTTTCTGTGTTTTGTGCTTTTTTCGCGCGCCCCAAAACGCCGGCAGAGCGAGCGAGAGATGCCAGGAAAAAGAGCAAGCCAAAGTTCGCTTTTTTATACGTTGGGGAAATTTTCATGCCCCAGCATGAGGATATCTCTCTCGGTCTCTCTGTCTCTGTGTGTGTATTATGGGTGTGTGTGTGTGTGTGTTTGTAAATTTGTGTGTGCGCCAGCTGTCTTTGGGGGTTTTCCCCCAGAAGTCCCCCCCCTACACACACACACACACCGGCTGCTGGCTTTGGGCCCTCTCGTCGTAACCCACCCATGCACATGTGTGTGCATTGGATTTATTGTCAATTTTATTTGTTATCATTGTTGTTGGCTCTGCGGCTGCTCTGCTGTTATTTACACTGACACAATTTGGAATTGTATTAAAAATTAACGGCACTTCGGTTGCCTTGGCTCCAACCCCAACCCGCAGAACGGCAAATGGAATCTGGAAATTGCAGATCACAAAAATTCAAACTGCAATCTGCGTTTTTGGCCCTGCAAAGTGCATTTATTTGGAGTCAATTGACAGGCTTCAAAGGGGATTTTTGTGGGTTGTTGAAAGGTCCTTTATAAGGACTAGAATTTCATATTTATCTACTTGAACTTGACACTTTTTTGTAAGGAAAAGTAACTGAAAATGAATCTTGAAGCTGGATACTTTTTATAAAATTAAGATAAGATTTTCCTGTGAAGTTTAGTATTAAACAAAGCTCTCTATTTGTAAATTTTAGTTCATTTAATTTTGCTATTTATTATACTACTTAATTCCTCCAATTTCTGTGTTAGCGTATCTCATATTCCCCTTACTCTTGATCTTATTCTAGCCATTTACTTGTTGGTTCACCAGAACACTCAATGTTTCAACCTCATGCTGGGGGTTTGTTTGGGTTTTCGGGTTCCCCTTGGCCCCAGACCACCTGGCCCTGCACCTTCTCCTCCTCCTTCTCCCTGTCCATTCGTGGATCCCTCATCCACTTTGCCCGCTCGCTCGCTCGCTTGCTCTCTCTATCACTGACAGTTAGGTGTGTTGGTCCTTGGGGGATTGGCCAATGCCTGCAAGCTGCTGCTGGGCTGCAGCCCGGGAAGGGTCGAGAGTCGAGTCTGGGCTGAGAGTTGGATGGCCCCAGTTGGAGGAGAAGCGGGGAAATGGGATACAACTACCGAGCTAGACCGGACCGGACCGAGGCCGAGGCCATTTGCATTTGTCACATTTTGTGGTCCCGCGAGCAAAGTTTGGCAGAGTAATGTTGTGTCCACCACCCCCTTTTGGGGCTTTATCAAAGCAAATCAATCAGATGCACACACACACAACACAACACACACAGACTTGGGCTATGGAAATGGAGTCCATGTCAGTTGGTGGCCACTTGGGGAATCAAGGGAACTGGGGGACTGACCACCCGCACCCACCCGAACTTACGTTTGAGACAGGCGCGCGGCTTGGCCTGCTTGCGTCGGGACATGGCCAGAATGGCTATTTAAATCACTGTTTTTCGGGCTTTTTCTTTTGTTATTTTCCGGCTAACGTTTCGCGCCAAAGCGTTTTGTTTTGGTTTCCGGTGAATCCTGGCTAGCGCTGCGGATGATGATATCCTTGCGCTTTGAAAGTCGGCAACTGACTGACTGATGCCACAAAATGCCATCAAAACAGAAGCTCTTAAAAAACCAAAATGTGCTAAGTGAAACAGCGCAATCGCAGAGAGCCCACAGAGTGCGAGAGAGAGAGAGAGTGAGAACCGAGTCCAGGAGGCACTCAGCCACCCAAGCACTCCTCCTCCCTATCCTGGCCAAGCAGCCATCTATCAGTGCTGAACTTACTCCCCAGAGGGTTGCGCTTCGCTTCCATCAACCCCCTTGGGACGCGGCAGCACCAATCGCGAGCGTTCCTGGGTGCCTTCCAGGAACGGTGAGCCCATGCCGACAGCTCACAGTAGGCGACCATAGCCACCACCTTGTTCCTTGCTCCGCTCCTTGGGCCTGTTGCAATTATAAAGTCAAGTCAATTATTTCCCGGTCGACTTTCGCACGTGCGTATGGGGGGTCGTCGTCGTCCAGAAGGGGAGGGGCGCGATCTCGTTCCCGAGATTCTCCCAAGGTGCGCGCCTTCCGAATTGCAATTTCCACTTGGGTTCTCAGCAGCGGGATAACAACACACACGCACACTCGGCGGCCGCTTGGCTCCTTGGTGGGCCGTGAGAAACGTGTCCAGAGTGCGGACATTTCTGCGGAGCTAGCTTGAAAGTGCAAGGAATAGGTCGGGCTTTGGCAGCGGGTGACGACGACATTGGCAATGAATCCTTTGTTATGGCTTTGAGGCATAAGGAATGCAAGGAGTGCAGCAGCTCACGCATGGGTTACGAAAATACACGAGAAAACAACTCAAGTTTGTTTAAATTTTGGGAAGGGTGATTTGTTATCAATAATCTAAGGTTTCAGAAAGAATTATTTCGAGCAACATTTTTTAAATAAGTTTATGATTCCCTGAACTTTATGTGAATATAGAATACATTATATAATAAAGTAAACTAGTACAAATTCTATTATTAATCAACATACAAGCATAAAAAAGCACAAACTTAATAGAAGCTATTAAATATGAAAAGTAAATTAGGTAAATTAAACTTTTTTGTGCATGTTTCCATTCAGAAAATACTTTCTTTTTAAAATTCTTATAAAACTTTCAGCTAAAGTCTTAAAACTTTTTTAATCTTATTTAAAGTTACCCCACAAAGATCTTTCTTTTTTAAAATATACTTGTAATTCCAAGAAAAAATTAAAACATTAAATAATAAGCAACAAACTTTACTATATTTGTTAATAGTTTGAATACAAAGTTTTTATAATATCAATAAGTACTATAGCTCGTTCTGCCTAGATATAAAATATGTAGTACAATTAACAAAAAGTGCCCTAAATGTATTATTGCGTTTTTAATATTGTAGCAATATTTTTAAATTTGTTTGTCGATAAATTTAATTGTTTTCTTTACTTTCTTTACCCTCTTAATAAATTATATTAATACTTCAGTATGCGATTTTTGACATCACCAAAGCGAACTCTAGCGGCTTAACAGCAACAACAACATTTCGTCGATTGCCCTTACAGATGGCTCTGTCAATTGTAGTACAATTTAAAAATATATTATTGAATAAGTATTTAATAACACATTTTAAATTTAAATATAATTATTATATAATAACGAAAAAAACAAGAAAGGAAACTTTGGGATTCGGATTATGAAATTATTATTATTTATTTTAATTAAGATGCTGTTCAAGAATATATATGAATATATATATGAATATATAAATGAAATGACTCCTTTAATGTGTTGCAAGCTTCAGACTTAAATGATAATGCATAAAAAATAAAATTTAAACTTATATAGAAATTTCATAATATTTATTCACTCAAAATAACACTTGGCTTATCCTCAGTTTATTCCCAAATCATTGCATCCTACCACCACCTAGGGCACTTCCTCTGCCGGATTCGGATCGATATGGTGATTTGATACGCATATGGCGAGGAAATCGAGGGTCTCTTGCGGATACATTTTTTTCGTTCAATTCGCATCCCACTCCCCTGCACCCTTTTTCACTTCATTCATATTTTCATTCATGAAGGGATACAATTCCGAATCTGATGGCCATCGCCCCGCGTACTCCTTTGTTTACTATCAGCGGAGGATGCGTAGTAAAAGTAGCGGCCAAGCAGCGCCAGTTAACCCAGTCAGAGATCCAGAGGAGTACCAAAAGAGAGGAGGTGCAAAAAGGAGAAGACTTTGCCAAGACGAAGGTTCGGGCTAAGGAAAAAAAGAAGAAACATCTGTCGCCATCGAGCAAGAAATCCGGTTGCAAGCTGCAACACACCGGCTCAAAATGAGCCACAGAGCCACAGAGAGAACATATGATTGAGCTGCCCGAAAAAGAAAAAAATATAAAACATAAAAATGGGAAAACAACAAAAAGACGAAACGCACCTTTTGTATTTTGGAGCAGCTGCCGTTGATGCCTCGAACCTTTGAGGATCGGATCGGTGTTGGAGTTGGAGGGCAGCAGACACTCGGCAGCCTGTTGATGAGCCCGCAATGCACACATGCTGCAGGCTGAAGCAAACTACATGTTGAGTCGGTGAGCCGGTGGCTCCTCCAATAATGATAAGTCGCCGGCGGAGGGCCACTCCACATTAAATGCCGAGTTTGTCGCTCAATCGCAGCTGCCACCGATTTTATAGGGACTTTAATAGATTCAAAAAGAGTTTAAACAAATGAAGTAACTTGGGTTCGGAAAGTCCAGATAGGTCAAGTCAAGAGGGGTTAACTGAGGATATATTTTAAGTACCATTTATTTTACCTTTCTGGTAATTATGGTATTTATTTATTAATTAAATGGTGAAAAATATGTGAGATTTGCATAAAAACTTTTTATGAAATGAGCATAATTAGATGCTATATTTTATATATATTAAAAAAAGATATTTGAATATTCTTAATCTGTTTAAAAGTGTATTTTATTTGTTTCATTCATATATTATAATATTAAGGTAAGTTAAAATATATTCTAAGAATATGTTTCTTTAATTTACATATTAAACATGTGAAAAATATATAGTTTACTTGGCTTATGCTCTTTAAATATTTAATATATTAAAATATTCTTAGTTCAATAGAAAATAATTAGAACACCTAATTTATGAATAAAATTCTATAACTTTTTACACCTTATTAAAGGCTAGTCACTCCCCATCATATTTCTGCCTAAAAATCTAAAAGGAAACGCTTGCTTCTCTGTACTTCCTGTTCTAAAATTCGCACTAGTCATGTTTGCCACTCAACATGGCCTTTTGGCGGCTTGAAAAGTGAACATATGTTGACAAGGTTGCCTGCTGCTAACTGCCTTCCTTCCTGCTACCCTTATTTCAGGTTTTTTCTTCCAGTGCAGTTCAGTGGCACGAATGAGAGGCACGAAACCGAAGCCGAACCCAAAATCGAGCCCTGCTGAATGCCGCTTTGTGTGCGCCGCTCCTGTCTCATTCGAATTTTGTGCGTGCAACGCGAAGGACGTGCCGCTCCGCTTCGCCTACCTTGTTCTCCCGCTCACGCGCCGTCTCACATTTTTGTTGTTTGCCACTTTTCGCGCCACCCCAAAAATATCACAAAAAAAGAAGCATTACGAGAAGCGAAACAAAACGGTGAAGTTATAACTATATCCGTGACCTCTTGTGACGTCAGACACGGATAGGGAGAGACCCAGAGAGAAAGAGTGAAAAAAAATCGCCAGGATGTCTGCGAATAATCAACAGCAGCAGCAGGCGGCGCCCGCCGTTGTGGCACCCGCCGCCTCCTCGGAATACCTGAAGCGCACCTGCCTCATCTGCGGCTGCCACACCAATCAGACGATCAATATCTACGAGCCCCGCTCCGGCCCCAACATTGTCCAGTTGATCCAGGCGAAATTCAAGTTTCAGGTAATGATTTTTCCTAACGGCAAAGGATATGCTCTCGCACGAGCACAAGCTCGTAAAAATCGATACTGGGGCAACTCGGCGGATGAGTCATGCAACATTCACAACGTCCTTCGACGACGACGGCAACGACGACGAAAGTTTCTGCCCCGTGCGCGTGTGTGTTTTTGGGTTAAACTGGGGATGAACTCCGTGGGGCGGAAGAGGAGTTAAAAAAGAAGCAGAAAGGTAGGGCCGAGGGCAGGTAAATCCCTACCGCCCCAGCATCTCACACCGAGAGAAATATATAGAAATAGGGTTGTGGGTGATGAAGGTAGGGATAAATATAGTATTTATTGGGTTTTACATGTTCATAGCTTCAAGGATACTCTCTTATCAGGGTTTTGGATAAAAAATTAAGGAGATTTTATAATGAATTCTGTAACCAGAATATCAACTATAGATAAGACTATAAATGAATCTAAATTAAAAGCAATTTCCTCTTTGGCAACTCCCTTCTCTTCTTGTTTAAGAATATCCTTAGAAATATCCTATGAAAAACCTAAAGAATTTTCTATCCTTTCTAGCTTTCTCTTTATCCTTATCAAAATGATAAACCTTTTTCATCTTAAGATATCTTAAAGTACAGATTAAGTCAAGATTAAATCAATAAACCAAGAACAAGTTGTATCTCAGCGAAGAAAAAATTGAGATTAAAATCTCTTCTACTGTCTCTCTCAGCTCCTTATTTTTTTTTTACTGCTCTGATCTATGAACTGCATATCCTGTCTCCCGGCAGCTGACTACGTTCGGTAATTGGACACTTTGCATATGCGCCGCCACTTAGTTCGATTCCTTTCCCATAATTTCCAACAGCTTGTTCTAATATGTGTGTGGACGGTGCATGTTTTTGTGGTGTGTGGGAAATGCGACAGCGGAAGATGATGGCCAGGGAAACCGATCCTGGCTGCAGATCCTTAGTTTGTTTTCTGTGGAAGTGAGTTTCGGGTCTCGGATTACACTGTCGGTACTCCAACTCCTGCGCTACCTGTGCCGCCACAGCAAACCTGCTCACACACGGAGGGCAGATGTGCGGCGGATTGGCTGAGGAGCGTCGAGATTGCTCCAATTTCTGCGGGCAGTGAACGAACCTTACCAATACTTCACTTCACCCTCTCTTTTTGTTTTCTACACACAGAAAATGTATCCTGGAATTGGGGAAATCTATATAGTTGTGTCATTTATTTAAAGGATTCATAAATAATATTTGTGATATTCTTAAAAGTCTAGACAACAATTTTGATATAATATAAACTCTGCATTGAAAGACACAGAAGCTTAGAAAGTCCTAAAACTATCAGTAATAATCCTATTTACTTTTTTAAAAATTCTTTAAATATTTTTAAAATGTAAGGCTTCATTTTTCCCAGTGCTCTTCTCGCAAACGACAGCTGTATTTGCCGCTCAGCACTCAAAATGCAACCCATCAGGGTTCCCTGATTTTTCTGCTGCTGCTTTATCAGCTTCACCTTCTCTCGGTTTTGTGTGTGTGTTGCGCTGGGTTGTGTTGATTTTTTCGCATATCAGCTATTGAATACCTGAACTGAGTCTGAGTTGCCCGCTTATTGTATTTATCGCCGGGAAATATTCGTTAGAGCTGCATAACTACGGTGGTTGAACCCTCTCAAACAATGCCAAATCTTGAAGAAAGAAATTCCGGTTCCTTGGACTGCGCAAAACCAAACAAAGGATCCTACCCCTAAAATAAAATGCCAGAGATTTGAAGTCCCTAAAAATTAGAGCCAAAGAAAACCTTGAAGTGTGGAAAAATAAAATCCAAAACCTAGACGTGCCTCTAATTGCTAGGTCTTCTTCTAGTTTTGGTTTTTTCGGAGAAAGATTATTTCTAAGGCTTCCTGGATATTGGATTAGAAGGGAAATTCAAAGGACGATATGGGTCAAGCTGATATGGATACTTGTAATTAGAAGAGTCCTTAAAATGAAGTCATAATTTCAAGGGGAAAATAATTAAGGAAGGAGAAACTTTATCAATTATTTGGTGCTAATATTTTTCTTCTTTTTTGTAATAACAAACTACTTCAACTGTTTGCTATTCAATTAAATATTAATAAAATCCCTCTGTGTCCCCCTCCGCCACTCAACCCTGAAGCTCACCCTTTATTTTCACCCCCTTTAGAATCGTTAGAATTTACTTTGGACTGTTATTGCGAAACCCTATACGACTATATATACATTAACACCACCTGCCGCGATCGCAGCCTGGCAACCGATCACCCCCTAGAGGACTTACACCCTCGCAAATGGAATTCTACAAATATAAAGCCCTCAATGACAGAACCGTAAACTACAGTTGCAATCAATTTTCAGTCCACACCCCCCTGACCTACCGCCCAAGGGCACAGAGAGAAATAACAGGAGGCTCTGAAATACAATTTACTATTAATGTTTGACGATAAACTAATGAAAATGTAATAATTAAATGTATGCTTGATATTTTATTATACATTTTTTAATAATATTATTATTTCAGAGATTATTTAATATATTTTCTAGAAGTCTACATATGTTTTAATGCATAAAGCAGACTTTCTGGCGAGGATCTTAAATAGGACTAGTATCAAAATTGCATGATTGATACTTTATTTATGATTTATTAGACATTAAAAGTCTATTACCAATCCCAAGTTCCTTAAGCTCTTTAAAATATATCTTTTTATTTAATATATATCATAAAATTTCCTCCTGTGTACCTGACATTCGTGTGTGTGGCTTTCTGTCTGCTTTGCACCTGGCCTGCAATTTGCATTATTATACCGTTCACATATGGGCCCTTGGAGCGCACACCTTTTCAGCGCCGAGTTAAAGGTAAACAGGCAGCCACAATCGCTCCTGATCCTGATCCTCCTGCCCCGGGTACTGTCTGTGTCCCTGCCTGAGTCCCTATCCTGTCCCTTGCCCCCTTCCCTTCACCCTGGCTAATCTAATGCGAGGAGCAGCTGTCGCGCATGCGCGTGCCTAATATCCGTCATAGTTTGGGTCTTAACCCAGTTCCCTGTCTGCGTTCCAGTCCGTATCGATAGGGCGCGTGTCCCTTGGCGAAACTGGTTTACTAACCGAATATCCCTTTAGCTTTTGACTGGTTTTCTTACCTTTTGGGCCAGCTGCTGCTGCTGCTGTTGTTGTTGGGCGCTTAGTTTTTGTTGGCAGGTGCACGAAATTATTGATACCCCAGGAATGTTGAGGTCTGGTCTTTAGCTCCTTGGGATCTCCAGTTCTGGGGTAATTAATATGGGCTGCCTGTCTGGCAGTTGTATTTTTTGTTGAAATTGTTATGTTATTTTTTGCACCTTTGGTTCGATGCTCATTAGTGGTCGGATCCCGAGAGCGATCACTAAGTGCATAGGCGTATCGAAAGGTTTATTCTGTGGTTATGCTTGGCCGGAGTTCACGGGACATGCCATGTGGGTTGATAATAAAAAATAAGACTTCCTTGTTTTATTTGTATGGGTTTTTTATTAATTATTAATCATTATATTCCTTATTTTATTACATAACTAATTTAAATCTTCTCTATTTTATTTACAGCCTTTAAATGAGGACAAGTTCCTCTGCTTCAGCTGCAACAATTGGCTCATAAACTGGCATTCTCTGCAGGCGGTCAACAGCAATGAGGCCGAGAGCCAAAGTCAGAGTCCCTCGCACATGGGCAACAATGTCCTGCAGCAGGAGGGCACCAAGCTGCGTCCAGTGGCAATGGTCAGGCCCCAGGTTCGGGTCCAGCCCCAAGCTCAGATCCAGCCCCAGCCTCAGCCTCAACCCCAGCCACAGTTCCAAGTTCCCGTGAACCCACCCGCACCTGTACCCGCTCCTGCACCCATAACCTACGCCAAGCGAAGGATCAGCCGACGCAGTGCCTCCGTTAGCCGGGTGAGCCGTATCCTGCGGCAATGCTGTCTGGAGACTCTGCGCCGCAGTCCCAAGAAGAAGAGTCAGGTGTTCCAGGTGTACCTCAGGCAGAGTCAGCGGCGAAGCAATGTCCTCTGCCGGGTGGAATGCGTGGCGCCCAGGAGGAGGCCAGTAGAGCGTGTAGCCAAGGAGGCGACACCCATTTTGAGTGCCCAAAATCCCTCACCGACTTACCAAAGATTCCCGCAGCCCAGTGTGGATGGCAAGGTGGTGGCCATGTTCCGGCGACTGGGCACCACACTCAGCAGGGAGCAGCAGTCATTCTCAGCAGCCACCAACTCCTCAGCCCCGCAGATCATGAGTCCCCTGAAAAAGAGGCCGCGCTGGACGCGGGACCTCGACGAAGACGAGATCCTGCTGGAATTTGATAGCGCCATATCCGAAGTCCTGCCCACCACCACCACCACCACCAATGCCCGACGCTGCCTCAGCTATCAGGTTACCCAAGAGGATGACAAGGAGAATGGCAACCAGGAAGAGGAGGACGACGAAGCGGAACTGGAAGTGGTGCAGGAAGCGGAAGGAAAGGTAGCACCACTGCCGCCACCGCAGAGTCATCGCAACCACCGAGATTCCCACCAAGCAGCGCTCCAACTCACCGGCCTGCGGTTGCCCCGCGGCCTCAGCATTAGCCTGGTCTGAATCAAGGAGGAGGAGGGACCAAAAACGTGGCTAAAAAACAACAAACAAATAGTCAAATTGCATGCACAAAAAACAGAGCAAATAATGAGCATTAGCGAATGTCTAATTTAATAGTACCTCGATTACATTTTAATTGTTAGTCAAAATACCTTAATTAATTAATTAGCGGACAACAAAACAAACACACACAAACCTAAGAATGTTAAGTTAACGGATGTGGAAAGCTATATTTAAAATATACATATTAGACTTAGGCAAAACTCCCCCGAAAAAAGAAACATAAAAGATATAAATCAAACCTCCCCCTGAGCCAATGTAGTTGAATTTGTTTGTTTGCTCCAGAAAGAAAAACAAAAGAGAAAAACAAAAAGTATTACAAAATAACAAAATAACAAAGCGGAATAAAAATAATTAGCACAAAAGCAATCAAAATATATACAAAAACAGTTTTTTTATTTAATTTTGGGATGAGAATTATAAAGAAATGAATTATTTAATTTATTTAATATTTTAAAAAGATTTATTTGGGGTATTTTAAATGTATTGCCTTTAACCCTGACATGTTTCAAAAGGAAAAGCTGAAAAGTAGGCTTTAAATTTCCAGTCAAATTGATGTCAAGTGATGAAACACGAGTATGTAAGTATGTAAGGAAGGCATGTAAATGTAATGTCAAAGATTTATGGTAAAGGTTTCGTTTATTTCACATTGTAAACTGAAAATAAATTTAATTTAAATTAAATTAATACAAGTTTTGAAAGAAACTAACTTACTTGACCTGTTTTATATAAATTCAAGCCTTATAAACTCTTTATAATACCCAAATTCTCCTCGAAAATATCATAGTTAACCCAGGTCAGTGATTGCTTCCCCCCAACAAATGCTGCCTACTTATGGCCAATCGTAAACTAAACAAATCCCACGATATTTCTGGGCCTTTCCAGTATCAACAACAGAATCATCATTAGCTTTCGCCTCGCGTCTGCTAGATAGAAGTGTAATTGTTGATTTCTGATGTTTTTAGTATTGACTATTTATTTGATTTAGCCAATTGCGCGGCGATGAGAACGAACGTGTTGAGGTCAGCATCGTTGCCGTTTTTGTTGTTTATGCAACTGAGACAGCCACGGTGCGTATACTTATTTTGGCTTACAATGTGGCATTTCATCAATACAACGACAGCGACGAGCTGATGATGATGATGTGGTTGCTCGCTCGACACATGACTGGCACTGTTAATAATGTGGTGCGGAAATTTCTACGAGCACTTCAAGTACGCCTTATTGAGGCAGCCGCCAGCCGCTAAGGTTACTTTTATTTATAAATACGAATATCGGTTTGCCTTTTGAACTTGAAGATGACGCGGCGCAATGCGTCGAAGGAGAGCGTGCAGTTTCCGGAAATCAAGTATACGCCCGGGTGGCCGTGCGAAGAGCTTACATCTCGAGTGCGAGCGAGTATATTCTGGCGAGCGACAAATGACGGTCAGGGTTGAGACAGACAGAGGCGGTATGCTGAGCATCACGTTCTATGTTCTAACCGCCGTCGGATTCTAACATTGATCAAGCGGTCTGAGGCAATTTTGGGTAATTCAAGGATGCGAGAGCTTGCCAAAAAAAAAATAGTGTAGACTTGTCTAAGGTCAGTGGTGGTTGCACGGTGAGAAAATGTGTGAGAATAATAAAAAATTTTGTAGCTGGGAAAATGTAATGAACTTTCAGTTTTATATTTCCTAAAAGTACTTCTTTTAATATATTTTTATATTTAAACCTTTAATCTTTTAAGCTTTCCAGAAATGAATTAATTTAATTTGTTAGAAAATCTCTATAAATAATAAACAAAATCCCACAAACAATGATTCATATTTAAGTGATAATCATGGACTTTCTAAGGCAAAAACAATAAGTAGACGAACCTGTTTTACTCAAGACTTTTTTACTTATCCTAGGTCAGGTTCGCTTTGAATAAATTAAATGAAATATTAAATCCTGTTCTTTGCAACCTTCTTGTATAACATTTAATTGTCCATCAACAAAATAATAGAAAATAAAGGTAATTAAGAGCAGCTAATTAGCTTTAATATATTTTTCCAAATCGAGCAAATCCCAACTCCATACTCATTGCATTATGTCATCAATGTGCTGAGTTATCAACTCCCCAGAATTTATGCCCAAATCCGATGGCGATAATTCACCGCATTTATATTTATCCCGATCGACGGGAGATGAACTCTCACTTAATGAGTGCGCGAGGTGTTCTGGAAAATACTTATACGAGGCAGGAGACTGGTTTTTTTCATTCTGGTTTTTTATTCATTTTTTGTTCCTGTTGCTGAGTACATTTAATTACCATAAATTTTGAGAAAGGAAATTCGGCAGTTAAAAGTGAGCCCCAGGAAGTTGTTTAATCAAGCGAGCACATGAACCCCAGCTATGTGATTATATAGAAGGCGATCGGCGGGGGGATAATATTTAGTGCTCCCTCGCGGGATCTGGCTTGGTTATGCAATGTACGCACAAAATGCTTCCCGTTGGCCATCGACCACCTAGATCTCCTGTGTGTGAGTGGCTGCACTTTTGGATTTTGCCCACGCGGTGAAAAATTGTGCGACAATTAGTTCAGCTCGCTGGCCAAGCGCCCCGAAAAAACGGGTTTTTTTGCATGGATATGAATACACGTTAACAAAATGTATGTGATATGGATGCTTTTAATTTTTTAAGATTTTATTTAGTAATTTTTAATGGTAATTTAATGAATGTTTGTTAGGGGGTTTGTAAGCAGCACTTCTGGATGTTGCCAAAGATGTTCTTAGCAACATTTACTTAGCAACATTTTGCATTTCTTTAGTTAAATTACATATTTTAATATTTTCTCTATAGATAGATATTAATTTAGGTTGAAACTAAACTCAATAAATATTTGTGTATCTAAAATCAAACAAATATATTTACTAACCTCTAAAATTCACAATTAAATGTTTAAATATACATTTTTAATAGCTCAATTTAACAAGAATTTAAATAGTATTAATTAAAATCCCCTAATTTTTTTCTCCGTGCACCTTAGCCCGCTGTGGGCGGCGTGGCGGGATGCGTGTGTGCAAAAAATCATTCACTTGTGTGTACGAGCGTGTATACCCATTGAAATTGTTTAATAAATCGAATCGAAAAGAAGCAAAAACGACAACAAAAAATAAGAAATAAGAAAAAATGAACTGAAAAGTGAACAACAAATACCTTGGGACCGCAAAAAAATCGCACGCACGGCAACGATTAAGATCCGAGTGTGTGAGCACTCGAAAATATTCGTTTTCGGCCCAGAGGCTGCTGTGGCTGGCAACTCGGCGGCAGTAACAATGCTAACGGCCGCTTTATGAACAATTATGAACCGCGGGCGAGTTCGCCCAAAAAATAATAAAAAATCAAACTCAGAAATCTGAAAAAAAATAAATAAATCGCAAAATCGAGTTGGGGGCGCATGCGTCACGCTCGTGTCACTTTGCGAAGACAAACTTTTCGGCCAGGCAGTGGCCGTAATTACGAATTACGAATATTATTCAATAAAAATTCAAATTGTTGCTTTCACAGGCAAGGCAGACTGGTTGAGATTTGCCGCCATATACTATATATATATATTTATATATTTTGGCTGATTTTTTGTGGCTATTTCGTTGGCCTAGTTACCTTCGGTTCTCGAGTGGCGCGAATTTCGCTTTCAGTTTCGAGCAGGCCGAGAGCATTGCGCAAGATTCGTTAAATGATTTGGCAAAAAGACAGCAAATTTTTAGCTAAGCTCCATTTCAAGTTCACCATTGTTGGTTAATAATAATAACCGTAGACCGTTATCCGTAAAAAGTGGCCCAAAACCAAAACCAATTGCAACTGCAAATGCTTACTTTTTGTTTGTTTTTGTAATAGGTTTATTTATGGTTAACACGCATAATATATAATTTATTGCATTTTGGATAAACATTAATTAACAGATTAATGCTTCTGTAGAAAATTGAAATTAAAAGCTAAAAATGAAAAATATTTTTATTCTCTCCTGTAATAATCCGATTTGCTGTTTCCCCTGGTCAGAGGACAACCAAGTTTCCTTAATCTAAATATGTAATCATTAAGCTAACTATATATATGATTAATTGAAGAATAAAAGGTGTGTTGAAATAATAAACATGAAAAAATAAAAAGAAAAGGCTGGGAAAATTACGAATTAAGGCTTTGTAAAGATAATGTGGAACCTGCTGGGGTTAAACCTAATGACCTGAGACTCTAATTAAATTTTTCCTTTTCCTTGGATCCCTGGCGCACCTTTCTCCAATTACATCCGTATTATTTGCATCTGGTAACTATGGCCACGTTTCTGAATTTTATGGCAGCCGTTTGATTTATGGGTTTTTAACTATCCTATATACATATATCTCTAACCTAATTGAACGCTAACTGCGAACATTTTTAGTGGCAATAAAAACATCAATAAATCTGCATATACATAAGTCAGCAGTGGATTGTCATCATAAGGATATACGCAGCTACAATACAAAATCTAGAAGTCATGTGAGACTTTGTGATAATAGTTGGGCCCGTTCTCTACTTCTAGTAATTATTTTTAATAACAATAAAGATTAATAAAACCTACAAGCTATCAACTGGTTAATGGTCAATCATATATATTGATTACTTTGATTAGTTAAGTATAATCTTATGCGTCTACCAAGCCAATTAATAAATGATTTTATGAATTTTGTTGAATCTTAAACTATTGGCAGTGATTGTAGTAGTTATGTTGCTCAAGAAAGTATATATATTAATGGTTCCACATTAACCTGACAAAACCCTCTCGCAAATTTCACTGATAATATGTATATAGGTTTCTCTGTTCCTAATCTAAGTTGGTCTAGGGGTGTATGTGTGTGTTTGTGGGACATTTAACAAGTTGGACAGCATCACAGTGTACAGCCATTAATTTCACATACAATTACCCGCACTAAACGGAGTTCTATAACAATTTCTGTTTATCTTCCCCCTAAAATTAATCAACAAAATCCTAAAATCTTCCCCTAGACAGGTGATATGGCCTGGCCAAACTTCCTGGCCCGCTGGCCAAAGCCCTTGCTACCATCCGGGCCCATGGGAGTGCGCACCAGACTCTCGGCCGCCCGCTGGGCAAAGGATCCCGATCGGGAGCGAGGCGAGCCATCGAGAAAGCTGCCAGTCCGAGACCTGGGCTGTCCATCGTAGCCATCGTTTCCTCCATGCTTGTAGTTGCTTAGGAAGCTGCCAGTACGCGATCTCGGAGACCCTTCAAACTCCGAACCAAAGGAATAGCGACGATCGTAGCCCGAGTCCGTGGAGATGCGCCTGCCGCCAATGTACTGGGCATTGTCGTAGGCCGCCAGCTTGTTGCTTAGCTGCTGGAAGTTATTGGAGTACCTGCGGGGCCAAACCTGATAGCCACCGCCGCCACCGCCCACCATCTGATCCGTCTGAATGGGCTCCCTCTCAATATTGAAATCATTCGAAGGACGACGGTAGAAGCCGCTGTTCTCGCTGGCATT
The DNA here is from genome assembly GCA_008042485.1 of Drosophila mayri. Classification (NCBI taxonomy): domain Eukaryota; kingdom Metazoa; phylum Arthropoda; class Insecta; order Diptera; family Drosophilidae; genus Drosophila; species Drosophila mayri. Next base: position 36,378 of record VNJN01001258.1, read on the forward strand.
CGAGAAGGTCCGCTCGAACTGCATGGATCCGTTGGAGAAGCGACGCTCCTGCTGGCCCTGGTTGCCGGGACAACTGCCGTTGGAGCACACCGAAGTCTTTCGGAAGCTGCTGGTCTCTCCTGGTGTCTGGCCAAAGTCGGAAACGCGTCGCGAGCAAGGACAGCTCTCAGAGCAGTTGGAGTCCCGGCGCTGGGGAGCTCCTGTATCGGTTACCGAACAATTGCTGGCCCTCCTGGACATGGAAGCATTGCCCTCCGGTGTGTAGTTCTGCTCGGAGCAGTTGGACAGACGACGCTGAAGATTGCTAATGGGATTACCTCCAGAATTGGATGCAGCTGCAGCAGCAGACGTAGGAGAGCATTCGGCCAAGGCAGCCGCCGTGTTGGCGGAGATTGTGGACGTGTTGCTGTAACGCCTGGGACCATAGCCGAAAAAACCCGAGGGATCCTGGTTCTGCAGGCCGCCGGAGCCAATGCTGCCCCGCGGCTGGAAGTGCTGCTGCTGCGGCTGATGCTGATGCTGCTGCTGCTGGTAGGGCATGGCATGGTAGTTGGGGGCCATCTGCTGCTGATAGTAGCTCGGCTGGAAATCCGAGTTGTTCCTCTTCAGCTTGAAGCGCAGATCCGGAACGGTCTCGTGGCCGGAGAAGCTGCCGCCGCGGCTCCTCTCGTAACTGGCATCGTTGTAGTAGCGATAGTTCTCCACCATGCGGGCCACGGGAGCGGCAATCTGGATGACGGCCGCCTTCTTGCCGGTCTTCTTCTTGGGCGCCACCATTTCGTACACCTGGAAGGGACCACTGAGGTGTAGAGCCTCGCGAGCGGACGAGGATTCCAGGTACTCCACCAAGGCGCACTCCTTCTGCTGCAGCTCAGGATACTTGTTCATGAACTGGCGCACATCCACGGGTATGGCCATTCCTGGTTTCAGGATGCGGATGAGGGCAATCTCCCCACAGCGGGAGAACAAATCGGAGACCTTTTCAATGGTCAACTTATCCATGGGCAGGTCACAGGCCACAATTGTACGCGAGGGCATGGTCTCATCAAAACTGGGCAGCGGATCAATCCTCCTCACCTTGGTGCCCACATCATTGAGCTCAATCTTGCGGGACTTGCGGCGCACTGCATCGCCCACGACCTTCCATTCCCTGGTTAGCTGGCGAACTCTCTTGAAGCTGGACACCAACTTGAGGCTCACGAAGCCCTCCTTGTTGCGCCGCACGTGCTTCAGGAGGAAGGCATCCTTCAGGATGCTCTCGTTGGAGAAGTAGAACTCCACGGCTTCGGTTATCTCGGCGGCAAGTTCCTCGCTGGGAATCAGCGAAGGATCCAGACTGTCAATTTCATTGGGCTCCTGGGGACTGGCCAGCTCTCGCTCTGGCTGATGATGAGGCTCCAGCTCTTTAGGTTGCTCCTCCTCCTTTTCCTTTTTGAGGGCCAGGAACGAGCGATGCGTTCGCTTGGCCTCCAGCACAGGTGAGTTGGCGGGCGCCACAGCTGGCGGCGGCGAGGCATCCAGACTGAAGTTGGGATGCAAATAGATGTTGTCCATGTGGTGCTTGCGGAACTTCTCCAAATTGGCCTCACTCAGCACCGCTGGAGGTGAGTTCTGGCGCTCGTTTAGATCCACATCGTGCATGATGTGGTTGTCCACTGCCAGGGGCTTCAGTTCGTCTCCCTCCTCCGAGGACTCCTCCGAGTCGCCTATGGAAGAACCCATGCCCACATCCACCAGCTGTTGATCTGTGGGCGACATGGGTGGCGCACTGGGCGAAGCGTCCTCCGAGGAGCTGCCATTGCTGCTGCCCAGCTGAGAGTCTAGGGATTCCATTTGATGGAGCAAAGCCTGAGCCGAACGCTTGGCATGGAAGCGCAGCAGCTTGGAGGGCAGCGATGAGGAGAGCGGCACCACAGCCTGGGAGCTGCAGCAGGGCAGCTCTTCCTCCTCCTCTTCCTGAGGCTCCTCTCTGGGCCTCTCCATCGCTGAAGGGGATACCCGTGGCTTCATCACAGGCACAGCGGTGAGAATGGGCTTTAGGATCGGTGTGGGATCCACAGGACTTACTAGGAAGGTGTGACCCTCGGCTCCTGCGTGTGGTGCCTTAACCTCGTACACCTCCTGCTTCTGATCCATATCCTGATCCTTGGCGTTATTCATTTCCATATTTACAGGTTAAACTTTTATCCAGACGACCTTGGCTGATGCTCTGAGAGGTCTGAAGACACTCCAGCAAAAGCGGCAGCAATAAAAAAACAAAAAACTTGGCTCAAGTCTTGGTGTTTATTTCTCTTTCTTTGCCTCACAGGGGTTTCCCCTCTCTCTTCACTTTCACTTTCAAGTTCAGCTGTGGGGGGAAAAGCTCTCCGCCGCCTCGGATTACCTCGGATGGGAGTTAGCCAAGAGTTTTCCCTGCATTTGTGTAACCCGAAACGTTCATCGAACGTCGTCAGCTGTTCAAATCGTAGTTGCTGCTGCTGCAGTTGGTGCCTGTTGATTTTAGTTTTTTCCGTTTTATTTTTTTATATATATATAGTAGTTGGTTGTTTGCGTAATTTCGTCTGCAACGTGCTTGGAATTTAATTTCTTTTTGGGGCGACTTAGTTTTATTTCTTTTTCTAGGCCGCGCTTGACACCGTTTTTGGCAAAAGTTGATAAATAAAATAAAGAGTTCAATTAACGATTTCGATGGTGTTTCGTTTGGTTTTTACTGGGTTTTCAGTTGTTGCTGTTGTTGCCCGTTTCCCAACTATTTCCGTAAGGCTTTTTTATTGCTTTTGCTGAATTTATTTCACAAAGTAAAGGTGAGTTGAACTTTCTGTTTCAAGCACGCGACTGAATCGAGTTCATGCAACGCTGCAACGCGGAGATCGACTGAAATTGCAAATTGATTTGAGGTCGGTTAAATACCCTCTGCTTTCGTTTCCATTTATGCCTTTTTTTATATTTATTTTCTGCCTCTTTTTTCGTGTTTACAGGCAGGCAGGCGGCCGGCAGCAGCGCCGTCAGCCGAGGCAGCGACAGCCAGCGAGCGTTATTGAGCGGTCCAAGTACGCACGATAATAGCAACAAACAACACACAACACACACAGTGCCGATAGCAACAAAACGAGGCAGCCAGCGAGTGGCAGAGAGAGAGCCAGGCGAGCAGCGACGCCGACTGAGACAACTTATTGGCAGCACACACACCTGAGTGACACCCAAAAGCAACAAAAAACACAGCACACACATATAAGTTACAGGAGCAACATTAAAAAAATATATAATATTTATTAAAAAAAAATATATTATGTATACCTAAACCAAAATTGACTATAAACAAACAATAAACAATTTTTATACATTTAAAATTAAAGTTATATACAAATCTTAGTTCACTTTCATATATTTTATTTAGAATTTGTTAAATTTTCCTAATCAAATTATTTTCACATAATTTTGAGAATTTTCTTATGCCTTAAAATCAATTTAATAAAAGGATATACATATTTCATTTTATAACTAATAAAACAAATATCCAGCTTTCAATCATATTTGTTGTTATTTTTAGAATAATAAATTGCCAGTATTATTTTTTGTTTTGTATTAAAAATATTTTTGTATTTTATGCTGTATTTTATTATTTTTAAATACATTTCTTTAATTTCTTTATTTCTTTCGGAAGTCAATAAATAAATACATTTCTTTAATTTCTTTTAGAAAGCCAAAATAATCCTATTTACAATTTTAAAAATATTGTATTGATATTCCCCGAAATATAAACTTAACTTCCCTTTCCTCAGAAGCATACAAAATAACAATAAATTCAAAGTAGCAACATTGCCCACATTTTAATAATTTACTTAATGCATTTGTAAGCTTGTTAAGTTGTCTGAATGTTTGTTAATTTTTTAAATTGCATATCAGTTTGTGTTCTCGACACACACACACATGAGTGCGAGAACCACTTCCGATTTGCATTGATCGCCTGAAAATTGGGAAAGTGCTTTTCGTCTAGTGACCTCGTTTGCGAGAAAAAAAAACACAAACACATTTGCAAATGATCATTGCAATCGGAATTGCAATCGCAATTACTGCCAGGCAGCAGCGTCCAGAGCGAGCAATTTATCTCCGAGGGGAAACAGGAAGGAAATTGCATTTTCGCAGCGACAACAAATTGCAATTTGAGGGTTACACACTTGACAACCCAGAGAAGCTGATCAATCAATTGCCGGTCAGTTCCGCCTCAGAACGGATCGATATTGCGCGGAAAGGAGCAATTAATTGGGTAACTTCTTTGAGCAAATCAAACAGAAACCCAAAGAGATAATGATAATTTCAAATAAATTGGTTTAATGTATAAGAATTTATACATTTATAAATGGGGTTTAAGCTATTGAATTATTTTTATTTCAAGTTCATTTTTTAATGGAGTTTCTAAGCTGCAATCAATTGTTTAAAATATATATATAAATATAAAATATATATATATAAATCACAATCAATAAACCAATTCAAAAAGTTAAAGTGCTGTTAGATAATATTCAAAGTATTCGATGGCAGTGATACTGCTTAAATAGTTAAACAACTGCTAAATTATATATTGCATGATTTCTTTAGTATTCTAGGACTTCGTCATATCCTCTACGAAAACAAAACTGACATTAGTGTCAAACTGAAGTCTGTGATCAAAGAACCACCTTAATGCCAACATATATTCGCCAGTAGGAACCGGAAGAGCTAATAGCTCTGGCCTTAGATAGAATCCTTTTATAATTTGCGGGCCCTGGAAGACAATATATATTTATTTCATATTTACTTTTTATATATAGATCTTATAAAAAACTTACCACAAGAGGACATGTGGTGTTGAAATTGGTAAATTCCTTAAAAAGATCAAAGACAAGTCTCGCAAATGGGTTATAGTTTTTTTTCAGAAATCGGCATATATCAACATTGCCCTCCAGGATCCAAGGCTTAAAGCCACTGGCCTTCTTCAACACCTGATAATGGACTTGGACATTATTGACGGGTTGCACAATTGATCCATTCATATTCATTGTCACTTTCTCCCGACTGATGGCCTTGAGCCTATAGCTGTGATATATAAACCAGGACTTGTTATAGCTCACACAGACCAGGTTTGTGAATCTAAAAACGACAGCGTCCTAAGAATTGATTTAGTAAATAATCTAGGAATTAATTGGAATGGAATATTTACATTAAGAGGCGAAATAAAAACACTAACAAGAAAAGGTATGAAAATAAACCGCATTTTGTGGGTTTGGGAATACAACTAAAATTTTCACAGGAAGTTTGAAAGAGGAAGCTGAAATTACAAAATAAAATATATAAAATAATATATAATCAATCATGAATAACATTTTAATGGTTATTATTATCTATATGCTAGATTGATTGATTTAATAGATTTGATTGGTTGGTGATTTCAATTGTTTAAAACTCTTTTTATTTCAGGGAAATTGTAGTACAACGATGTGTAATTTAGTGTCTAAACATCATTCTGCGTGAAATGGATTCCTCCAATCCGATTGTTGACGCTGCTCATTAACAGAGGGAATCCTCATTGCATTGGCGGTTATCGCATCGGCAATTTGCATGTCAAGTGCAAGTTCAAGTGCAATATTGCATGAAATCAACCGCTGGGACTGCGTCATTCTCTCGACTTTTGCTTTTGCCCGGCTTGTTATGTATATTGTTGTGTTATTATATCATCGCCTTTTGCTCGTATGCAAATGCGCATTATGCCAAGAATAATCCTTTTAAAGAGGTGCCCCCTCTCAGTGTTTGCGTTGCATCAGCTGCCTTGCTACGCCTTCGTCGTTCGCTGTTCGTTTGGGAAATGTTTACCCAAACTGATAAAATTATACAAGAAAGGAGAACCAGAACAAACGTTTGCAATCCAATTACAAGGTGCTGCGGGTGCTGCTGCTGCTGCCACTCACACAGCGGCCACATGGCGTATACTTGACATAAGGTCAACTGGCCATCAAACGCTCATTAATTTGCCAATTGACGACAAGCATTTCATTCCATACCATTTCGCAGTGTTCCCCCTACAATTTGATTTGCCAACAAGTAAATTATGTTGCTTTGCCGAAAAGAAAAAACACATATATATATATTTAAGATAAATGAATAGCGAAAAAAGACAGAGATCTTGCAACCTTGCTGTGAGAGACACACTGGCACACAACAATAAGAAATCAAGAGTTTTTATTGTTTATGGACTGGTAGCTAGGCAACAAATACAGCAAACAACAAACAACAAACCGCAAATGGCAAATGATTTATTTAATAAAAATCAAAATTATGATTTGATTTTTTCGGCAGCCTCCAAGAGCCAAGAGCTAAGAGCCCAGAGAGGCGTGTCCCGTTCCGCCAAGATCGATTAATCCAACTCGTTTGATTGCTTGGCCCAAAAGCTGGAAATAATCCAGGAAGTAGCTACACTTGAGGTAGGTCACAGCTACAGAAATATAGAAAAAAATAGGAAGGGGGTGGGAGGTAGCCAAATTGCCTCTAAAAGCCAATTTTTAAGCCTTATGCTCGCTGCATTGTTGCTCGCCGGCTTTTGTTCACGCACTTATTTGCCTTTATTTAGCGTTTATTTGCTTTTTGCACTTTTTTTAACCCCCCCAAAGCAGAGACGCAGCCGTTCAGGGCCATCGATCTATAGCTAAAGCTATGTCTATGGCCGATCTGCTTGTGATCGGCGCACATTAGCAATTGTTGTTAGCTGAAGTTTGTCCTTCTGTTGACATTTTGCACGCGTCGCTATGCTGTTGAGCCTACGCGAAAAATTTCTGCTTCGCCCCAGAGAGTTTTTCGAGTGGGAAGACGACGGAGAGCTGTCAGCACCGATCAGTCGAGATATATTCACGAAATGGAGTATTTTGAGGGCTTTCCTTATGGCATTTTGAATAAATATTCAGTACTTTATTATTATTTTTTTGACGATTTTAATCACGTTGCCAGGAATCAGTTTTTCAGCTCATTAGTTTGCATGACTGACAATCGGCAATCAGTTTCCTCACCTCACGTCCAGCAAGGCAGCTATTTTATGCCTTACCTTTAATTCCTTGTATTATGCGGCCGTTGATGAGTTATGAGTGCATATCCTGTGTGTCCGGCTAAACGGATTTATGGCTGCCAAATTGTATGGCCAGAAAAGTGGGTCATGAGAATCCATACACACACAGACCCTGGCCCCAGCTGGGTATTACATAATTCAGAACCTTTTATCGGGATGCAGAGACCAGACAGGAAAACAGGTTCAAAGCAAGGGCAGTGCAACCTTCGGTTTGCTTTTTTTACAGAGGGGAAAAAAACGAGAAATAAATACTTGTTGAAGTTCGTTTTAATAATTTTCATATTTTGCATTATATTAAATTAATATTAAAGTGCTCTATATTTACTACAAAATTAAGGGAACACTTACTGCCTTCTATATACATTTTCCTAAATATCTTACGTTTTGAGGAAGCCTTTAATCTTATGAATAAATTACAAAGAATTCATAGCTTAAGCTTTAAGAAATTTAAATTAAAAATTATAAAAACAATATTTAAATCCCTTTTTCTCTCTCTGCTTGTTGCAATCACCACCTGCATCTCCTGGCAGTGGCATCCACTTGAGAGCGGTGCCCCGAAACCAGTTCCACGTCAAGTGCCTGCCACGAAACGAGCCCAGGTTTCGGCACTTCATTAAGGAAGCGACCTTGGCAGAGGCTGATGCCAGCACAATTTATTTGTTGGTGCAGGCAGGAAGACATCGTAGCCGCCGGCGACTGGCCCCGCGATTCTGATGTCCATGGCGATGGCGATGTAGATGCAACAGGTTGGAGATCGCTCTGTTGACCTCCAGGATTGGCGTTACATATAGCATATTTTATTTTTTTTGTATTCAGCAGCACGCTTTTAATTAAGCCGCCGCTGTTGCTGCCGCATTCGAAATGTAAATCGCAAAGTGCATATGCCTCCTTTCTCGAGCGACAGAATTGGGTTACAAATGTCTTGCGAACCGGAGAACAAGCCGAGCACACAAAGAAAAAATAAGCATATTATAATTATAATGATAATAAATTATAATTGATTCCTAGGAAAAGAAATTTCCTTAAAATTTTTAAGCTCAAACTTGGCACATGTTGAGCAACACCCATTGCGGCTCTCAACATGTTGCACAGATACAACATGCGCAGCTACTTTGATGACAAATAGTTCCCTTTCGAAAGGACTAAAGGATAAGGCTAAATTAATTTACAATAGAAGTTCAGTAATATTTTACGATTAAGTAAGTTTAATCCAGATCTTTGTAAAATATTCAATTGACATTATTAAATACCGTTTTAAAAGCTTCAACTGGCTAACAAATCGTAGGTAACACACACTATACATTTTTTTGTGTGTTTGCTGGGGCTGGGCCTCGCACTTTTCGCAGAAAAATCCGCAATCCACAATCCACCCGAATTGTGCAATTAAAATCGCTGGCGTTTTGCGAGCAGTGGGTCTCTGGTTTTATTTTTGTAAACTTTTTGTTTGTCTTTCATTTTTTTTAAATAGTTTTTTGGTGCGTGCAACGCATTGGGGCAACGCCTGTCTCCGTGTGGGTTGGTCTCCGGTCTCCGGGTCCCCGGTTTCTGGGTCTTTGGTATGTGCAAAATGTAATGGCCATAATAATGAAAAGACCGACATAACGTTTATGGCCTGCAAGTTTGTTTCCAGCCAATTGAGTCAAAGAAAAATAACATAAACTTTAATCCGAAAGGGAACCGAGATCGTAGAATAATTCTAGCAATTTGCAGCATGCAAGTTACCGTTGTGGAAAATGCCATAAATTTCTAAACAACAACTCAATTAATTGTCCGTGGAGAGCCATTAAAATTCCCACAGCAAAAACGGAAGTGTATTTACCTGAGAGTGTTGGCTAAAAAATCAATCGATCGCTGATAACTTAATGCTGGTTATGAACTGCTCATAAGTACGAATAATTGGAAGTTTAGCAGCCATATCTTTCGGCTATCATAAACTGCGAATCGAACTCCGACTCCGGTTGCGTGACTCAGGCAGAAAATGCAATTTCCAGCGATCAATCTGCAGGCTCAGCGCATAGAATACAAATCCAAAAGATACATATATATTCATATGTGTGACGGCCTTCAGAAAATGGCAAACAAACGCGACATTAAATTATGCGCCTAGGCCTATTATTTTATGCAATTGATAAATTGACAACGATCGAGGTCCGCTCACTTTTGTGTGTGTTTCTCAGTGAAAATCCGCTCACATGCGTGCCGAGTTTCTTGCCCCGCCTACCAGGTGCCCAGATATCCATATATATATATGAAACCATATAGCATATAGCATCGGCAACTTTCATATCGAGTTGAACTTTTCGTTGTTTGTCATTCATTTTCAATGTCAAGGTTGTGGCGGCCCCTGAAATGCATTTATTGACTTTCAATTAGCTGCACTCGCGCGGCGCATCCTTGTCTAAAATTAAGCTGCCTCTGCTGCATTCGCTTAGGCAAATTAGCTGATAATTATGTTGTGTTGGCGGTGAAATGCAGCCACTTGGGATAGCCACACAAACAATTCCGAAGGCAACGCACTTGTCGATCTATCTGTACATGCATATACATATGCACATAGCAATATCGCTGCATTTGACAAATTGCCTGCGATATTCAAATTTGTCTCTGCAAAGAATGGGCTACAGAGTTTCTGCTGCCAAGGCTGCGCCAGTTAGGCATAAATCATTTAACCCCCAGGCTAGCTGGACATATTGAACATGTTAAAAGGCGTTTTCCTTTTATATATATTTCGTTTTTATCGGCCATTTGAGATCGTGTTAGTCATATGCTTGAGCTAGAATCTAGGTCTCACCTCTGCTGCGGCCACTTCCTCGGGGAATTGCTGGAATCTCTCCAAAGTTAAGTGATTCACCTGCCTTAGATCGTGTAAAGTTTGCCTCGATTTGGTCACGCCAGCAGCAGCATCATCATCGGCATCAGCATCATCATCATCATCGTCCGTCGAATGGCCTCAGATGTCGCGAGCTTTTTGGCGTGATTTCGAGTCGTCAACCTTGGCCTTAGAACAGGCGGCTACAATCGCTTGTTACAGCCGCCTGATAGTATATATATGTATGTATGTTTGTGGCTGCATGCGCATGCAACAATCGGCTAACGGCTGTTAAGCTATAGTCTCGACTCCCCACACAGAGCTGACATTGTGCGAGGCTAAAAATAAACCTATAGCTATGTATAATACAGCCACCGTTAGGCCCGTCCCCGTCTGGGGCGTCGGTTAGATTAATTGCACATTGATTAGAGGCACAACAATTGCAATGTCGAGAGCGAGCGGAAATAAACTCAAGCCGAGAGCTGCGATGCGGCTGAAAACGCGGCCGAGTCGCGTGCAAATCGCATGCAAAACGCCTGAAAACCGCTCTCTGGCAGGCGGAAGCTCAAGCCGCAGATACGTTTCATAGATACAAAGCGATTTCGGATTTCTTTTTACTTGTTTTGCTTTTATTTTTGAGGACCAGGCTTTGTAGTTCATTTTTTTTTTGGGGAGGTGAGTTCAATAAATACTTACGGGCTAGGCAAACATTTGTGTAACACAATCTTTAGTTAGCAACTAATACAACTTATCGAACAGGAGGCGGTGGAGGCGGTGGCGGGGGCTTCGGTGTAGGCGGGGGCGTGGCAGTGGCAGTAGCCCGCCTGCTAGGCACACGAGCAGCAGCCGCCGCCATAGGAATAAATACTACAACTTTAGCTGTCGCTTCTCCAGCTTGCGCTCCCGCTGCAGCAGGAACTCGCGTCGCAGTTCACTCGATCGCATCTCCAGGATGCAGTTCAGCTTGTTGTGAATCTGGTCCGCCGTATGGGTATCCGTGTCAAAGTCGTAGTGCTTAAAGCGAATATTGCTGCTCGAGAAGAAGCCGGACGTGTGGCCGAGGCTGCTCGGCCAGTGGGCGGTGCCGGCGCTGGAAGAGCCCACATTTAGGGTGGTCACGCTGGCATTGATCGGCGCCGAAGTGCAGCCGGTGGTAAAGGAAGGCGACGAGGAGTTGGACTTTAGCCAGATGCGAAGCAGAGCCTTTAGTTGACGACGTTCCACGATCTCGCAGTGGGCCACCAGGTCGATGGAGGTCGAGACGGGCTTCTTTTGCGGCCAAAACTTGGCGTTCTTATACTGATCGATCTCTATTCTCTCGCCGGAGATGCCCAGGACCACGTCGGATTTAAAGAAGCGCTTGTCGATGATGTTCAGCCGGAAGGTGCGGTGCATGGGTGCCTCCAACATGTCGTTGTGGTTCAGCAGGCGCTTCTCGTACTCTTTTACATTGTCGTTTGGACTGTCGTCTCCTGCTCCTGGTGTTGCTCCTTCTCCCCCGCCGGCTGCTCCTCCGCCTGCACCACCCGGATCGGTTGTCCCTCCATTTAGGTTGATATTCTGCAGTGCCTTAACCGCCGCCTCGACCAACGCTACTTTGTCCTCCTCGGAAGTCATGGATTTGGTGCCCAGCTGGCCGTGGTAGTCGACCCTCGTCACCGGGGCCAGCGGACGACGTTCCGCCAGGGTGAGGTGAGAGAAGCCGAACTTGGAGCAGGGCTCGCGATTGTCCAGCGGAGGGAAATCCTCCATGTCGTCGTTGTCCTCTGTCATGTATAGGGCGTAGTGCTGCAGGGACTTCAAAGGAACATCCGGGTACTGGATGGACGTCTTGTAGCAGACGAAACCAATAACCTCCTGGATTTTGGCAGTGGCTAGGACGCAGATCTTCAGCGGATAATTGCGATCCGGTTCGGGAAGCATGTTCAGATACACGTTGATCCGTTTTGTCTGCATGCCCACCTGCGAGGTGCCGTCGAAGCGGGCGAAGTCAATGAAGCGGTTCTGCGTCTGCTTGGGACTCTTGGCCAGCTGCTCGGTAAGCTGGCTCTTGATGCCGATGTCCGCCAGCTCGTTCTCGTTGCTCTTGGCTGACTTTTTACCAGGCTGTAGCTGTGGGGCGGGAAGCACCTCTTTGCGCTTGAAGAAGTCGTCGTTTTCGGGCGGCTGCACCTGCTCTTGGTAGTTGACACTTTTGATTCGCGCCGCCCTGCGCTTGGCAATGTCTAGCTTCTCCAGCTTCTGGGCAGTGTTAGAGCGAAAGCGATGGGCGCCCACCTCTGGGTACATCTGGATGTCAAAGGAGTGCGTGGACTGGTCTTCCTCGTCGTCGCTGAGGTCGAGGCCCGGGTAGCATATGAAGTCCACGTCCTGGAAAGGGGTATCCGCCTGCCGGATATTCCGCTGTTCAAACGTAGTCGTGGCCGGCCCGTCATCGCCTGGCGGTGGCTTCGGTGGCCGCCTGTGGCCGTGATCCCCAGCTCCAGAATTCCCGTATTTGCGTAAATAGTGCTTTGGCATGTCGTCGCTCAGCATCACCGTCTCGCACATGCCTGTGTCGTCCGTGGAGATAAACGAGTTCCGGATGTGGGAGAGCAACCAATGCTGGTTGGAGTAAGTAGCCATGGCGGTAAACAAACGAACTTTTCCGCAATTATTTCTATTTTATTTATTTTTATTGTTACTAGAAGGCGATACATTGATGTTTACTTGGATGAGTGGATTTGGGCCATCCCCGTGAGCTGGTCACCCTTAAATCGGTCACTTACCAACACTTATTTCTAACTGGATTTTATTTTTATTTTTATTATTTACGTAGCCCAGCAAGCAAATGGGAATAAGCAATTAATGCAAATTAAATACAAATTAAGCACTATTATTTAAAGAATACATATATGCTGTAAATACTCAATTTGCTACTAACCACACTTGTTTTAACTTTGAATTGGCTTTATATAAAACCCAAAAAAAAAAAAATTATAAGCTTGAATAAAGAAATTCTATTTTATTTACAACTTATTTGTATATTTTTGAATCAGTTCCCAATTGGCCTTATTTGTGGTATTTTCCCATTCCTCTGGTATGTCTGTGGTACTTTCCCTCTCAGTGTCTGGGCACTTTAGGCCACCATATGACTTTTTCTAGACGCGAAAATTTACAGAATTACAGAACTAGTTAATCAAAGTGAGTTTTTGGCCTAGAAAAGCAATTACCCAATGAACCGATTGTAGGGAATGAACGTATTGTAGGAGCGCATCGATGTGGTAGCCAGCATGGCGGGCATGGAGGTAGAATTCGATGAGGCCGTGGCCAATCAGTTCAGCTGCAAGCGCTGCGACCGCGTAAGTCTGTGCCGACGGCCCACTTTGTGCCCCGATTAATCCGCTAATCCTCCCTTGCAGACCTTCAAGAGTAAGCGGGACCAGACGCTGCATCGGCAGGAGGTGCACAACCACAACAAGACCACCTACGAGTGCAAGCTGTGCGCCAAGAGCTTCTGCAACTCGGGCAACCTCGATCGACACATGAAGGTTCACAACGATGTCCGGCCCTTCGTGTGTAATATTTGTTCGAAGGCCTTTGCCCAGGCGGTGAACCTCCAGCGCCACTATGCTGTCCACAGTGGCGAACGACCGTTCACCTGCAACTTCTGCAACAAGTCCTTCACGCAGCAGAGCAACATGAAGCGCCACAAGATGACACACACCGGCGAGAAGCCGTTTCGGTGCCAGCGCTGCGGCAGGTACTTCTCCCAGCTGGTCAACCTTAAGAAGCACAAGCTGGGCCACCTCAACGCCAAGCCCTACCAGTGCAATTACTGTGAGAAGGGCTTCACCCAGCTGTCAAACTTCAAGCGCCATCTGCAGTCGCACATCAAGGAGGGCGTCGATGTGGACGTGGCCGCCTCTATCCAGGCGGCGGCCGCCCTGGCCAGGGAGCGGCTTGAGGCGGAGCAGAAACCGTGAGTATTTGATGCTGGCATCCGGCTTTGGCAGAGATAAATCAGTTGCTCAGCGGAGACCTACCCCAAACTGATAATATCCACGCCTGAGTCAAAACTATTCTTGGATCCATTAAATAATCACATTTTCCCCTTTTCAGAAGCTTTTTCGAGTGTATGGTGTGTCGGGCCATCTTCGATACGTTCGCCGACTACGAGAAGCACGAGAGCAAGTGCCATGAGGACCACGAAAGGGCCCAGATGGAGGTGAACCAGATGTCTCACATGCATCCCGACGACTATTTGCCCATGAAGTTCGCCGTGCCCGATCTGGACACGCACGAGATCATAATTGAGACTACACACTAGAGATCGCGATAATGCTAGGCACGAAACCAGCAACACATAAACACGTAAACCAACTCACACCTAAACATACAAATAGCGGCGACTGCGCCTGGAAGATAGATTGTGAAGAATATTGCATTGATTATACATATACTATACCGTATGCAGGCCAACTTAGTTCTCCATTGAAAAACCACAATAAATGCAAGAAATATGCAGAATATAACCGAGTGAATCAGTCGCTAATCAACCAGATCTCTGTTTACATTCACGATTTTGCGTGGAAGACGTAAAATTGACGCTAACTCGCTGATTTTACGGGCCCCAAAGACACTTTAACTGCTCTGCACCCTTTATTATGTGCGTTTTAATGGTTATATGTAAGATTTCTGGTGGATTCGTAGTCCCCGCTGGTAATGGCGTATGTGTGCGTATATCGCCGGTGCGTAAATTGTCACTTTAATGGCACATTCGCCGCAGCACCAGGAGCAGCCGTAAAACAACCTTTCCGGCTTGTTTGGCATACATTCTTGCGTCATTAATGGACTAAAAATGTTTGTTGAATTGAGAGAAGACCGAATGTGATTCGCTCAAAGGTCAAGGTATTTCAGAAAGGATTTCCGTTTCTCGAACAGTGGCGTAATTTATACATGTGTCCAACTGATTTATCCTGTATGTGACTCTGGTATGGCGGTCTCTCGGCATTATTTGATTGAAACTAATTAATGGCACGTTCCCTGGCTTGTTTACATGCCAGCAGCCGTCATGGGGCAATAATTGATCGGTGGAGCCCTTGTTATCAGGCCGTGTCCTTGCGGTTTTGCCTCCAGTCGTTGGTTTTTGCTGCTGCTGCACCGGCACTAAATCAAACTATTTATACATCTTCCCATTACGGACTTCCCGTTCCGCTCTCTCGAGGAAATAATATTTCATGCTCATGCCAGTCGTCGTCCTGCCACATACTTCTGCTCGTGTGTGTGTTTATGTGTGTGCGTTCAATTGGCATTCAGTTGCTTAAATGGTCAGTGCCTGTGGCCTAGCCACGGACTAATAGGTCCCCATTTATTTGGCTGCCCAATGTCATTTGTTATAAATTTATTATGGCAACTGCCCTGGGCCTTGATCTCGGTTCATAAGTTTGCACAGAAAATAAATATTGAAGAATAGTCCAAACAAAGGGAATAAATTTTCAGTGGGGTTTCTTCTTTTAAAATACTTTATGGAGAATATCACCCGAAAAATATCATTATATTTATATATTTTTTGTTTTCCATTACATTATCGGTTACAGTTTGTTTTAAATAAAAGGTATTAGTAAAGGGTAATTATTAAGAATTTAATTTTACGATACGGCTAATGATTGTTCATCATAAATTACTGCTATAGCAATTGATATTAGTTAAAATTATAGCTTATATCGGTTTACTTAACCAGGACTAACCTTATGGTTTATGTCTTTGTCAATGTACATCATTTATATATTTTTTTAACTTTTAAAACATGGCTTTATGAGACCTTTATAATTTTACAGGGAAACGTTTTTTAAGTAAAACTATAAATCACATTCAATGTTCAAGACACCAAATTCAATGAATTAAAAGCCGCTTACGATGCACAAAATGCGATGAGTAAAAGTTATATCAACGTTTCTGTTTCATTGCTTAAAACCCCCAGATGCAGATTTGTTGTGTGTTTTTAAATGAAATCAATAAATGGAGCTCGAATCCCCTTCCAACCTTCTCCCTCTTTGCCGAAAAATTGTATGTACTTTTCGTTTGTGTTTGTAGAAGTGCGATTTTTTATACAGACCAAATATTTGCACACCGAGATTGTGTGGCAATAACGGTTCGTTTCCCCTTTTCCGTCTTCATTGGCCATTGTTTGCTCAGCGCAGTGCACAGCATGCAAATAATCACACTGCCCGCCCGAATGCACAAACATTTAGAGGGGGCGTGGCAGTGACTGTGTGGCAGTCCATGCCTGACATCATTGTATTCGAGGCTGGGGTAATGAGTTTCCTTTTTATTTAACCAAACATCAGTTGAGTTGACAAAGGCAAAAGCAAACCGTATAAAGCGGCAGCATCATCAGTTTTCCACAGGCAGTTGAGTCATTAAGCCAAGCGCCTGGGGTTAGGCAACACATTTCTTTCGGTGAATCCCTGTACCCCAATATCTCGTTGAAAAACTGGAAACTGAAAACTGTTGCCGCCATTCTAAGAGCCAATTTCCATTTGTGATATTTTTGCGAAGGCTAAGACCACCCGCATGTCCTAAATTGATTTGGAAAATGTTCCAGAGCCACCGCCAGAGCCTGAGCATGAGCCTGAGCGGAGGCGTCATCATCATTATCATTATCAGCTACGGGTTTTGGGCTCCTTGTCGTTTCTGGCTTACAAGTACAAGCCGCAGAATGTTAACCAAGTCAACGCCAGTAGCTGGTAAAAGCCACAGAGAAAGATGGCGAACAAGGCAGCGCCATTGCTTTTCATGTTGCTCCTGTGCTGCTGCTGCTGATGATGATGCTTCTGCGGTGCGTTGCTTCTGTTAGTCCTAGTGCTACACAGAAGCGAAATAATCTAAAATAAAAATTGTTTAAATTGAAGCTTAAATGCCTATTTTGATATCCTCGCAGTAAAGGAGTCGTTTCCGACCCTATAAATTTGTTAATTTGATTTGTTAACCTAGTAAAAACTAGCATAGAACAGGTTGCCGAATGGAAATTAATCATTTTTAGCCTAAGTTATGATCGAACGAAATTTGTACTTTTGATGATAAACTGCAAGGGTATATAAACGTCGTCTTCCAAAAATATACTTCCTTTCTCAATATTGTTACATTTTAGTTGCATTTTTGATGGGGCAAATGGTTGTTTAATAGTAAATGACATCATTTTTGGTATAAGTACTGTCTCTTGACATTTATTCAGATTCAGTTGTGGTTTGTAATGCCAAAAGTTACTGCAGGACATCTTCATCAGTTGCTATTTTTTATTTCTTTCCAATTTCCTGAGTCTCCAACCAATAATTCCTTTTTAAACAGCTGCCATTCTGTGTTTCTGCCAGTGCACTGCGGTTGCACTCCTGACTTCGCTGGCCGCACATTATGGCCACCAAGTGGAATGTCAGCGGCAGGAGCCGGAGAATCGCATACGTGTGGCTGGCGGCAAGGCAACTGCAACCGCGTAATTGAGTTTTACATGTCCAGCGAGGCTGCCAATTGGGTTTGCACTCGCTTTCTCTGGCTGCTCTGGGGTTACTTTGGTTACGGCTTACGGCTTGCGGGTTTACGGGCTACTGGTTATGGGTTATTGGTTACTGTTTTCTGGTTACTGGCTACTGTTTACTGCTCCCCATTGAATGTGCCATAATTAGACATATGGCTGGCGGGCAATTGAATTTTACGGCTGCAAAAACAGAACCAAAAGGGCTCCGTTTGATTGTTCGGTGCAAATAAACGGATTTCAATGGCCCGAAATCTATCCAAATAAAGTCATTGACCATGTATTTATATTATATATTTATGTGTAGTGTGTTTTTGGCCTGGTTTTCGATTTGTTTTGTTTTGTTTTCCACCTCGTATTTTGCGTATGCCACTCACAGTGGATATTTTCGGCTGGCGAAACGTGACACTCACAGGCGCCTGCCGTCTATGTGTCTGCATGTGGCTCACGCCCACATAGATAGGCAATAGAAATGGTTAACACACACATAAGCATGGCGGTTGTCAAACACGCAAGCCGCTTAAACTAACGCCTCTCGTTTGGGTGTACACATTTGCGTGTCGGCTGCTTTTCGGCCGGGTTAATTTGGAAAATGTGCAAGGCACCCGACGGCCAGGACAGGACTCGCTGATAGTGCTAGGTGTGCAGGTATTCAGGGGCTACACTGAGGGAAAACTCTTGAAAACGGGTACATGGTTCTATATGAAAGAGGATTGTTGCTATCTTGTTTTATATAAATCAGGGATTATTGATTATGTAGCATAGTGAGGATAATAATAAAACTTGAATGTTAAAGCGTGTTAAAACTTTTATAAGGTAGAAAGGATTGGTTTATGACATGTTTCTAAAGCTTAAATAAATAAAATAATAATAATTAAAACATTGTTTCCTATAAACAGAAGATTCGTTTGTTTCTGTTTATAGAAACTGTAAACAAAATTTACATAAAATAAAGTTTTGCATATGGAAAGAGCAAACATAACTTTCCCAGAAAGTTTGTGTCAATTTGCTTACCTGTCCCACCTGGACTTTCATAGCAAGCATAAATCATGAATAGTGGGTGACTTTGTTTAAATTTCTTTCGCTTCCATTAAACTTTTGTTGAGCAGATGCGTTCACATGTCGTATGAGTAATATTAACTTTTACCATAGTTGCAGGGTAGATTAATAAACATTAATATGTATTTAAAACATAAAGCATTTGTTAATTTTATGACTTAAAAATATATTTTAGGAGGAAAATATGTTAAAATTTCTTTCGCTATCATTAAATTTCATTAGCATATGAGTCCACATGACGTTTGAGTAATATTTACTTTTAATTGCAAGGAGATTGATATGGACTTAAAAAATAAAGCATTTTGCTTATTTTTCCTTATATATATTAAAAAAGATTATATCATTTTTTCCTCTGTGTGTGCCATAATTTTCGTTTAGGATCCCCCAAATGGCTTAACTCCGCCACTCTGGGGCATTATAATTGCCATGAGTTAGCATTTTGGGAACCGGAGTAGCCGTGGGGAATTGGAATTGGAATTGGCTATGACTTCGTTTGGCTGTCCGTTTAAAAAATCGGCAGATGGCGTGAAATAAAGTCTGCCTGTGTTGACACTGATGCAATGCGACTACTTCTGGAAATGATTGCTCATCACAGGCGTTGGGCTCCTGCCGGCTCTTAACGATGTTAACCATTTTATTGTCGGGCCCATTTTGGCCGCAGACAAAGAGAAAAGTGGAAAGTGGAAATGCTGTACGTGCTCAAACAATGACCACAATTCACGCCTGGATAATGGAAATTTATGTGCGTTTAAACAGGCGTATCCTGACTTTCTCACGCCCCAGGATAACCAGACAAGCGAAGTCGGAGTGAACCGAGTGTTTCCCCATTGAGTGCAAATTGAAACCAAGCGTGAACTGTGCCCCCAAGCTGACCGGGTTCGAGGTCCAATGCAAATGCAAATGAACTTCGGTTGGGCCTGCATAAATTAGGTCAGCAGCAGTTATTAAATGCATTTTATGCATAAGCTTTAAGCCCCAAACACGTGTTTGTCGTCGGTGGCAACAGACAAATTAAATTCCCGCCTGTCGAGGATGTCCCTCGACCGGCTGCCTTTGCATATCAAAGCAATGCCGGAGCAGTCGGAGCAGCCGGACATCGGACTGCTCTCTGGCCATAAATATTTGATGAGCTACTGCATTCCTCTTTTTCTGCTGCTCTTTGTGTCCTGGCCATTCCAAGGATAAAATACCTGCGACAGTCGGAGTCGGAGAGCTGGGATAACTCTGCAATTGTGTAATAGATTAGCATGCAGGCACTTTACCATGTCGCAGCTCGGCTGCTGGGTTTATTTATAGCCAGGAGACTCCAGGGTGGCTCAAAGGACTCGAGTTTCTCTGGCTTAAATGGTTGCTTATGATGTGCATTTATGCTATTTGGAAAGTGAGAGTGTAATAAAAGTTTAATGCTATCAATTGGGAGTGAAAATATGTCTTTATTCTTGCCTATCTTTTGGGCCTTTTGCTTTTTATATTTCTTTATTGAAATGTTAATTTCTTTAAGCTTTGATTATTATTTTTTTTGACTCAAAGCCCCCTGTGGTCCACTCTTTTGGTCACAGCTAATTGCCTGTCAGAATCAGTTGCCGGATTTTGCACTTTTACCAGTCGTAAGTCTTGCCTGCAATTTATTTTGATTGCAGCAGCAATTAACTTGACTTGTTGTGTCATATCCTTTCTGCGAGTGCTCTTGTGGGTGTGTATCTTTTCCGCTGATAATTTCTGTTGGCATGGATTATAAAGTTGCCATCCATTATCCGCTTTGTTCATCGGATGCACAAGCTGTTTGCCATTTTGATTGGAAGTTGTTGCATGTTGCAGCCGCAAGACTTTATTACGTATACGCCACATGGGCGCAGCTGTTCAAAGAGAAAGAGAGAGGGAAGGGAAAACATTAAACTCAGAGGCTGTGGGCTGAAAAACGCCACCAACTATTTATGGTACA
>VNJN01001269.1:0-21493 GCA_008042485.1 Drosophila mayri
TATTTCGTCCTCTTGAAGTTAATGACCGCAATTGTATTGCGTAAACACCTGCAACAAAGTGTTACAGTGTGGACCCGTTAAGTACTCTTGGTACGATGGGTATTTAATATATGTGCATACTACAGAACACATGATAAGATTAATAATATTATTTTCCTATCCGAATCGGTGCATCACACCACACTGTGCCCCTCCTCCCCGCTTCAGCCGCCGTTGGGTAATTCCAGGCGCGGATTCGGGCAGGACGGGGACAGGAGCGACACGTCGCTGGGTTAAAATCCGGACGTGGCCACGGGCTATCGCGAGTCACGGGGCAATATTTGGGGGGAGACAGCCCGCCGTTGGGATACTCCAGGCGGAGCTGCCGAGTCGCGGCTGTTGGGTTTGTGCCAGGCCGTGGCTTTAGGTTTGGGTTTTCGTTTTCTCGTTTTCTTCAGTCTATAGTGGGGGGTCCGGCCGCTGGGTGGTCCCCGGGCCGGTAGCGCTTCCCCGCCCAGCGTGGGCAATTAGATTCTGCAGTTTCTTGGTTGCTAAATCCATCCTTAAAATTCTCACCACCAATGGCACCTCCATGTTCTGGCGTTTCCACAAATATAAATATTTCTAGAAAGGGGCTCTGGGCCGCTGAGGTTCATCCTGGCCAGAGACTTCCTTACAAAGAATTAATACATGATTCACCTGTAATAAAGCATGCATTAGTATCGATTGGAGAATTTTCAGAGGAAGCTGCAGCTTCCAATAACAAGAAAATAAAAATGTAGACTCCAGCACAGTCGGAAAGTGCCTCGTACTTTAACGAACACTACCTATTATTGCGTCTAGATCCCTTTTTAACAGGACAGAGACAAATTATAAAAAAAAGATAGGTTAAGTTTGCTTACATCTGTGTACGAATTAATTGATGATACTTTATAATTTTTGTATTATTAATATTTTGTTTGTTTTATTTTAGTTATTATTTAGTTATTTTTTAATATGTATAAATATGAAAGGAGACATCTTCGACCCTATGAAGTATATATATTCTTGATCAGAATCAACAGTCGAGTGGATCTAGCCATGTCCGTCTTTCCGTTTCTACGCAAACTAGTCCCTTAGTTTTAAAGCTATCTGAATGAAACTTTGCAGTCGGAACGGATCGGGCGACTATATCATATAGCTGCCATAGGAACGATCGGAAAATTTAAAGAAAAAAAATTAGAACTATGTATGTCAGTTTTCAAGATATTTTAACCAAATTTTATATTTGGCCATCTTATATTATTTCAAGATTTCATTGATGCGACGAATTCACGTTGGCTGGATAATCTCTCGACCAAGTCCGATACCTAAACTGTATTTAGTTTGGTTTAGATCCGCTTGTCTCTCATACAGTTTACCGATCCGTTTCTCTGATAGCTGTCCCTTCCATCCGCAGGCAGTCGAGTAACCGACACGGAAGTTCGAATACAGAACGAGGATCTGGGGAACTCGAATTGAAGAAAAACTGTTCCAAATATATTTTATGTAACCGAAAGAAACGACAAAAAAAAGATAAAGATAGACTAATACTGTTCAATTTTCCTGACTTATAAAACATCCCTGACACAAAAAAAATGTTCCAGACTCCTGGCTGAAAGCTACCAGAGTACTGACAGGACGTCATAGTGGCGCCCGAGCAAAAATGTTTAAAATAGATAATCTGACACCGGTGGAGTAATGTCGAGCTGGGCTGTAACGCCAAAAAACCCGATAACCATAACGGGAAGCGAAAAGATTGCTAGCGAGAAAGGAAAGAAGAAGGATGGTGAAAACGGATATTGTTGACCGAGTGTTGGGCTGGGGTATCAGATATTAAAAAGGAACTAACCTTTATTCCGAAAGGAGCCGCAACAACTTGGACGCAACTAACAAGAGAGCTGGTGGAATACTTCTTGCCGCCAAATTATGAGAAGCACTGGAGACGCAAAACACGGAGCGGAAGCAAGGTTTTTTTTGTTAGGTATGCGAAAGAAACGCACAAGAACGACGGAATAAGATAAATCTGGTTAGCGGTTCAGGCAACGAAAAAAAACTGAGTATTCCAGATAATAGCCAAGGTACAAATCCTGAATAAGACTGCACAAGGAGTGGGGGACACAGAAGTTAGAATGCGATAAGCTGAAATAGGTATCATCATCAGCCTGAAGCATTTGCTCAGATGGAAGTACGTGAGAACGGAACGTCAAGATCTGAACAGAATACTCTGCACGCTGGGAAAGAGGATAAGAAAGCTTCTTAAACTGCGCCGGAAAAGCTCTCAAGACAAGGAGCTGGATTAAAAGTCCCCTAATAAGGATACAAACTTCCCTCATTGGAAGTTTACAAAGAGGTTCAAGAGACAGGCAGCTGCAAAGTTTCCGATTAGAAAAGCTGATGTCACGTGGGCACGAACGCCGCAAGACCGAGCTGAAGCCTTTGCAAGCAGCCCGGAAAACAGATTCTGTCCCTTTCAAGCCTCTTCAGCTGGCAGAGTGGAAAATATCTTTGAAACACTTGAAGCTCCACATCAGACTTATGCAAGTGAACGAAAGGATACAAAGCCTGAAAACACGGAAGAGTCCTTGCCCGGATGGGATCTCTAATCATATGGCGAAGCTACTACCGGATCGAGTATATCCGAAACCGATATATCCACCATGAGCTTGATTTTCCACGTTCTGAACGATGCAGCTATCAAGCACCTATCGTGGCTTCTGTCACACCCATATCCACTGGGAAGAAATGCTGCAGAAGGAGCACAAGAATCAGACTGAAAGGGGTCACCTTTGGGCACCTGTTGGCCTGGAAGATTCACTAAAATAATGTATACGCTATTTAAAAGAGTTATAGAAATAAGAAACAAAGCTTTTTTCAATTTTTTCATTCTAAATCTACATTTTTATTTACTATATTTACTAGAAGAACCAGCGAACATTGTCTCGTAAAATTTGTCTTAGTAAAATTTTGTGTAGCGGATCCGACAAACTTCGTCTAGCACTCAATTTTACCAACAATTCTTTAATTATACCATTTAAAAAAAGATTATTTTCTCAGCGTAATGGAGTGTACAATATTCTTGGTTAGTCCACGATGTCATTTGGAAGCATGAATTAAATTTACGAATTGACTTCGGGAACAGAGTAGAATCTGAATCTGTACCGAGAAGTAAACAGCGTAATGGTTCAGATGATGTTTTAATTTCCGGTAGTTGTACTTTTCCTTATGAGCAACACATCCCTACTGGCTCATTTTTAAATTTAAGTGTATGACAATACATGCATTCCTTTTCCAAAGTACCAAAATCACTTTGGAATGGGCAGAATATTCAACATCAGGTTCGTACCGAAATGCTAGTCAAAGAAATTGCCCTGATGCAAATGCTCGATGAACTTGTTGGCGTTATTGGTCTTCTAAATCGATCAACTATGACTCTGCGCGCTTCTCTTCGTCGCAGTTGCATTTGTTGATTCCTTTCATCTCGTGCATCTTGGGATTGTGATTGACGTAATTGCGCCACCGCTAACACGCGTGTTTTCATTGTCTTCATAGATTTTTTCGACTAATCTTTGTGCTCTTCTATCTCTGGCGGCGGTGGAATTGACCGTCCGTAAACTGAAATTGGCCCCTTGGCGTCTTTTTGGCATTGCTGACTGTAGATATAGATCATAAATATAATAGATGTTATTATGTTTTCTCCACATTTATTGTTATTACAATCTACATATTACATTGCAGAATTGTTTCGATTAATATAATTTTAAATGAATATATGTACATATATTCAATTAGAGCCATTAGAACTTTTCGTTGAACAATTTCCCCCAAGAATATACATGGATTTGTTGGCATCTCGTTCACTACCATAAATTTTTCCAGCTTTTTTTGCCATCGATCCCAGTAGGTCTTGCGATAATTTGTGTGCTGATTTTAAAGATGACGCCCATTCTTTTAAACCAATTTCGTCCTGAAATAAAAAAGGGTGTTTTTAGGTGATGTAAAATTGAAGACTATAAATATTGGGAGCCTTACGGAGTTCGTTAACATGATTCTACCATCTCGGGTACCATCATTTATTCGAATTTGAATACAATTCTCGTTTTTATGTTGAATGAAATCGCTTGAAATATCTTCCACTTGGTCCATAAATATTAATTCTGGTTTATTATTTCCACTGTCAGAATGAAGCTCTAATCTAAAATGTATTTTTAAAATTAATAAAAAAGGTAGTTATTTTTAAACATAAAAAATTAGTACATTTTGTATTCATTCATTCATTGTCATTCTTTTTATTATATGGTGAAAAAATATTTCAGTTATTTTTTCATTTTTTTTTGATTATAAATAAAATAATAATATTTTAAATAAAAGTATATGTTATATATATATATTTTATATATTATATATTGCTTATTACTTATATATATATTTAATCGCTCAGAATATTTTGCAAATTAAAATAAATGTTTAATTTTTTTATTGTGAACAAAAATACACTTTATAAATTGATTATCTTCTGAGCGTTATTTTTTCACTTATATATAAGTAAATACTAAATACTCGCGGGGCCACTATCACCTAGTCACATGCCGCGACTTACAACCTCCGCCGCCATGCTTCCGTAGTGCCACCAGTGCCGCACCGCAGCATACGCTGCGCCGCCACCAGTGCCGTCAGTGCCCAAAACATCGATAGTGACGATCCGCGGCCGGGCAGCAGCCAGTATCCGCCGCCATCTCGCCAGCGGCAGAGCCAGTGACAGTGTCCGCGATCGCGACGGTGCCGCCACGCCCACGCCCTCCATTTTCTTGGTCTTCGCTTCTCTCCGGGCCTGCATCCGGCCAACTCGTTCGGAGCCTTCGCGACCGCCACGGCAGTAAGAAATTGAATGAAGCATTTTCCTTCGGGATTAGGTTCTCCGACTAGCACTATCCACGTAATTTCCGTCCGCGTCTGAGACATATCCCGGCCGGAGAACTTCGTTACAACATTTACTTGAAAATCTATAGCGTTGTCTTAAAATGATAGGATAGAATATTGTTTAATTTTTATACCCTTACAGAGTATTATAATTTCAGTCAGAAGTTTTCAACACAGTAAAGGAGACATCTCCGACCCTTTAAAGTATATATATTCTTGATGAGAATCAATAGCTGAGTCGATCTAGCCATGTCCGTTTGTCCTTCCGTCTGCCGTTCGCCTGTCCTTCCGTCTGTCAGTTTTTAACATATTTTCAGCAAATTTAATATTTGGTCATTTAATTAATATAATTTCAGAATTTCAATTTTAATTTAATGAGAATCAGACGACTATATCTATAGGAATCATAATTTCGCTGTTTCTCAACATATTTTCATTAAATATTTTACTATTTCGTTTTTAATTTTATATTCTGCAAGGGTATATATGCTTCGGCGAACCGAAGTTAGCTTTTATTAATTGAATCTTCTCCTTATCGAGACTAAATAATCATACAATATAACCTGAATAGCAGTCATATAGACCGGAACAGATTAAAATGCCCCTGACATATTTTGGCTGGGTTGGAAGGTCATTACGTTATATCCGGGTTCTGCTGGAATCCCGAATTAAGTCCCGTGCGAAAGGAAAAGAAAAAACTCACTTCAGGAAGCCGAAGTTCCTAAGATTAAATTATTGTTTGACTGTATTTAAACCCATTTGAATTTTAATTCAACTTATTGTTTATTTTCAAACTTAAATGCATAGGTATAAAGATGCATTTAATAGGTTTTTGAACTTGAACTTTGTTTTATTGCCCAAGAACTGGGTTTCGAATATCGATAAGTTTAGTATGTTTATACAGAACCTAAACTAAAAACTATTTGTTAACAAAATTTAGATAACCAAACATAACACAGGTCGACAAAAATGGACCTTAAAAAAGTACGGCGAATAAAACCTTCAGATTGTGAAAGATCTCGGTCTGTAGATTACTAGTCCGAAACCCAAAAGTTTCCATCATGTCCCAATTTTGAGGAAATCGCCCTCAAAGTACCAAAAATGACCTATTTTTTAAACGCTAATAACACAGAAACCACAGATACCAATGTTGAAATTGGGCTTGAATGAAGAGCCAATCTTTCCCCTTTCAGATTTCAGTTGGATACTGGATGTAAAACGTCAGGGTCAGTAGCTATATCGCTTTTTCAGAACTGCTTTTTGAGCCCTTTTTTGCTTCTTTGTAGCCCTGAAACTTAGTACAAAACAAGAAAGGAAGCTAACTTTGGCTCACCGAAGTTTATATACCCTTGCAGAATTAAAATAAAAATTAACATCGAAATTCTGTAAAAATAATTAGTTTCCAAATCTCGATCATGATGAAAATGGTTTGAATTCGGCTAAGTTATGGTTGTTTTTTCAATTTTCCTGATTGTTCCTATGGCAGTTATAGGATATAGTTGGCCGATTTTAATGACATTAATATTAAAATTTTGAAATAATATAAAATGGCCAAATTTTGGTTAAAATATCTTGAAAACTGACAAAGTTATGAATTTTTCTTTTATTTTCCTGTTTTTTCCTATGGAAGCTATATGATATAGTGGGCCGATTTTGATGAAATTAAAACCGAAATTTAGGAATAATATGAAACGGCTAAATCTTAACTTTGATGACTTTGAAAATATGTTGAAAACTGACAAAGTTAAAAATTTTTTCTTTTTAAATTTTCTGATTGTTCTATGGCAGCTATATGATATAGTCGTCCGATCTGGCCCGTTCCGACATATGTACGAGTAAGAGTATATAGAAGACTAACTGCAAAGTTTCATTCAGATAGCTTTAAAACTGAGGGACTAATTTGCGTAGAAACGGACAGACGGACATTGCTAGATCGACTCGGCTGTTGATACTGATCAAGAATATATATACTTTATAGGGTCGGAGATGTCTCCTTTACTGTGTTGCAAACTTCTGACTAAAATTATAATACCCTGCAAGGGTATAATGTGAGGGAGTTAGATCTGAGTCACCATTATAATGAAAGCAAAAAATTATTTCGATCAATTGAACTTTTGGGTTGGCGGAAACCCTGCATCCCCAAAAGTGCCGGCTGGGCAATGGGCACGGCTACTACAATGCTACTGTTTTAGATGTACATAATTAATTATAGTTTATTTCTAAAGTTCTAAATCTAGGTTTATTCTAATAAAACTAATGCCCTTACTACGGTTGGATTAGGGGGACAAATGGTAATATTGCACTCACAAGTGTCTCCTTATGCTGCCAGGAAAAACCTTGGTTGGTTGTCGTGGCGTGGACGCGGGGTGCGGCGGCGAGGCGATGGACGCGGCGCGGGGCGCGGGGCGCAGGCGTGGCGACGCTGGCGGACACGGGCGGACACTGTCGGTCGCGGCGCGGGGGCACAGTGTATTGGCTACCGGTTTTGCAAAGGCCGGCACATGAGTTTGGCAGTGCGGAACACGCGCGGATGCACTGGCTGAACACGGTGGGCACTGGCCGGGCATAAGCGGAGGAGAGGAACAACCCCGTGATCGGGGCGCACTCGTGACGCGTGGTACGGCAGGCGACAGGAAGTGAAAGAGAAAATTTTCAGGTAGTACGGAGTAAACACCTCCAAATCACGGATCCTGCCGTTAGTGATGGCACCCTGGCGAGCTGAATCTGGATCCGATCTTTCGATTACTATTTATTTATTGGTTAGTTATAGCTACATTTTCTCTAAATCGAATTAATATTAACACCTAGACATTATTTAATAATTAATTAATTGAGTACATATATGCGGAGAGGCACAGCTATTTGTGCGCCTCCTGAAAGAGGCGTCACCACCTTAAGCCTTATTACGGCTCGAAAACCTTGACTGTGTTGATGCTGGAGAGCGAGAAGATGCGCTTCCGTGATACATGGCACACGACAGGACAGCTCCACCGGAGGAACTCAGAAGCTTTGTAGAGTCTTAAACCACAACCACTAACCATACAACATGTTGCTCTTGCTCTTGATAGAATTGCTAACTGCTAACACCTTGATATGTCGCTTGCTTATAATTCTCATCACCAAACTGTTTGTTTTATATAATTAAAAATATATAGAAAATGGAAAGATAAAGACGCAAGTAAAAAATACGTACCTATTCGGATAGAGCTTCGCATATTTTGTTTGCCATAAAGACGCAAAAGATCCTCCCAATTTCTTGATGTATCCATGTAGAATACAGTCAGATTCCTTTTCGTCCGTGTCAAACTGATGCTTCTGTTTTGATTTTTTTTTTTGTTCAATTCTATCAGTCTCGACATTGACTGTTTCAAATACTGTTTCAGAAACTTCCTGTTGCCATCTATGAAAAAAGCAGAAAATATTCGTTTTTGAGTTTTATCTATTAGTATGTATATTTTTTATCTGTAACTAAAAGATATTTTGTCATTAATTACCGTGATCATAAAGTATTAATAGGACAATAGGAGTAGTATAAACAAAACTTGGATTTGAAATTCAAAGACGGCTCAAAAGGAATGTGTTCTTAAAAAAAAATTATTTCTCTACCTCTTCCACGTCATTCTCTCTTTTTGATTAATCATAGGAAATTGAATAAATTTATGCCCGTATAATAATGCATTTACGTTTAATTTGTTGGAAGATTATTATCATTCCGAATTTAGACGATATATAGTAATATCTGTTTCATTTAAAAGTCTTGGAATAAATAATACAAACACACAAATCTTATTTAATGAATTTTATGAACTTTCTGCTAAATTTATGAATTCTAATTGCACTACATATTGTTGTTTTGTTATTATAAATATTAAACTATATAAACTATAAATAACGTCGCTATGGCAGCTTATCTATCATATCCTTTCTATATTTATAAAAATCTCCAAACTCATTCGAAATGGCTAGACCGATTCTCAACAAATTTCTTATGTATTTTCTGTAGGACTGAGTTTCAACCAAGATTTACTTTTTATTACCCTAAGTGATAAGTATATTGCCATGAAGAAATTGTGTATTTGTTTTTCCAAACAATAGTCGGCAATGTGGTGTTAATATAGTAATAATATAGTTTATATATGGATGTTTAATTTTAGTCGAATTTTAAAATTGAGCACTACAGTTTTTTTTTTTAATAATAAATATTTATTTGAGCAAGTAGGCAAGCTGCCTGACCTATCCATCCGCTTGTATACTACTGTGTCAGCAATTTAAAGCGACAGTTACGAACTTCCTAATTATAAATTAGACAATGCGCCGGGAGGGCAGCTCCCGAATAGTAAAACGTCTCAGCCGTCTAGATGTGTGTGTCCTTGTTATCCGTCTAGCCAGGAGGTTAGTGTGTCTGATTAGTCTAAGCCGATGATTTGCAGCCAGAGAGTTTATCACATCACCAACTGCTGGTACTCAAAGTTCCCTTCTAATGTCAACGTTTCTAATATACCATTCCGCGTTGGCGATACGTCTCAAAAACTCAAAAACTGAAACGCCTGGACCTTCCGCAAGTGCGACCTGGCTGCTGTCCCATATATAGCCACTACAGTTCATTTCATTTCATAAATTTCCATTTTAAACAAATAAGTAATTTTGTCTATGAACGAATGGTGCGAATTGAAGTTTAATTAATAATGCCAAGAAAACGGAGCGGGGCGAATTAGAGCCGTTGTACGGTGAGAATAAGAAGCATGCGAATATGAAGATGCGAAAGAACAGATGTAGTTATCAAATTAGAAAATACGAATGTTCGTTGTATTATGGACATATTGCATGAAGAACAAACTGACGATGTACAATCATAACGCAATGAAGACGATTAGCACAAAGGCAATCACGACGTTTCATAGTCAATAGACGCAGAAAAAATAACTAACAACGCATCTAGGTAAGTAGAGCATTAACTTCAGAAAAAAAAATGTTAGATATTGGCAATGGAAAAAAGATGCAAAGATGCATACAATTACCTGCCGATGTAAGGTTGCATCACTGATTAACCCCCAACGGCTGTGCAATGGTGAAAGATTAGTCGTTAAAAAGTTAACGAAAAACCTTACTGAAGCCAGTATTTTAAATGGTAAATTGAAAAAAGAAATTATATTAATACCGCGAATCGCATTTATATTTACAGACGTGCCAAATGAAAGTTTTAAATTTCCAATTAAAGTGGCGTTTGCAATGACAATAAATAAGTCACAAGGTCAAACAATGTCTGTTTGTGGATTGTTTTTCACATGGACAGCTTTACGTGGCGTGCTCTTGAGTGGGTAAAATATCTAGTTCATTTGTGTGAGCAGAAAATGGGAAAACAAAATATATTATACATGATCGTGGAGGATCCACTGAGTACAAATTTTGGGAAAATTTGTCAAATAAACTTTTAATTATTTAGTAACTTTATAATTTAATTAATTTTTTTCCGAAAAAACAGCCAGAATACGATAATATTACAAAATGTGCCATTCAAGTGGACCAAATTTTCAGTGGCAAATATAGTACTTTTTGGAATTATTATTATTTTTTTTTTGTTATTTCTATGGAATTTGCATTACTCATTTTTTTAAGTTTTGATACACATGTATATAAACAGGTTTCCATAAATAATTATTACAGATTTTTAAAATGTTTAATTTATGAGTTATTCGGTTTTTAGTGTGTGCAATTTGGATGTGCTATTCAAATGAGCGGCAGTGTACATTGTATTGTATGGTATTAATTGTTATAAAAAAAACAATTGGGTGCGAGACAAAGTTCACCGAGTGTGATAGACAAAATGTTACTAAGACAAAAGACATCAGTTAGGGGAGAGCTATAGCGCCAGGTACTGCACATCGCGAGCCAACTACCCACAAAGGGGACCCAATGCTCGGTCCTCCAGATCAATAAGGATGCTGAGTATGCCCTATATCCCAGATACGGGAAGATGGCGTGGGGCGTGGGTAGCATTTACCTGCGCCCCAAAAACGCAAACGCTGCAGGCAGGTGACGTGGAAAAGGTCATTAGTCTCGACATCAGGAAATGCCATTGAGCGAATCTATGAAGGAGGAAGACAGTGACCTGACAATCAAAGTCAACCAGTTGGGAGGTAAGCAAGGTAACCATGACTTTAAGGGTGCTTCAACTTTGCCATGGAGCAGGCATCCATCGACTTAGCTTTGGTCCAAGTGGCGTGGATTTCCTCGGGCAATGCCGGACTTCTACTTTTACGGAAGGGCTTTCACGTTAAAATATGTCTCAATACTCGGACGACCTGACTGTGGTGATGCTAGAGAGTGAGAGAAAGCGCCTCCTGGCAGTTCACTGTTATAGACACCAACGCAGGACAGCGGGTGTGAGGAAACTCAGACATAAACGACAGAGGTGATTCACTTTTAGATTTTATACTTTATACACTAACCGACATATAGCTAACGTAGGGCAAGAGCACACCTTCGTAGGCCCCATCCTTTTCGGACCACAGGTATATACATTTGAAATATGATTTTAAATACTCCCCTAAACCAACTGTCTTCAGAAGCTTCCGGAACACTAAATGGGGAAAGTTCAGATTAATTCGGCGAAAAACTGGCCGTTTTTTTTTTAAATTTTGTGGCGATACGGGTAATGTTAGCGTAATAATTCAAAAACAGTAAAGTAACACACTATTTCAACAATATTACTTGTATTTATCCATTAAGAAATATTTACACATTTAGGAGCTAGAGAGAATCTCCCAAGCTGCCTTCGAAAAAAATTGGTTTGCGATCTACATCCTAGCGGGTCATAGGATCACCCGATTAAAAAAAATTAAAATGCATTACTTTAAGGATAAATGTCCCGAAGTACTCACGAAGCGTTTTTTTTTTTAATTTTATCTGATTTTTTATTCAACTTTGAAGTCAAAAGTCAGATTTTTTGGCTAAAAAAAACTTAAATTGTTAAAAAAATACAATAAAAAAAATTTAAAAAAGGGTCACCTGGCCCCTTTTTTAAATTTTTTTTATTGTATTTTTTTTTACTTTTTTACTTGTAGAATTAGTTAAGCTATATTTGTGCATAATTTCAAGTCGGTCGGCTCACCAGATTTTGCGTAATCGTGTACACCGGTTCGGAAAACGCCAATTTTCAGGAGAGCGCTTCAAAGTTTTGTGAGTACATGCAGTGCACACTAAGCGACCTAAATTAAATTGTCTCTAGCTTCGTTAACTTTTATTTAATCGATGTGAAACTTTTACACAATATTCTTAACATGTTTAGCAATTGTAATAAAATATACAACAAAAAAAAAATTCGAAAAAAAATGAAATACCTAAATCTTAAACTTTGATATGACTTTTTTCGGAACAGTAATTGCAATTGTACACAATTTTTTTCAATTCGAGGCATTGTGTAAGAGGAACAAAAATAGTTAATACATGCAAATGATGTTCAAGCTTTCTAATGGTACATTTTCTTGAACGTTGATGCACTACGGTCAGAACACTCAAGTGGCCCTTATGAAATCAGGGACGTGCCTGTTAGGGTTAGGTATTAGTAGACGCGATGGAAAATATAGAAAAGGATACGAGGAAATAAACTACAGGCGAGTTGGCTTGGTGTTTGCGTGCATGTGATCTAATTAGGTAAGGATTAAGGTTTTTAGTTTAGGAAGACTATCAACAAGTGCGATTACCGAATACATGTCGTTATAACTACCACACAGTACTCTAAGGGGTTTATGCAGTTCATAGGAGGTTCATTACTCGGAGCGTGTAAATTAAGCTAGCCTAACAAGTCAGTACTTTCATGTGGAAAGTACTGACTTGTTTGGCCAGCTTAAATTAGGCAATGCGTAGCATAGTTCTACGATTGGCTAAGGAGGATAAGTTAATTAGGAGAAGTCTACTATAATAGGAGGGTAATCCCTGTTCAGCATCTCAGTTTAAACCGCGAAAAACGAAAGGTAAAAAGTTCATTTGAACCGATTTAATGCGTTTACTGTGGACCCCATACTGGGGGCTCCAAACACAAGATCCATATTCTAAGAGAGGACGAACTAATGAAATATATACTAGACCTCTGCATGAATGCATCCAAAACGACAAATGAATCACTTATTCTAAAAGTGGGCACACTCTTTTTTCTGAACAGTATATTTGGGTGTGACAGTAGTCTCACTCACTCCATAGATGTACAGCTGTTAATTGACTTACTGTACAGTGAGTGAAACTTCATGACTGGTACATACATACATATCTGTATAGTTCTCGTGTGTCCGATTAAAAAATTTATTTGTTTTTTCGTTTTAAATGTGTTTATTATAAGATAAAAAAATTACAATTTATTTATATTTAAATTTAAACAAATTATTATAATTATTTTTTGATATTACAAATTACTTATTACAAATTACTGCACTCATCTGTACAGTTGTTCACAGTCAACAAACAAGCTGTACAGCATGTTTAAAAAATTACAAATATAGTACTCCTTACGAAGAGTACAACCATATACTGAACTCACTCGAAGTGAGTACACTAAAAATGTTGTGCTATCTTCTTCTGACCTATAGAGTATACTGTACAGTAAAGAATGAGTGCAGTACTTTTGAAAACACTACACTACTGTACAGATCTGTTATGGCACAAATGAGTGCATTAATGCAGAAGTTTAATATATACATTTTTAGTTATATTGGGGTCTTCAAATTCTTTCGACCACCGTTTAATAAATCTCGGCATACCCCTGGCTTTATTCACCATGCACGAAATATGATCGAAAAAGTCAAGTTTGGGATCCAGGCGGACGCCCAAGTCAACAACTTAGTTTATCTTTTTCAAAAATCACCAGTTAAGCGTGTAAATTACAAGCTTGGGAACGACACGAGAGAATGTCCTTAGCTTGCATTTATAGCCATTTAAGTTTAGTAGGTTTATGCGGCACCAGGTTTGGAAGCTATTAAGATCTATCTATAAATCAGACTGGTAGGCAACGTCCTTGTATTGCATCATCAGAGTACATGATTACTCTAGAATTTTGTCAAAACCTCTGGCAGATCATTAATAAATAATGTAAACAATAAGGGACCCAGATGGCTCTCTTGCGGGACACATGAGGTGACCCGGAGAACATTTAATAAATTAGTTTTACATTATTTTTGCGTCCTGCCAGTCAGATAACTAGAGATCCAACAAAGAAGATCTATTGGAAATCCCATTAAGTCTAGTTTCCTGAGGAGGAGGGAATGATTTACGGAATAAAAGCTTTACTCAAGTCAGTATAAATTACATCCGTTTGAAGGTTATTCTGGAAAACCCTTATAATAAAGGAAGTGAGCTCCTGAAGGTTAGTAGTTGTGGATCTTCGCTTAACAAATCCATGCTGACATGGAGAAATTACTGATCTACAATGGTGCTGCAAGTGTGGAGTAATAATCTAAGTTTACGGATGGCCGAAAGCATAGAGATTCCTTTATAGTTATTGGCCTCCGATTTGTTACCTTTTTTGTGGAGAGGAATAATGAATGATTCCTTCCAAATAAGGGGTAAGTGCGAGGTTAAGGATAAGGTAAACATCGGCACAATACCTAAGAACGCAGTCCGGTATTCCGTCGGGACCTGGCAGATAAACTGACTTTACACGATGAAGATCTGAAAGGAGAGAGCTTTCGTTTAAACATGGACAAGAAATTAGGTTCGATTTGGACAAGCTATAAGAATACGTCTGATTTAGGTCAGTTGAGGAAGAGTATGTTATTGAAAAAAACTGGGCAAAAAGATCGGCAATTGTCTGATCGCCCTTTAATGCTGCATTCCCAAAATAAAACGATGAAGGATGAGTTACCGCCTTATGTTTAGTATTAACAAAATTATAAAACTGGGCCCTGCAACGAGTCAAATAGTTTTTGTAACATTGTGTGTTCAGTACGGTGAAGTTTGACCGAGCCGATATCTAGTTAAAGAGGTCAGGACGAGATAAGGTCTTTTTAAATGTTGTGTACAGCCTTGACTTTACATTTTTCAAGCGACTCAATTCTTTAGTAAACCTAGGTGGTTTATTTTCGTCAGCGGCACCACCGTCGCTAAACTGACACTTGCCGGAAGAGACAAAACAAAGATCAAGAAAGCGCTCTAAGGAGTTTCGTACATGGTTAACTTGGGACAGGCGAATGTCGATCCAGCAATAAAATCGTGTTGTGTTGAGGGTTGAAGTGTGTTAGAGGAGCTACTAAGAGACCAATTAGCCCCAGGGATATTAAAATCACCCAAGACTACTAAATAGTCTCCATCAGAAAGCATATTGGAGACCATCCGAATGGCGGAATGGTGGTTCCAAAAAATAGGAAGCTCCGACAATGGAGAATTGTAGGAACATGTAATAAAAACAAAGCGACCATTAAATGATAGCTTTACACAAAGGAATTCAACTTCGTTGCTTTCCTTGAAAGTTACCAATTTGACATGAGAGTGGAGTTGATCGCTATGACAGGCCGATCGTGAACGCAGCTGGGAAAACTTCGGAACTAAGAATATCCGGCTTTAACCAGGTTTCTGTGAACACATTAACATGGGAGGCGAATGCGAAACTATCAGAATACAATTTAAGCAGTTTACTACGTAAGCCTCTTGCATTCTGATAGGAGATTAACAGAGTGGTATTTAGTTTTTTTTTTTTGACAGTTAGACAGTTAGAGGATGTAGAGGGCACAGTGGTCGGATCGGGCTTAGGAAGAGTTATCCCAACAGGCCGTTTCTTTTTCTTTGCTTCATATTCTTTGACGACAACATACTCAGGCCAGAATTTGGTTAAGCATATCGTGCCAAACAAATCATTTGGGACATTTATTTTGAATGATTAAATATCCCTAGCGTAAAAATTTGAATTTTTCCACCTTTAATTTTAAATTTGTAGGTCTGACTTTGCCTCGGATAAAGGCAATGACATCTTCAGATGTTTTACCAGGGGAGAGCCGCGAAACAAATATCTGTTTCGTAGGTGGGATAGCAATGAGGGCTTGAGGTACCGCAGACTGAGTGCCTGGCGTGCCCATATTGACCGGTAGTTCCTGGGGGGATAAATTTTCGGGGCTATGAAGGGTCGAAATTTGTAATCCCATAGGAGACGAAAATAAAATTAGCGGTGGAACGTTTAGTCCCTTCGGATACTGACTCTTTTCTAACACTTGAGTTCAGAATTCTGGGATCAGAGGTCGAGGGATGTGTCAAAGGCGGCTGCTGTTGAGAGCCCGCCCCTGGTTGTTGGAATTCGTCGCAAGAAAAGAAAATGAAAGAAAAGAAAACTTTAGCTGTCGCGACAGAGCAACGACGGCTAAACGGAAGAGGTCCAAAGAAAATTCAAAAAGACAAAAAGAGCAAATAAATTATTATATCTGGATGCACACGGGAAGTGAACGGGAACTTTAAAGAACACAAAGTAGAAGCTTTAGGTAAACCTCGGTAGTTTTAAAATAACATTATTACACAAAAACGAGAGGGCAAGAAAAAAACACGTTCACTTGAAAGAGAAAAAGGTTTTGTATAAATTTAAGTCACAACGCACACCTATTCATTTGTCGCAAAAGTTGATTTGATATTTGTTTAATTGTTGTTTCCCGTCACGACCGCCATTCGTTTTTTCTTTTTTCGGTTACTCAAACAGCTTCGTGAAGTCTAGTGTACCTGCATTCATCTCGAGTTGATTTGGTTTCCCCGTCTGTCGACGCAATTTGGTCAGTCCCGAAGTCCGAGTTTGAGTATACCCGTATGAGATAACAAAAAACCACGGCCGATTCCATCAACCCGTTTGGAAAGATCCCAATCCGCATCTCCGCGGTCCTCTCCTCCACTCAAGGAACCACCAGCTCCCTCTCAATTTTTAAAAAGGTTGAAAAGGAGTAAGAAAGCTGAACTTATAGCGGCATCCTTTGAGAGTACAACCATCGGGATAACGCTACTGTCCAAATATGAGTTTTGTATCTTGGTCTGCTAGAAATGTGTGGCTAATCTCCAAGAGTTGATCTAAATGGGCGCTCCTTAGTCCGCTCAGGCTTCCGCAAGCATTAGCGTCCCAAATTCTACCGGCTGTCGTCTGCCACCCGTGGACACGGAAGTCTTCATAGGCGATTATCTTCGGGGGCCCAGCTTTAGGGACCTTCTTAAATTGCTTAAATTGTTATGATCGGGGCCATCAACAGCGAGATTGTACTAGCCCGCATAGTTGTTTCACGTGCCATCATTCCCTGTTACATCGTGACAATATGTTTTGGAGCATTTCAAGCTCTGGTGCGTCGTCGAAGCCACCACCCACTACTACTCCGGTAGGCGCTGTAGGCCCTGACGTGAAAGTGTGCTTCCAGCTCAAAGCTGTCCTACTGGGCACGGCAATCATTAATATATGTCATCTGGACTGTGATTTTCAAGCACGCGCGTTGATCAACTCTGGTTCCGAGTCGACCTTTATAACGGATTGGCTCTTCAACCTCACTTTCATTTAGAACCATCCAGACCCAAATCCCGGGTCTTAATCAGAAAGTTGCCGCTGAATCCAAGAAGCTCTGTCACTTTTCGATTCGTTTTCCTTCCAAACCCTGTCTGCATTTAGAGACACAATCTATGTCCTTCCCTATCTGGCCGTAACTTTACCCGCGTATCCGCTGCCGAGGGATCTTCTTAAGAATCTTCCAGACCTTCCATTGGCGGATCCTTAATTCTTTGAAAGCTCCGAGATAGGCGCTTTAATCGAAGACATCCTTCGGTCCTCCTTGCGGGTCACTTCTCGGACAGGAGTCTATTTTTGTCTGGGTGCTTACAGGGCCCGTGTCCGTAGCAGCCCCTCGCATCGTGTCCGCGTACTCCAAGCAAGTTTCCCTGCTGACCGAGGACCCCCTGGACAAACTCCTTACCAAGTTCTGGGAGGTGGAAGAGGTGTCCGTGAAACTGATATCCGAGTCTGATTCGGCCTGTGAATAGAATTTAATCCGAACCACGAAGAGAAGCAGTTGCGAGAAATATGTGGTGACGCTACCCTTTCGCGACCCTGATTACGTGGGACCAGATTGGCACATTCCAAGTCCTTCGTATTGTCTGTCTCAGCTCTTGCGGAACGAAAAACGCTTGAGGAAGGATCCTTCACTCAAGCACGTTATGAGGCCACCCTCTAAGAGTACCTGGATCTAGGACACATGGCCGAAGTTCCGTCCACGAACCTTTTTGAAAGACATCCTTCACGCGTCCTAAGTCCGATTTTACAATCCAGATACTGAAGTGGCGGTACTTTCGGTACGTTTTTAAGGCGAACTTTAGCAAGTTTTCTTCAAAACCCCCACAAGTTTGATTCGTTTTCAGTGCGTTAAATTGCCACCAATTAAAGTAAATATACCATCCAATATGAATAAAAAAATCGACCCAGAGTTTAGTAGTACCTTCGTTAGAAGAGAGTTTAATGACAGCGGTATTGCCGATGGCAAGCTCCGCACCATTTCCACTTCTTCTTGTGCCACAACCGTGTTAGCTGAGTCCTACCGAATTTTTCTCGGCGTAGGGCCTTTGTGGTGGTCCTGATGTCCCTGTCCACCACAGAACAGATCACGATACGGAACCAGTTCCCGGACGTCGTCGTTGTCGTCCTCCTTGTCGGATTGCTCCGACTCGGAGTCGCAACCCGACATACATTCATTGTGCTCGGAAGATGACTGCCAGGAGGTGCTGCGGCAGATCTTGCAGCACGACCAGCCGGTGCAGATTTCCATTAAGCTGCATGTTACCGAGGACCAGTAAACCAATTGGAATACGATTTTGAACCCGGTCAATAACTTGTTGTATGTCGCCTTGCCGCAGAAACTGCCGCCGGCCGGCTCAAAGCAGACCTTCATTTCGCTGCTGGAGTTCGCCGTGGATAAGCTCGTGGTGGACGGCATTGTGATGGCCATGGCCAAGGATCGGCCGCAGCGTGCTCGTCTCGTTGAGGCATTCCTCTTCATAGGCTTCGAGCCACTGTCCAATAGGGCCCCGCAGGCATCGCAGCTGAGCCAACAGAATAAACGGTGGAGCCCAAAAAGGACTCAAATAAACTTAAGCAATGTTTTAGGTGTTTTGGCTTCCATCGCACAATTGTTTTCAAGTCGCCTGTTTGCGGTAGATGTGCGGAGGATCATTGGACGGGATCGGAGAACTGCAGGGCTTTAGTTGCAGCTGACCTCTGCTGTGCCAATTGTGGTGACAATCATGCTGCATATGATAAAAAATGCCGCATTTATGCACTAAAGCTTAAGGGTGTTCCCCCTAAGCATATGCAGCAGCCTCATATTTCTACAAGGTCCGCCTATAATGAGCAGTCTACGGTGCCCTCGCTCATGGGAATCATTAAGGTGGGCATATGGAATGCCAATCGGCAGGAGCTTCTGGTGTACCTCTCTGGGCACAACATTGATATAATGCTGGTGCCTGAGACCCACCTTAAGCACGGAGAGTACATAAGCTTTCCAGGATACAGTTTGCACAGGGCGGACTTCCCGGGTGCGATTTCTAGAGGCGGAGCAGCTATTCTAGTTAAGCACGGCCTGACTTGTTACCAGCAAAGCCCGATACGGTTGGGACTGCTACAGATGGCGAGGATTGTGCTCAGCTCTGACATGGGTGAACTGGATGTGGCTGCGGTTTACTTCCCGCCACATCCTGCCTGGACATGTGGTGGCTTTGAGGCCATGCTAAACATTTGTGGAGACAAATCTATTATCGGAGGTGATTTTAATGCTAAGCATCGCAGATGGGGCAGTGTCAGAGCGGATAGGAGAGGAGCTGCAATTGTGGAAGCTCTGCTGCTCCGCTCCGCTGCTTCCTTTTGGATTTGACGTCTGCAGGTTTAAGAGGTTGCTGGAGGACTCCATTCACCTGGAAATGGAGATTTACACTGCGGATGATGTGGATGATGCTGTCTTGCCTTTGGAGCAAAGTCATTGCTGCAGCGGAGCTTGCTGCGCCCACAATCAGTCTCTCTTTCAGGTCCTGCTTCCACTTCCCCCGGAGCTTAGGGCTCTCATTGAGTTCAAACACAGGCTCAGGAGGATGTATGCATGGTCCCATGATGTATCTGTATTCAGGGTCTATCGAAGGTTGGACAACAGGTTGAAGAAGTTGTTAAATCTTCTGCGGCAGAAACGGTTGAATAAGGAGTTGGAGAAGGCAACCCCGGACCCCTGTCCCTACACCAACTTTGCTCTTTGGAAGATTGTAGGTCAGAGTAAGAGGCAGGCTTCTCAGAAGTTTCCTGTAAAAAGAGAGGATGG
Source organism: Drosophila mayri (assembly GCA_008042485.1). Taxonomy (NCBI): domain Eukaryota; kingdom Metazoa; phylum Arthropoda; class Insecta; order Diptera; family Drosophilidae; genus Drosophila; species Drosophila mayri. The sequence continues at coordinate 20,211 of VNJN01001269.1, forward strand.
GACTTGGGCCAAGTCCCCGCAAGACCGTGTTGAGGTGTTTGCTGAGAGCTTAGAGGACCGTTTCACTCCCTTCGCTACCTCCTCTGCGGCAAGGGTTGAGCGGGTCAATGCCTCGTTGACGTTCCTTATCAAATGGTCCCCCCTGTTGCTCCTATTCTGCTGTCGGAAGTGAGAGACAGGATCAAGAAGCTGAAAAACCAGAAGTCGCCAGGTGCAAATGGCATTTCTAATAGAGTTGCTAAACTCCTTCCCGAAAGAGCACTTCTCTTCTTGGCCTTTGTGCTTAATGCAGCGCTCAGAATTGGTCACTTTCCGTCCTCCTGGAAGAATGCCAATGTGGTGATGATACACAAAAAAGGAAAGCCCTCCCATGACGTGTCTAGTTACAGGCCGATTAGTCTTCTGCCCACGTTTTCGAAGATTTTTGAGCGATGTATCCTTGACAGGATGCAGAGGATACCGACGGTACGGGATACGATACCAAGGCATCAGTTTGGATTCAGGATAGGTCATGGTACCCCGGCGAGCCGCCAGGAAGCGTGCTTGGCCAACGCTTTATAATTTGTCCGCTCATGATGCCCCGCTGCACCTGAGCTCTCATAGCACTTGTGTTGCCACATATGCGGATGACACTGCGGTGTTGGCTAGATCCAGCTGTGTTTACAGCGCCACTGACAAACTTCAAATTCTTTTGAAGAGGTTCAAGAACTGGGCTTGTAGATGGAATGTGGCCATCAACACCGATAAGTGTGCGGTGGTCACATTTTCACTGAGAAGAGACGCGTGCCCAGGAGTCTTCCTTTATGGGTAACTTCTGCCGCAGCAACTGGAACATACCTATCTGGGATTAGTTCTGGATAAGAGGCTGACATTTGCCTCGCATGTCAAACAGATTTGGGCGAAGCTGCAAGGTACGGCCAGTTGTATTAGTTGGTTAACAGGTCCAAAGTCTACGTTAAGTCTGCGTTGTAAGACTCGACTGTATCAATCCCTCCTAGCCCCAATACGGCGCTATGGGGTGGCTATATATAGGACAGCAGCCAGGTCGCACTTGCGGAAGGTTCAGGCGTTTCAGGCAAAGTTTTTGAGACCTATCGCCAAAGCGGAATGGTATATTAGAAACGTTGACATTAGAAGGGAACTTGGAGTACCAGCAGTTGGTGATGTGATAAACTCTCTGGCTGCCAATCATCGGCTTAGAATTATCAGACACCTTAACGCCCTGGCTAGACGGATAACAAGGACACGCACATCTAGACGGCTGAGACGTTTTACTATTCGGG
>VNJN01001270.1:0-29167 GCA_008042485.1 Drosophila mayri
TATGGCCCTGGTTGCCTTCGGCTTTAAAAGCGGCGTCCGCGGGGATGCGGATTTAGATCTGTCCAGACGAATGGATGGGATAGGACGCGGGTTCTTGTCGTCTCCCGTAGGCATTCTCAGACTAGAGTTCGCCGGTCAGCGCGGGTCAACTGACTCGCGCAATTATTACCCCGTACGAAGCGGTGGCCGGTCACACTAATGTGCTGAGAACGACGGGATCGCGGATGAAATGCGCTCACAAGAACCTAGCTGGCAACTCGGCTCAGACGTCGCAAGGACAGTCGTGTGCGGCACGACCCGTATGTGGAGGACAAAGAAACGGCAAGAACCCAAAAAAGAACCCCAAAAAAGCGAAGGCGGATGGTGCCTGATGCGGAGTGGACACAGTGTTGAAGACACGGAAAATGACAAGGTATCGGAAGGTCCGTGCTCGTTCAGAGACAGGTCGATGACAATCAATATGTGTAAAATTATGTATATGTAGAAGAATATGACACGTACGTATATATGGTATCTTTAACTGACTCGGATTCAGAGGGGCCTTCGAATAGCTGAATTTTTTTTTTTCGCCGTAATTAATTATTTAGGTGTTGATGGGTCTAATCGCATCCTCAATTATTTTTGAAATTAAATGATGCGGAGTCGGGAAGGTGGAATTGACCTTGGCTTGAATTTGACACCAAAAAAAAAAATTAAACCTTCTTTTCTGGCGACTTAATGTCGAGTTTAATAATTCTGGAGCCGGAAAGGTGGAATTGCAACCTTGACTTATTGTTCAGACGGAGAACTAATAATTAATTAACTAATAATTTCCTAATTTAATTATTCTGTGGCCGGAAAAGTGGATTAAAAACTTCGGCTGCTTCCCGATAGAAAAAATGAATAATTAAATACTTTGCAGTATTTTATTTATTTTTTTTAATTAAATATATAGATACATAAATACCTAATAATATTTAACCCTTTTTTCTGGCTAGTTGTTGTCGGAGCGGGAAAAAGTTCACTGAGTTACGCCGACGGTAAAGCAGTGCGTAAGTCACCAAAGAAATCAATAACTTAGCAACACACCAAAAACACACCCGCTGCGGCGGGTGAATAAAATTTTTTCGAACACGGATTTTGAGTGATCTTTATATTCGTAGGTTTATCATTAGTTTTATTTACATGCAACCAAACCTTTTGCCGTTTGGTGTTGTTGGATCGGGAAAAATCCACTGGGTTACGCCGACGGTAAAGCAGTTGAAAAATGCACTGTGTTATGCCGACGGTAAAGCAGTTGAAAAATTCATTGGTATGTATATGTTGGTTTCTGAAATCGGAGGCAGAAAATATATTGGAATATATGTATGTATGTATGTACGTATGGGCATGCATTCACAGCGGAGCGGTCATAAGTGGACTGTATATATGTATGTATGTAACTAGGGGAACGGAGTGTTATGCGGTGAAAAAATGACACTGATTGGAACAAAAAAATATTGTGACAGCGGCGGACTGTTCGGCGAATTTGGAAATTTACGGAACTAATGCACACCGGCTGGCCAATATTAATTATGCCTTTTTTATTCACCGCACTATTTCACTGTTCACTGTTTGCGAATCTTTCGCGGATTAATTGCACAAAAAAAAAAAATATATATATATGTGCGCAATTGTCATGTGTGTATATGTGTATGTACATATGTATGGATGCACATATGCCTCGACCGCCGGCAAGCGAATGGATAACGGGGAGACCGAAAACGGTGAGGAATATGGCGCACACAACACGGAGACGGATGGAAAATTTTTTCAGAGATTGAAGGCGAAGAATAGAATAGAAAAAATGAATAATAGAAATTACTGCCGTTTTGTCGAAAAAAACTCGGACTTGGAGCTGACACGGAAGGAAAAACAAATCTTACAGCAGTGTGAACGAAATTTAATGTTCGGACCACTGCTGAAGACCGGCAGCGAGACGAAGACGGAGAAATGTCGTACTTATCTTTTTGGCGGACCAATGCCGGGAACTGCTGGTGGAGAATCCACAAAAAAAAATCCGGCTCTGATGGACCAAAATGTGTAGGGGGGCGCTTCTGCCGCCAAAGATAGCCAGACGTTGGAGGTGATAAAACGAAGACAATCCCACTTCGCAAACGTAGATGGTGCAAAAGAACGGAGTCGGGGGCGTCGTTGTATAATTCAAGGGCGCAATCTCATGTGTTTTATTCGACTTCATACATTGAACTAACTTAGCTTAACATAAGGGCCGCGCTCCCGACCTATAAGCTCAGTTTAACAGTATGGGAGCGGGCCCGAGCGGCGGAAGGCCAAGCACGAGAGCGGGAGCAGCGACGGCGGACCCGAGGCCCTGAGCACAAAAGAGGGGCGAGCGCGGGTGCGCTCTTAAGTTCTGGTGAGCCAAGGCGGCACAGAGGGCCCCTCACATAAACACCATCCGTATCTAAATAGAGTCCCGTCTCCGTTTTCTCATATCGTTTTAAATTGTTAGTGCTTTGCTTTTCATTAATATAACGTCCAAACTTGTCAACGGACATGATGAGTATAATCTCATTTGAAGATTGAACTATAAATATATAGTAAATTAGTATAAATTTTTGCTTCTCTCAGTTCTTCGATTATTGATGTAATTTCGTTTATGTGGTTTGTGTTTCCCGCCGTCTCGGAAGCTATTAAGAGATGAAATCGTTCTACTAGCTCATTTGGATCATCCCAGTAAACATAATTCGGTTTATTCCTCTCAGGTCTCATGAATCCAGATCCGGTTACGGTTGCAGGCTTGTGCTTGGGTGTAGATTCGGCAATGGGCAAATTAACCAAGAGTGGTTTAATAATCCGAGAATATTTAAATGCTCTCGTCGCCTTTACTTGGCCATTTGCTGCAAAATTTCTCCGATACACATTAGTTTTTAATAGAATTTCTCTGTATATTCCGAGATCATCAGTATTTTAATTTTTCGGAAGATGATGAAATATAAAAGAATATAATCCACTAGAGAGTCGCCAGTTTTGTCCATCCTCAAATTCAATCGAATTATTTTTTACATTTATTTGGTTATTTCCCATCATTAAATGGCCACTTTCATTTTTGTATGGACCATATGTCTTATCCAAAATGTGATCCCGCGCTAGCTGACTAACATTAAAATTTTTTAAACTCTCTTCAAGCGGTGGTGGTTGAATCGGAGTCAATGTTGATGTATGAGGAGGGGAGGGTTGAAATGATGATACATTTGATGGGTGAACACTCGTTTGGTTTGGTAACACGGGTGATGATTGTTGGGAGTGATGTATAGGTTGAGAGAATGAGGATGAATCACCTACAACATCGTCATCATCATCATCAATAGCTGGTTGTGAATAAAATTGATCGTCTTCATCATCATCATCATCATCATTTTCATTCTCATCAAGAGTATCCCCATAATCCTCATCACTTTTTAACCTTCAATCCAATGGTTTGTGTTTCTCATATTTAGGTTTTGAACTCTTAGTAGCTGCTGTATAAAATGATAGTTTCCTCCTTTTCATATGTGGTGTCCTAATATCAAATTCTTTTTTATAGTTTTTTTCTATATTCTTTTCCAATTTTTTATTATTATTCACAAGTTCATTTAAAGGATCAGTTAAAGGCTTAAATGTTTCCTGCAATCCCATAATATTCTGAGATTAAAATTTTTTTAACTCGAGAAATTTCTTTTTTAAAGCATTTCGAGTTTTATTCAATTGTGATAAAATATTTTGATTGATTTTGCTATAAGTTTTAAGATCAGGAGTGGTTATTTCAGTCTTGGGGTTGCTAATAAACTAAGAAATTATTAATTTATAGTGAGTATATATATCTGATCTGATAAACAGACCTGATCTGTTTTAATAGGTCTGATAAACAGACCTGATCTATTTTAATAGGTCTGAAAAATAGACCTGATCTGTTTATCAGACCTATAAAAACACTGATGCTGATGCTGATGCTGGTGCATTTCTCCTCCCACTCCAAATCACCACCTGTAGCGAAATAGTACCCTCTTACCTCTTTCTTTTCCTCACTCGTAGAGTTCCCTATTGTTCACTTCACGAAATAAAGTCTAGTAAAAATTAGACATATATGTCCGTAGTTAAATGTACCAAATTTTTGGAAGCGGCTGTAATTATATCTCAGGTTTTTTCCCAAATATCTAATTACTTCTAATGGTGGTTGTAAATTTCTAAAACTATCAAAGTAAATTGATTCTGTTCCTTTCTTATAATATGCTACCAATGCGTTCCTTCAGATGACGAGTCTGCCAAATTTATAATTCCACACTCAGAGTGGTGAGGTAATTTGGGTAACTCATCTTTCATATAAACTCCTCGAAAATGTGGAATATGTTTTAAAGCAAACTTTAGTATATCAAAGTGGAATAATGCTCTATTGGGTACCTCATTTACTAGTTTTTTTGATTACGTTTTTGCTTTTTATTATTTTTTAATAAGGATATCCCTTTCTTGTATGGCTGTAAATACAAGCCCTCCCCCAGTGCCACCGATTCCAATTTTTTATTATGTCTCTGGTTTTCCTCAAGTTAAGCCTTTGCCATCTTGGCATTATTGATAGACTTGACAATTGCTGCGCTACCTGACGCTTAACTACCCACAGCACTAAGGGCTGTTAAAATAGGTATCAAAGGTAAAAAACCACCAACCTTGGGAACTGGTATAACCCGCGGAATTACAATATTTTTCTTACATACAATCGATTTAGATACTGCGTTGCGAGCCACTTTTACTGCATTCATTAAGTCGAGTGGTTTGTTCTTTCGCAATTCAATTGTTTCTTTTTTGATGATTGAAGCAAGAGATTTTTTTACAACTTTCTTTTTCTNACTCATCTCGAAAACATGCGTTTATTAAGGCAAAATAAAAGTATTGCAGTAAGAAATATTGAAGGTAATACACATGGTGAGAGTACACACCCCCGTCACAGCTCATTGTTACCAAAAACAATTAGAGCTTTAATTGTTGGTCAATAAAACTGTGGAAAGACAAACCTTCTTTTTTCGCTTTTGGAGAGTCCTAATGGATTGAAATTTGAAAATTTATATATATTTTTAAAGAGTTTATATCAACCAAAATATGAGAGTTTGGAAAAACTTATTAAGCCGATACGAGGAATGGGTTATTACACATTTTCTACAAATGACGCCGTTTTGTCACCGCAAGAAGCTAAAAACAATTCCATTATGATATTTAATGATGTTGCGTGTGAAAAGCAAGACAATATTCGGAACTATTTTTGTACGATGACATAGAAAAATTAATTCATTCTATTTATCTCAAACGTATAAACATATACCAAAACATTTTATTCGAGATAATGCAAATTTTATTATAATGTTTAAACAGGATGACTTAAACATGCGTCTAATACCGAGATCATGTAAACAGTAATATGGATTACAATTCATTTATGAAAATATCAAGAACATGTTGGGCAGACAAATTTGGATTTCTTGTAATCTCTACGGATGATGATATGAAAAGTGGACGATATAGGAAAGGATTCGACTAGTTTATTGTACTCGAATAAATAACATATAAGTATAATGAAATTTTTGAAAAAAGACAGTTGATCATCCAGCTTCCTAATGACTTCATCAATGACAATTGCGTTAAATGGAAATGCATCTGTACTTAGCGAACATATCCAGGGCCCGCTGAAACGTCGTTGGTGCCGAGTGAATTCCAAAGGGCACAACTCGCCAATGAAATAGGCCAGGAACCGTGAAAGCCGTACATTCCCGGCTCTCCTGAGCCACGGGAATTTGCCAGTAACTATTCTTTAAGTCCAATGTCGAAATGAACTTGGCGTTCCGTAGTCGCTCCAAGATCTGGTGGATCCTTGGCAGCGGGTAAGCATCCGGCACAGAGTTCTCGTTTAACTGCCTGTAGTCGATGCACATCCGTGCGTCACCGTTCTTCTTGGCCGCGATCACAATCGGGGCACTGTGCGGGCTCCTAGATGGCTCCATAAGCAGTTCATAAGCAGTTCGTCTATCTGCCTATCAATGACGGCTCTCATGGCCGGATTCCGAGGAAAATACCTCTGTTTTATTGGGCGGTCGTTGCGCATTACGTTCCGGTGCTCCGCGATGTGGGATACCCCGGCCAGATTCTCAAATTCTCTAAATTCCTGTTCCAGGAATTCCTCCACCCAGGGCTCTGGGTATCCTTGTCCAGATTCCGGAGGGTCCGGTTTCTCGGGTGTATGGTTTACAGAGTCGACCGTGCCGCAGAAGGGCACATTCTGCTCCGGCGTTTCCTCGGCGTGGTCCTGGAAGCGAACACGCTTCTTGGAGGTGCGAAAAGGGTTTCGCTGCGCGGCGGTGGCGTTAGCCACAGGCAAAACATGGCTCCAACTGTTTGGCCGACTGGTTGAGGGTACCTCTATATCTCGGGCTGTTCCCGTGCATGAATTCCTATTTGCTGCCCGCGGGGCAGGGGTCGGCGGTTGTCTTTGTACAGTACGCGGCTTGGGTACTGGTTCTTGTATGGCGATCGGCCCCTCCTGGGTAACCGTGCCAAATAATCCTCGATGCGTTTCCTCTGTTATTCCTCCTAACTGTATTCTCGTCGACACCCCTCGTCGTTCCGCAGAAGGCCCGAGTGTGTCTGGCTCCTGGTGGCCCGCTTGGGACTTTCCTGGGAGTCCGGTTCCTAGTGGCATGCTAAGGGCTTCCCTGGGATCCGGCTCCTGGTGGCCCGCTCGTGGCTTCTCTGGGAGTCTGACTCCTTAACGAATTCCTGGTGGCATGCTAAGGGCTTCCCTGGGGATTCGTCCTGGTCATGAGGCTCCTTCCTGTAACTCTTCTCGCCGTCTTTCCTCTTGTGTCCTCTCTCGCATCTCGCCTTGCTGCGATCCTTCCCGCTGTTCCGTGCGTTGCTGATCCTCCTGTGTCCCTCGTTGTTCGTCGTCCCCTCTTCTCCAAGTCCGTGCCCACGGTGGCTTCGTGTGTTCGTCCGGTATCAAGCCGAGGGTCTGTCCTCCGCACTGGATGGTGGCTCCAATTCCACACAGGAAATCCAGTACGTCGCCCAGGGCGTCCGCCATGACCAGTAGGATGGTCGGTGCGTTGCGATTCCCGCAATGTATATTGGCCGCTAGAGCCCTTAGCAACACCCGGCATGTCCCATCGGCGAGTTTGACTTGTGTTCGTACGTCCCTGGTGTTTTGCTTGTTGTCTAATTCCTTGGCCAAATCTTCACTGATGAAGCTATGTGTAGCTCCCGTATCCAGGGTGGCCATGAATCTTCGCCCTCCCATAGTGATGGTGGCTCGGATGTTGTTCGGGTTGCCTGGGTTCCTCGGGTGATTCCCGTTCACTCGAGGCCCGTTTCCGTTTCCCGAAACCTGGCGCCAGCAGCATTCGAATGTCCGTATTCCTCGTCGTCCGCAGTCGCAGCTGAAAAGTATCCCTGGGTTCCGGCATTCCGTTGAGAAATGCCTGGGCTGGCCGCAATTCCAGCATGCCCCTCGCACATTTACCGGTGCCTGCTCCGGTGTCGTTGCTCGACTCGTGTTCGCGTTCCTGCTGAAGCTTCCTTGGATAGGATTCGTCGGCGGCCTGCGGGCCGTGCGGTCCACATCCGTGGTGGTGCGCGAAGTAGGTGGTGCCCGTGGGTTCGGGTCCTGATGATTCTGAGCCCGTCCGCTCCTGCGGCGAGTCTTCTCGTGGTCGACCACCAAGTGAGTCAGTTCTGCCAACGTGTGAAAGTCCTGTCTCCTAACGAACAGTTGATGCGCGATGGCTCCTCGGTTTTCGTCGACAGGCGTCTCCCTGCGGCAGGAGAAGTACTCCTGGGCAGCAAAAGGGTAAGCGGTGCCGTCGGCGCCGCAACTCCTGGTGAGTTTGCCTCAGAGTCCAAATCAAAGGGCGACAGCAACTTTGCGTCCCCTGTGGGGGCGTTCCCAAAGTTCTTTTCTAATTCCTCGTGTGCGAAGGTAATCAGCCGCGATCGCTGCTCCTCTACCGTGCCTCCGCGTTCCAAACCAAATTCCAGGAGTATGGTCTCCAGTTCCAGCTTCTTCCTGTAACTAATCCAGGTGACACCCATGGTTGGTTTAGTTGTTTTTTTTTTGTTTATATAGCTTATTTAATTATTTATTTCTTAAAATTTTTTCTTTTTGTGCCTGTATCCTGGTTGTTCTATCCCTTATTTAGTACTATTTATTGTTTATTTATTCTATTGTCTTAGCCTGCTTTTAAAATTTATTATTCCTTTTATTCCTTGATTTTGCCTTGATCTTTCCTCGATCTTTCCTTCATTTTCCTTGATCTTTCCTCGATCCTTCCTTGATTTTTCCTTGATCTTTCCTTGATTTTTTCCTTGATCTTTCCTCGAACTTTCCTTGATTTTTTCTTTTCCGCTTGTTTTAATTTACTTTCCTTCCTTAATTTATTTTATTAGATTTCGCTCAATCCGTTCGATCGCTTGCTTAACTTGTTCTATCTTATTTATTCGTATTTATTTATTTTTCTTTTATCTTATATTATTTATTTCCTATTATTTATTTATTTGATTTCCCGTTTATTCTATTTATTACTATTTTTCAGAAGTTATTTATTTATCTTACTATATTTTATTCCTGGTCGTATATTTCTATTTTATTATTCGTTATTTAATTGTATTTATTTTATTTTCCTCCGTGTGTTTTCCTTGCCGCTTGTCTTCGTATATCGCGTTTTATTTTTCCTCGTATATCTTTCTTTTCGCTTATTTAATTATTTTTCCTTTTTTCTCAGTGTAACTGTTATTTCCAATGTAATTCCTTTGCTCTGTATTTTTATTTATTCATTCATCTACGGTAGTTTTTATTATTTATGTTAGGATGTAACCATCCCTTTTGACTTTTATCTCTGCGTTTATTAATTTATTAATTCCTTTACTTTATTTTATTATTTATTCTTTTGCTTTATTTTTATTTAATTTTATTATTTATTCTTTTGCTTTATTTTTATTTTATTTTACTTACCTATTTTATTTTATTATTTATTATTATTTTTATTTTTTTTCAGTGTAGGCCAACTTCATTTTATTAATTAACTGTCTCGCTTTGTTTTATGGTTTTATCCCTCTTGCTCAGTTATGTATTTATTTACTCCGTTGGCTTTGTTTATTTTCCACGTGCTCGATTTTCTTATTAAATTCTCCCAGTGTATCGTTTAAGTTTAATTTATAAAGCTTGCTCCGTTTTTCCTTTGTTTAATTCCCTGTGCCATTTATTTAATTTATTTAATTTATATTATTTTAATTCTCTCATTTTTACCTTTTACCTCGCTTACTGTATTAACTTTCTTTGAATTTATTTTATTTAATGGGTTCGTTTATATTATTTAATTATTTTATTTAACTTATTTATTTTATTTCATTTATTTTATTTTGTTAATTTATTTTGTTTTATTTTATTCCTGGATTTATTTTATTTATTCACTGTGCACTGTTTTGCATTTGTTTGTCCTCGTGGCCGAAGGACTATTATTATTCTCCGTTTTATATTCGCAGGATTTCGTTGTTAAATTTTCAGGATTCGATGAATTGGCGACGATTTGATTTTCCTTGAATATATATTTTTCCGATGTGTGTTCGACGAAGGGTATTTACTGAGTGTCATACTTTAATAGAAAGGGCCAATATATAAGTTGGTCCCCGCCCTGATGGCGGCGTAACCAAGAGCGAAAATCGTTAGTATCTATGTATGTGTATATATGTATGTAAAACGGCAACTCGTGATCTGCACGTGCAGCGGCGGTGCTCTCTGCTCTGCCGACGTCGGCGTCGGCAGCGACTTTGTGACTTTGCTTATTGACTACGATGCCAAATTCGCGGCCCGTTTTGGCGAGAGTGTATGCAATGGATTGGAATGGAATGGAATTTTCTATCGTTGTCTCCTCTTCCCCTTCTTTTCTGTAGCTGCCCGAAAAAAACAAGGTGCCGTTATCGAGGCTGCATGAACGTCGCTAATTTGGAAGTTTCTGGCAGTTTCTGGTCGTTTGCATATGCATACATGTATGTATGTATATGTATGTACACGTTGCTAAAAACCTCGTGTTCGGCTGGTGGGGCTTTAATCCACCTTAGTAAGAACTCTCACACCTCCCCATTTCCTGACGGTCCCTGTTCGGGCGCCAAACTGTAAGGATGCACTACGGCCGAGATATAAACTCAGCGGCCCAGAGTCCCCTTCCAGATATAATTTATATTTTGGAAACGCCAGAAAATGGAGGGGCTGAGATTGATGAGGTTTTTAGGGGTGGGTTTTGACCTAGAGAACTGCCGCTTCCGATTGCCCACGCTGGGCAGGATCGCGCTACCGGCCCTGGAGTTTCCCAGCCGGACCCTCCACTAAAGACTGGAGCCGTGACTCGGGGTGAACCCAGCAGCCCGCTGCCGCGCCCGCAACCCAAACCTAAAACCGCGGCTCCGGCGTGCCCGAGCTGCCGCGGTCCGGCAGCTCCACCGTGGTATCCCAACGGCGGGCCGTCGGCCTCCCCTAAATATGCCCTTTGACTCGTAATTTTCTAGCGGCGGCGCCCGGGCTACTCCCTGTAGCGCATACTGAGACTGGGCAAGACGGCTGGGAAGGGCCCCGCAGCCGCCGCCCGCGACCACGTCCGGAATTGAACCCTAGCGACGTGACGCTCCCGTCCCCGTCCTGCCCAAATCAGTGCCTGGAATTACCCAACGGCAACCGAGGTGGGGAGGAGGGGCACAGTGGGTAGTATGTGTGGCTAATTTGGATAGGGAAATAATAAAGTTATTGTTAAAGGTGTTCATTCTATTTTATTTCATGTTTATTATGTCTGTATTTGTCCCGAATGTGCTCGGAAATGTACCTTGTGTTATTCCTATCCATTTCTATTCTTGCCCTGTTTTCGTTCACACCGTTTCAGATTTTTAGATTAAAATGCGGCGGGCGCGGTTCGCTCACATGATAAATGTTTTCCTATTGTCAAGTTTCTCCGTAGCTTCTTTGTTCTTTTCGTGGGGGGGTCCACGTCGTCATGGGTTGGGGTCCTGGTTCATATATATATATATTTCCTCGGGGACGTCACTGCTTACAAACTCTTTTCACTTTTTCAAACTCCTTTCGTCGCTGGCCTAATTACGAGTGATCTTTGTCTCGATTTCCAATTGTCGCGTGACCCAATTCTGCCCACTCCTCTAGCAGCTGCGCTGCCACAATCCATGGCACACGCGTTCCGCATTCCATGCATTCTTTTGCATTGCGAGCTTTCCTGCTCGCTCCCTCTTAGGCGGCAGGTGGCCAATGCAAATTCCATTTTCGCTTTCCGATGCTCTGCCGGAGCCTGCGCCGCGGGTCTCTGCCCTGATCGCGCTCTCTGGCCTCTCCTGCTGGCCGCTGATTGCCGAATCCCACGTCCCGGTCCTTCAGTCGTCGCATAGCCGTTTTCGTCTCGTTCCTTGAAGATGTTGCTAACGGTGTTGCGGGCAATGTTGCCCGTGACGTTAGGCCTGGTGTGGCCGAGGTGTGGGCCCGGACCTATGATCCCCTAATGCCTATGGCCCTAACTAGTATTTACATCTAACCTATTCTTATACCTAATCTTAAACTACTATTTACATTTCTTTTCTCCATATTTACATGTTGTTATTTGTAGCGGCGGCCACCTCGTGACCGTCGTCACTGCATCAGCATCAGCATCATCCCTGAGAGATACAATTGTATTGAGGACTATATCCTCGACTTTTTCAGCTTAAAAATTTATAATTTAATAAAGTTAGGAGATGGGAATTTAGATTTCCAATTAATAAGGTAAAATTAATTAATAAAACAAATAGTATAAAATAAAATTTATATAAATTTAATTTCTGTTTATCAGACCTATTAAAACAGATCAGGTCTCTTTATCAGACCTAATAAAACAGATCAGGTCTGTTTATCAGACTTATTTAAACAGATCAGGTCTGTTTATCAGATCAGCTATATATACTCACTATAAATTAATAATTTCTCAGTTTATTAGCAACCTCAAGACTGAAATAACTACTCCTGATCTTAACAATTATAGCAAAATGAATCAAAATATTTTATCACAATTGAATAAAACTCTAAATGCTTTAAAAAAGAAATTTCTCGAGTTAAAACAATTTAAATCTCAGAATATTATGGGATTGGAGGAAACATTTAAACCTATAACTGATCCTTTAAATGAACTTGTGAATAATAATAAAAAATTGGAAAAGAATATAGAAAAAAACTATAAAAAAGAATTTGATATTAAGACACCACATATGAAAAAGAGGAAACTATCATTGTATACTGCAGCTAGTAAGAGTTCAAAACTTAAATATGATGAATACAAACCATTGGATTGGAGGCTAAAAAGTTAAGAGGATTATGGGGATACTCCTGATGAATGAAATGAATGAAAATGATGATGATGTTGATCAATTTTATTCAAAACCAGCTATAGGTAATGATGACGATGTTGAAGGTGATTCTTCCTCATTCTCTCCACCTATACATCACTCCCAACAACCATCACCCGTTTTACCAAACCAACCGAGTGTTCACCCATCAAGTGTATCATCATTTCAACCCTCCCCTCCTCATAAATCAACATTGACTCCGATTCAACCACCACCGCTTGAAGAAAGTTTAAAAAATTTTAATGTTAGTCAGCTAGCGCGAGATCACATTTTGGATAAGACATACATATGGTCCATACAAAAATGAAAGTGGTCAATTAATGATGGGAAATAACCAAATAAATGTAACAAATAATTCGATTGAATTTGACGATGGACAAAACTGGCGACTCTCTTGTGGATTATAGTCTTTAAAATTTTTAAGGATGCCCTACGACCTAGATATAAACTCAGCGGCCCAGAGTCCCCCGCCAGAAAATGGAGGGGCTGAGGTTGATGAGGTTTTTAGGGGTGGGTTTTGACCTAGAGAACTGCCGCTTCCGATTGGCCTCGTTGGGCGGGACCGCGCTCCCGGCCCTGGAGTTTCCCAGCGGCCGAACTCTTCGCTAGAGACTGGAGCCGTGACCCGGGGTGAACCCAGCAGCCCGCTCCCGCGCCAGCAACCCGAACCTAAAACCGCGGCGCCGGCGTGCCCAAGCTGCCGTGGTGGTCCCACCGGTGGGCCGTCGCCCTCCCCTAAATATGCCCCCTTGACTCGTAATTGTCAGCGACGGCGCCCGGGCTAATCCCTGAGGCGCATCCTGTGACTGGACAGACGGCTGGGAAGGGTCCCGCAGCCGCCGCCCGCGTCCACGCCCGAAATCAATTCCAGCAACGTGGCACCCTTGCTCCCGACCTGCCCCAAGCGATGCCTGGAATTACCCAACGGCGGCCGAGGTGGGGAGGAGGGGCACAGCGGGTGATATGGGTGTTCAATCGGTGTTTATTCCTATCCCTTTCTTCTACTCTGCTAACGCTCACACATACAAACGAATGCAAATTTAAAATGATTTATGGCGGACTCGCCTCGCTCACCAAAATAAATGTTGGAGAAAGGTGAAAATGGTCCGCAGCTTCGTTTCCTTTAGGTTTCGGTGTCATCGTTGTCCTGGTTTCGGGTGTCCTTGGTCATTGCAATTCTGAATCTCAGTCGTCAATCACAAAAATAAATCACTGGTGGGGCTTTGTCAAATCTTATTGTCACTGGTCAAATTACGAGTGATCTTAATCTCGTTTTTCAATCGTCCCGTTACCTAATTCTGCCAACTCTTTTTGCGGCTGCGCTGCCACGATCCATGGCACGCACCGTTCCGCATTTCATGCATTTTCTTGCATTGCGAGCTTTCCTTCTTGCTCCCTCTTGGGCGGCAGGTGGCCAATGCAAATTCCATTTCGCATTGCGTTGCTCTGCCGGCGCCTGCCTCTTCAGCTGGCCGCTGATTGGCGGATCTCGCGTTCCGGTCCTCCCGTTGTCGTACCGTCGTTTTTCGGCGGCCACTACGTGACCGTCGTCACAATTTCATCGTCTTCCCAATAATTATAATACTGATGGTCTCGGAATATACAGAGAAATTCTATTAAAAACTAATGTGTATCGAATAAATTTTGAAGCAAATGGCCAACTGAAGGGGACGGGAGCATTTAAATATTCTCGGATTATTAAACCACTCTTGGCTAATTTACCCATTGGCGAGTCTACACCCAAGCACAAGCCAGCAACCGTAACCGGATCTGGATTCATGAGACTGGAGAGGAATAAACCGAATTATGTATACTGGGATGATCCAAATGAGCTAATAGAACGACTTCATCTCTTAATAGCTTCCGAGACGGCGGGAAACACAAATCACGCAAACGAAATTACATCAACAATCGAAGAACTGAGAGAAGCAAACATATATACTAATTTACTTTATATTTATAGTTCAATCTTCAAATGAGATTATACTCATCATGTCCGTTGACAAGTTTGGACGTTATATTAATGAAAAGCAAAGTACTAACAATTTAAAACGATATGAGAAAACGGACACGGGACTCTATTTAGATACGGATGGTAATTTTAATATTTAAAGAAGACGCATAAAAAACGGAAGATTCCCAATAGAAAATACCGACATAGTCATCAAAGAATATGTTGACAAAGCTATAGATGATTTGAGAACATCTCCAACTTCCATGCTAACAAATTATCAACCAAATAATTTACAAAGTTTTGATGTACTTGAGGCAATCGATATTGATACAGAGGGGAACTTTAATTTACAGCATGTGAAAAATGGTGGGATTCAAAAAGAAAAAGTAAATATGGTCAACAAGGAGTATGTTGATATATCTATAACAGATAACAGATGAAGGATGCAATGATTTCTCATCAGCAACAATTAATAGATTTTAAAGGTGTGGAAATTGAATCTCGGGTAGAAAGACTTAAGTTAGTTTTAACAGAGATTATTGAAAAGGGTGGAATGCAAATGAATTTGTAAAATCTGAATAGCTAGAAATCATGAGTAGACGGGGTATTATTAATGAATTACATGCTCCTGCATGTATGCAGTTTTCCGCGTAGAAGGGTTATTACAAAGGGAATAAATTGGTTATGGCAGGCTGTTTTGGTGGAAATGGGAAAGTACTCATCCACAAATAATGGGTGTCGTTACCTGCTAACAGTAATTGACACATTTTCCAAATTTGCGTGGGGTGAAGCCTTTAAAACTAAGACTGCAAAGGATGTTGCTGAAGCAATGGAGAAAATATTCAAATCTGGTCGTGGCGTATCTAAGCATCTTCAAACAGATGAAGGTAAAGAGTTTTTAACACCCAATTCAAGTCTTTGATGATTCGTCATCAAATAAATCATTATTCAACGTATAGTACTCTAAAGGCTTCAATTGTTAAGCGATTAACAGGACATTAAAAAGCTCATGTGGAAAGAGCTTTCTTATAATGGAACAAATAAATGGATTGATTTGTACAAAAAGTTGATTGACTTTTACAACAACAAAATTTATAGAACCATTAAAATGGCTACAATTGAAGTGAACAGCGAGAATGAGAATGAGAATGAGAATATTTGTGGGGAGCAAACAGAAAGTCGGAGATATAAAATAAAAAGGGGCATTTGAGAAATCGTACACTCCAAATTGGAATGTCGAGATTTTTAGAATATACAAAGTTCAAAATACATATCCAACGACATATCTATTGGAAGATTTAAATGGGAACCCGGTCAGGGGTGGGTTCTATAGGAAGAAGCTGAAAAAAACCATATTTCCCAATACCTACCTAGTAGAGAAGGTACTTAAAAGAGAAGAAAAAAGATCACTTGTACGTTGGTTGGGTTTCCCAAAAAGTGATGACAGCTGGATAAATAACTCTGAAATTTTGTAATGAAATAAATAAATAATGTAATGAAATAAATAATAAATAGCTTTCATCTTAGCTTATTTTTATTATTATAATTATGATATACAGAATAGATTTCATTTATTTGTTAATCTTTGGATAAACATTTTTGAATAAATTATTATATTACAATTTACAATATTCGTTTTATTTACAAATTCAATTTATTATTTTTAAAATCTAGTTCTTGGATTTCTCATTTTATCCATTTCCATAAAGTGCCAAATTAAATTTTCGTCATATTTGTTGAGCGCACTTTTAGTCTCATCCATTTTTTTTTTTAAGATTAACTCTCTCACTCTCATTTATTGTAGTGCTGTCTATTGCACTCATTTGGCTTCGCCAAATCCTTGAGTCTGCTTTTAGAGTCGACATACAACTCTCAATTTCCCGTTCAGTTGTTTTATAATGTCCTATTGCTAATGTGGACATCCCATCTTGAGATATATTTCTTTAATCATCTTTGTTATCTAGCGTTATTTTTTTAATTTTTAATGTACTTTTTTCATGCCCTGTAGACCTAAACATATACATACTATCACTTCCTTGCTGTCCTGTTAACAAACAATTTTTATAATTATTGAATGTTATTTTCTCTCAACAACTTCGCTTCACTCTCTTATTTTTCTTGATACATTTTTCGGGCTGACTACCTGCACCCTCTGATGTGTAGGCATATATTTTTGAGCGAAGACCCACTAACTCTGTCATTGATCTACCATGCAGTTCATCTTTGAAGTAGCCTAAAAATTGTTTATTACACTGTGGGAAGTTATAATGTCTAGCCAATTAATCCGGATATTCAGATGTATCGCATTTTAATTCGACATCTCCACGAATATCCCTATATAGTTCCTCTGATTTAATGGAATATATAAATGTATCTGTATCCATGTAGTTCAATTTTAGTGCATCCCTGAATTTCGGTTTCATATAAGAATAGTGAAAATCATACATCTTCCATTTTGAAAGCTCCAACACAACAAAACCTAGATAGGTTGGCTTATCACAAACGTTATGTATACGATTCATTTGGATAGCATACATGGTTTCACTAAACTTTGTAGTACTGTGAAAATTGGATCAGGATTTTAAGTCCCTTGCACATAACCTAGGGCGCCCACCTTGAGAAGTTACAGGTGGGGATTCCCATTCTGTACTTAAGTGAATATCTTTGAGGTTTAAGCTGTACTCCATAGTTTTCCCGTAGACTGAGTTGTTTAAAAGCTTAAAAAGTCTTTCTCAAAATTACTTTTGGCCCTAGTCCTATGTTCAGTGTTAATATCAATATACTTCTTCAACCACGATTTTTGCTTAAATTGAAGCATACTGTGCACCTTTTCGAGTACCATTCCGTTCGATAAACACTGCTGTAAGCTTTTATAGTGAATAATGTATTTCTTTTTGTCACAAAGATCTGCTATTAATTTGAATCTTTGAAATTTTGGAGGGTAATCAATTGGATGGACAAAATGGTAGGTCATTATGATCATCGTGAAGCGAGTATGAATATTTCAAATCTACTTCTGGAATATATCCATACTCACTATTTTCAGGAATAGAATTAACATCGAATAATTCTATTTCTGATTGTTCCATCCATTTGAAACCAGTACATGGAAGGGCTTCAGACATTGCCCACCCGTATAAATTATTAGTATCCACATACATCAAATATTCTGATTCCTTTATAGAATTAAAATCTTTGAGATATTTGCGATTTGCTTTTGTGTATCTATGGCTACATTGGACTAGACCCCCTCGAATTCCAGACTGAATATATCTAATCATATCAATGTCAGTGAGTAACTCAAGGGATATCTGCGTACTTTTCAACATAGCATCCCATGACAAGCCTGGAGTTGTATAATAATGAGCAGGGTCGAGTTCATAGATTTTCGAACAAATACCCCTGACATTCTGGAAAACGTCTGTGAGCAGCAAAACATCCGTTTTTAAATACAGCTCTAAATATTCCTTAAACGTTAGACAATTAAAGTGATTTAAGTCATAATCACCTTTAAAGCATTCTGAGTCTGATAATTTGCTATAAAATGAGCTCCTTGGTGGGAGAGAACAATCGAAAAGTTTCTGCTTAGAATCTAAGTATTCATAAGGGAATACACCTTTCCTACGAAGCAAAGAAAAATCTGTGATATTTGGAAATTGATTTCGAAGAACTTCATTTCAATTTCCTGCCAGTGTATCTACGCTAGGAGGCATAAAACGAAAAGTATCTACAAATCTTATCTCCATCTTATTTTTTCCTATTAAAATATATTTAGATATTGAGATGTATAGCTTCTTGTTCAAAGGAACTATTTTAGTTTCTCCCCAATCTTAGTTTTCCCAATTGAGAACATACTAGTCTGTGAAGAATTATTTAATTTGAATTATAATATATTTTAATTATTACTATTATTTTATTTTTATTTTATTATTTATTTTATAATTTTTATTTTATTTTGACTTTTTGAAAGTTATTTGTGCTTACCTAGAAATATGTTTAATCCACACATAATGTCCATTGTGTCGGGGGTCTGGCAGGTGCGATCCCAAAATTTTCCAGGAAAAGAAATAAACAGGAAGAATGAGGTGATGAAGCTCCGTGACGATCTGTCTTCAGTCGGGTTTTTTATTGTATTTAAGTAATGGGGCCAGAAAAAGATGGCGACCCGTACATTTACCCCAGAGATGCCCCCCTGGCGATATTGCCCTTCTGTTCATCATGAACATTCACCCACGGACGCGGTCGGAGAGATATTCACACTCGTGCGGGCCAGGATAGGCGTGCACAACGGGCTGCGGGATGGGGATATATCCATTGGAGTGGCGGAGCGGCGAGATCCGGATAAAGACGTCTGCTGGCGCTGCTGTGGCTGACGCTGAGGCCGAGACTCCAACAGTGGCTTTCGCCTTTGTCGGGGTCGCGAAGATCGCGGCTGCCCCGAGTGGATATGCAGCAGCATGTGGTGGGCCTCCTTGCAAATATGACACCCCACTTTACTGCGACACGACCGACCGGAATGCTCGTGGGCCAGACAGTTTTCGCAGTACTTATTGATCAGTACCGCGCGAAGCCGCTTCACAGCCGGCAGTTGAAGAAAACGCCGGCAACTCCTCAGTGCGTGGACTCCCCTGCAGACTCGACATTTGTATACGTCGCTCCCTGATGAGCGGCGAGCACCTTGGTGGGTCGTTGGAGCCATTGTATACGGAGCCATATCCTTTATCAAAGGAAATGGATAAATGTGAAAAATGAAGTCCTGTGAATTCGGAAGATCATGAAACGTGGACGGAACAACGACGTTGGACGACACAACTTATGACTAGCAACGGTCAGTTGGAAGGACTAAGGTATTAAGGAGCCACTGGACCCGTCCATTGGGAGGCGAATCATTTTCGCCACTGGCCGCCGGATGACGCCCCGTGCTGTGAGCATGTTTGCAACTCTGACCTTGCCGTCGGCGCCCGGACAGACCACTTGGATACGCCCAAGCCGACATTCGTTGGCTTACAAGCTCTCCTTCTTGATGACAACCATGTCTCCCGTTTGAAGATCTCGCGATGGGAATTTCCATTTGTTCCTTTTGTGGAGCTCCCTCAGGTATTCCTCCTTCCAACGCACACAGAATTGCTGATGCAGGGCCTTCAACCTCCGCCACCGGTTGATGATGGAAGTAGGATGTTCTTCAATCACAGGCTCCGGTACCGCAAGAAGTGGTCCACCGACTAGAAAATGTCCGGGGCTAAGAGCCACAAGGTAAGTGGGATCTTCGGACATTGGCGAAATTGGCCTGGAGTTTAGCCAGTTCTTCGAATGTATACTTCCCTGCGGCTGTGTGCTTGTAGAAATGAGCCTTGAAGCTTTTCACACCCGCCTCCCAGAGCCCTCCCATATGAGGCGCACCAGGAGGGTTGAAATGCCAGGCCAAGTTCTGCAGGCTATGTTTGGAGAGGATCAATGTTCTGGTTGACTCCATAAAGTCTCTGGATAAGGACGTTGAGGCTCCGACAAACGTTTTCCCGTTGTTAGAGTAGACATGCTGTGGAAACCCACGGCGAGCGGAAAACCGAGAGAACGCCGCTAAATATCTCTCTGTCGTCATGTCGGATGTCGCCTCGAGATGGATGGCGCTGGTACTTAAACAGACAAAAACGCAGACCCTTTGTGATTTTGCAGCCTCGACCAATATAACTCTTGATGTCAAATGGTTCCGCAAAATCCATGCCCGTATGAGTGAATGGCCTGGAGAAAGTGGATCTGCTCGGGGCAAATCCCTCATCAACTACTTCTGCAGGTTTTGGTTGTGGATGACACAAACTCGGCACAAGTAAATTGTAAATTTCAACAACCTCTGAAGCTTAGGAATCCAGAATTTAGACCGAATCAGTCGCATCATTAACTGATTCCCCCCATGCAAAGATATGCAAAGGGTAAACAGAGCTTGTAGTTTCGCGAACCTACACCGTGCTGGGATGATGATAGGATGTTTCTCAGCATAACTGAGCATATCAGATGCTTGTAAACGGCCGCTTGCCCTCAAGACCCCCTTTTCGTCAAGGAGGGGGTTTAGGTTAGAAATCTTGCTGGAGGATGGAATTTGCTGCTTGTTACTTAAGGCTTTATATTCGACGGGAAACTCATTCTTCTGAGTGAACACAATTAACCGTTCTTGCACATCGGACAATTCCGACGAAGTGAGTGCTGACGAAGGGGGTATACCTTCCTTTCGACACCTTTTCGCAAAACGGATTACGTATGCTAGAACCCGCAGCGCTTTGTCGAAGGTTGAAAAACGCTCTAGGATATCCACTGCTGGCGGCACTGTGACACTGTGACATTTGATAGGCCGTTGGTCAATATCGGTTTCCGGATTAACCAATGGTTCACTCGGCCACTGCTCCTGCTTAAGTGGCAGCCAGTCCGGCCCGTGCCACCAAAGCGTGCTGTCCTTAAGCTCTTGGGGCAGGACGCCCCGGCTCGCTAGATCAGCTGGATTGTCTTCGGATCGTACATGTCCCTATTTGCCTTCGTTGGTGCGTTGTTCGATCTTTGGGACCCTGTTAGCCACGAATGTCGCCCAGGTGCATGCTGGCTTACCTAGCCATGCAAGAACTATGGTTAAGTCAGTCCAATAAAAAACCTCATAAGTTGCTAGCTCAGTGAGCAGCACTGCTCTGCACAACTCCAGGCGGGGTATGAAGATGGATCTGACAGGAGCGACTCTGGTTTTAGATGCCAGCAAATGGGCACAACAGCCGTCAGTCCTCTCGACTCGGACGAAAATGGCAGCCCCATACACGTCCTGTGACGCATCGCAAAACGCATGGTATTGCACTTTGGCAGCAGGATGAAAACGCATCCATCTCGGAATACGAATTTCCCTCAGGGTCGGATACCCTTTCAAGAACACTTGCCACTTGGTCACGAGGTCGGTGCGGAGCGGCTGATCCCAGCCCAGCTCCTGTAGCCAAGTTTCCTGCATAAAAATCTTGGCTCGGATTACGACCGGTGATAACCATCCTGCCGGGTCGAAATCTTTGGCTATCTGAGATAAGACCTCTCGTTTTGTGTAGGCAGTTTGCAGGGGAATCACCATCAGAACAAAAAAGAAACTATCGGGTGTAGCTTGCCAACGGATCCCCAAAATTTTCGCGATGCTCGCATCTTCCATCTCAAGGAAGTCTACACTGACCAAATGTTCCCTTGGAATCGCTTGTAGGAGTCTCCTTTCGTTGGAGGTCCTCTTGCGCAGTGGAAAACCTGCACTCTCGAGCGCCAGCCGAAGCTCTCTAATGGCTAAAACTGCTGACTGCTGCGTGTGAGCACCTGCGAGCACATCGTCGACGTACATAAAGTTTGATATGATGTCGCTGGCCAAGGATATTAGCCCCGGATGTCCTGAGCCAACTGCTGTAGCACTCTGATGGCCAGGAAGGGCGCACATTTTACGCCGAAGGTGACTGTGTTGAGTTCATAGTCACAGAGCTCACAATTTTTGTTGCGAAATAGGATTCTCTGAAAGTGCGTGTGATCAGGATTGACCCGAATTTGCCGGTACATCTAGGTGATGTCCGCATTGAAAACATATATAAAAAAACGCCATTTTAGAATCTGAATAGTCGGATCAGACTGTAGCACCGGCCCCGCATGAAGGACATCATTGAGGCTGTTCCCGTTTGATGAGGGATTGGAAGCGTTGAACACGATGCGAACCTTCGTCGTGGTGCTATCTGGTTTGATGACCGCGTGATGAGGCAGATAAAAACTGCTGAAGTCGTTAGGAGAAACTTGGTGCATATGACCTAATTCTAAATATTCTTCAGTAACTGAGTCGTATTGCTCCTTCAATGGACGATCTTTACCTAACCAAATTTCGTTTCGGAGGAGCTGCGCCAGTGCGATGGGTCAGGAATGACCCAGCTTAATGTTCTCCGGCTCTTTAAAGGGCAACGAAACAACATACCATCCTCTTTTTTTTTGGTAGATCGGATAAAGTTCTCCTCGCAAACCGAGGTGGATTCCTTTACCAGCTTCACTGGAACATCCTCCACCTCCCAAAATTTTGTGAGGATGTTGTCTAGCTTGGACTCGGTGAAAAGAAGCAGATTCTGCTTGTGGGACTCGTTGTAATAGGACCTCAAAGAATCCACCCGAATATGGTCTCTTGACCCAGGAGAGTTTCGCAAATACTAGACTGGGAGCCGCTGAGAACGATCGATGGCAGAATATCGGCACCAATAAGCACGTCAATCTGCGAACTCCGGAAGAAATTTGGATCTGCTAGTTGCAACGGTGGAAGATCCTTTATTGAGTCCTCTGGTGGAGTGTAGGATGTGAGATTCCCAGCTAGCTGGGGTAACACATATGCACAGGTGTCAATCTGGATATGGGGCTTGATGGGAGGACCTATGTAGAGTTGACACCGCTTACGGGGCTGAGCTGCAACGGATAGGTTGACTCCTGAAACTTGAGCTTGGATGGCCTCATAAGGCAACTTAATTAGGTTGAACAACCGTTCTGAGATAAAGTTTGCCTCGGAACCTGAGTCGATGAGTGCGCGTGCTGAGTATTTGATGCCCAAATGGCGAAGTTCTATTAATGCCGTACTCAGGAGAACCCCTTGCGTGTTAACGGCAAGAAACGTTTGCACATTCGATTGACCCGTCGATGGAGTAGACTGTATATGTTGCTGGACTGTTGTGGATGCGTGGGACTCTTGGTCAGGTATAAACACTGGCTGGACTGGCGGAGTGCCGCTGCGATGCAGGAGTGTATTGTGACGTCCACTGCACGTATAGCAATTATGCGTACTGTTGCAGTCCCTGAGCAGATGCGTTCTTGCGAAACAGTTTAAGCACAATTTCTGCTGTTTTACATGCTTCTCCGGATCTGCGACTGACATTCGTAAGAAAAGAGAACATACTCGGATTGGATGATTCGCTTGTGCACAGAGTTTACAGGATTGTGGTCTGGATTGACCGCGAACTATTATCAGTCCTCAATGCCCTGGATGGAGCACTCATGTTTGGCTTAAACTCTTCAATCGCCTCAAGCGTTCGATGACGATCCTGTAAAAAAGCCTGGAATTCGGCCCAGAGTGGAATATCAGACTTGCTGAGAAAAGACTGTTCCCATAGAGACAAAGTTAACTTTGGCAATTTGGAAGAGCAGAGAAAAACGAGCAGGCAATCCCAATTAGTAGTTTCTATCTTTGCTATTTGCAAGGCCGTTAAACACCCTTGGATAGTGCTCTCTAAATACTTCAAGGATTGGCCGCATTCTTGGGTAATAGAAGGTAAATTGAACAAAATCTTCAATTGGCTGTTGACCAGCAGCCTCTTATTCTCGAACCGATTCTGCAAGTTTCTCCACGCTGATTCAAACCCATTATTGGTTGACGGAGATAAGGCAACAATGGATTTCGCCTCGCCGCTAGTTTTTGCATTGATATTGAACAGTTTTTCGACTTCTGAAAGCCGAGGATTGCGTATATAAATGCCTGAAAAAAGGTCCCGAAATGTGGGCCATTGAACAAAGTCACCATTGAAAAGTTCGCACTCAACTGGAGGTAAGCGACATCCGCCCTGAGACAGCGTCAGATTGGAGGACTGAAGCGACTGTTGCGCTCTTAACTCTTCAATGATCTCATTGAGGCTTGCTACGCACCGCTCGTAAACGGTATAACAGTAGTCATACTTGGATTGCATGACTGTTATTGTGTCTTTGCAGTTTAAACTGGCCAGAACTTCGGAGCACGACTCGTATTCTTTTTCCACCTTGTCCCAGAGGGACCTGATCTGCTCGAGTCGAACCCTACTCGTGTGGATGGACGGACTTTTGTCAGCCGGTGTGTTGACTCTGGCTTCGAACTGACCCATCCTATCGGTTATGGTCATGAATTTTATCAAGGCCTTGTCTCCGCCATTCTTCCAGTTGCTCTAGTGATGTGGGGAGACACGACTGATTTTGCGGCCTTGGTGGATGGTGCAGAGGGTAGAACTTCGAGCGACATGCTCGTAGATTTAAGTGGAGTGGTGGTTGTCAATGGGCTTTTGCTCCGAGAAGAATTTTCGCCTTCGGAAGGCGCAGAGGATTCACTCGTTGCCCTGATTTTTTGAGACGCCTCCGCCTTAGAAATGGTCAGAAGGGATTTTGGTTTCTTACCGTCGCCGACTGGCATGTTAAACTCATGTTGGAGCCGCTGGATAAGTGCAAGAAGAACCGAGTAAATCGAAAAATTATGTTTATCGATTTGAAAGTGCAGGGACGCTGGATAAGCGTAAACACACAATTAATAATTGACAAAGCTGTTATTGATCCGGAAAGGTATGAGGGCGCTGGATAACACGTCGAAGATATTAATCGAAGAAAACCTATCGGTTTCAAATCAATACGGGGATGCGGGATGACGCGTTGGCACGGATGGACTTGATTTGAAAGATATGGGGGCGCTGGATAACGCGTAGAACAAATCGAAAAAAAAATGCTCTGGATTCCAAAATTAACACAATGACGCTGGATAACGCGTTTAAGGAATTAAAATAAATTAATAGTCTGTAAACATATGTGAATATATTCAAAATAGTATTAAGTGTCAACATTCTGTTATGTTATGAATTGTATTTGAGTGTGCACTTTCTATAATATAATTTAATATTAAGTATCGATAAGACTACGGATATCGATTATATTGTAAGATCGACTGTCGATAAAAAACAAAGACACTTGATAATTGAATAAGAAGAAGGGAACACGCAGAATATAAAAAAAAAGAATTAAATCATTGAAAATTAAATACATCATTTACAATTCAGGTGTGGGGTGATTGCCCATAGATTTTGCATCTAGTCTCCATGTTGTATTCTGATATATTGAAGCAATCAAAGGAAGAATTACTACAGCTACTTAGAGCCAACGAAGTGCATTTTGACGCCAAGGCTTCCATACACTAATTGCGCGTTGCAGCAAAAATGTTGTTCAAAATGAGCAACGAGCATGAGGCTGGCCCGAATGACGAATATGGTCAGGCGGCTGTAAACGACATCGTGGTTCAAGATAAGGCTGTTGGCGGCAACAGTTTTTTGTGGGACCAGAGAAACAAAATTGTGTCGCTCGATCAACCTACTTACAAGACCAGGAAGCCCACGGAAAACCTTTTGTGCAGCACGCGGCTCATATTGCAAAGGATGAGCGCACGTTTCGAGAGGATCTGGCAGATGTTTGTCAAGGAGTAGCGAATCTTCAAACAACGCTACGCCACATGGAAAGGAACCAAGCTGGTACAAAAATGGCCTCAAATTTTTCACGGGTTGAAATCGCAGATATAATGGCGGTAGTGGAGCCCTTTTCGGGAGAAGATGGCATTCCTGTCAAATTATGGATTGAAGAGTTTGAAACTGCATGTGCAGTGTTGGGAGTACCACTCAATCGGTATTGGTTATATGCGAGGCGTCTTCTTATTGGACCAGCTAAAAATTACTTGCATATCAATGTGCTGCTGACTGGGAAGCATTGCGAACTCAGATGATGGATGTTTTTGGACGTAAAAACACAAAATTGGAGATCTGTGAACAGCTTAAGCGCCGTAAGAAAAAAAATGACGAGACTGCATTCCAATACTTTATATCCATGTGCGGTATTGCATGTCAAGCTGAATTGAAGGATCGAGATTTAATTAAGCACATTGTTGGCGGATTAAACGTCTCAAGTGGCATTACCACGTCACTTTATTTTTGCAAGAGTCTTGACCAATTGCGTCGTCGTTTGATAGAGTATGATCAAATTCGGGTATCACTGCCAAACTCTTACATTTGTTGTGGTACTTCGACCGCAAATGAAATAAAATGCTACAATTGTCGTCAGCCGGGGCATATTGTTCAGTCACGGCAGCATTACTCATAAGCAATATCATTTACAATTAGACATAATAATTCTTCAGTCGCAGCCACATGCATTTGTCGTTAATAAAGTATCAGTTACCAGGTCAAGCGAATATGCATAAGTGGCGGACAACAAAATAGAGCACTGTAGCAATAAGTGTCAGGTCATATATCTGACAATAACCCACATACACAGTAACCCACATTCACAGTAACCCACATTATTTGTTATACGATATTTGTTACCATAAGCATTTTTGTACCTATATATACTGTTAAGTTTTCATTAATAAAGTCAGTAAGAGTTCTACCTCAACCAAGAGCTTTTATTCATGCCCGACATCATCGCCGTGTCTTTATGCCCGACACCATCATTGCCGTGTCTTTATGCACCCAACTCAACCAAACCAACCAAACCGTCCACCAAGTTTCAAGTGCTAGTTGCGACAATCAAAGGCAATAGTTTATGCACTATCTGCCAGGCATCGAAGCCTCCGTATAAACACATATGATAAAGGACTGCAACAAGCCCATACGTCCACCGAATAGTTGCTTTACTTGTGGAGACGTGGATCATCAATTCCGGAACTGCCCAAAGCGTGTGACTGGAAGACTACAGCAGACAGTAGCGAGTGTGGAAGATCAACAAGCTGTTGCTGATATAATTGGTAAACATTTAGTAAGTTTTAATATAAATAAACTTAGATGCACAAAATGTATAGTAATTAATGTTCTTTTTGATACCGGTAGCCCGGTTAGCTTCATAAACAAGACGAATTTGCCAAGAGATGTAACGTTAACCAACCCATTTGAGAGTAAATACGTGGAATTTATGGAAGAAATATTATACTATGCGGCGCAGTTAAATGCTATATTAAGTTTAATTTGAAAGTTTATGAAATTGAAGTTTTCGTTGTTTATGATGATGTATTACCTGTTGCTATGTTTCTTGGCAGAAACGCTATTAACGCTTTACGATTACAATTAATCCAACGAAAATCAGATTACGGAAAAAAGTCTTTATTTGATACTAATAAATTTGATTTAACTACTTCTTGTGCATCTCTGTTTTATAATACAATAGATAAAAAGATAAACATTGACATAAAGGGAGGTTAAGTAACTACTAAGAATATCCAAATTGAGCAGTGGATGAATGATATGGATTGTTTATGTGCAGGTGTTACAACAGAGTTAAATACAAACCTAGATATTGGTAACGAATTCGGGTTTGTGAATAGAGGAAAATGCTATAAGTTGATCTGCGAAAGTTATGTTAATTGTTTAAGCACTAAATTAGCTGAGCCTGTCTGTAAAATGAGTATAAAACTAATAAGTGATATTCCTTTTCAATTTAAGCCTAGACTGGTTTCATATTTTGAAAGAGATAAAATTTCGAAAATTATTGAAGAGCTGTTACGCGAAAACATAATACGTCCGAGTAATTCACCATTTGCCTCCCCAATTGTATTAGTAAAAATAAACGGGTGAAATCAGAATGTGTGTTGATTACAGAAGCCTTAATAAGTGCAGAGTTCGTGATAATTTCCCTTTGCCTTTAATAGAAGATTGCCTTCAGTATTTAGAAGGAAAAAACTGTTTTTCGGTTATTGACTTAAAAAGTGGGTACCATCAAGTCGGTGTTGAAGAAAGTTCTATAAAGTATACATCGTTTGTAATACCACAAGGGCAGTTTGAGTATATGCGAAGGCCATTTGGATTGCGGAATGGACCGTCAGTATTTCAACGATTTATTTCTGACAGCCTGATAGATTTAGTTAGAAATCGCAAGATTGTTGTTTATATGGACGATATATAATAGTAGTAGCTACAAGAACAGTAGAGGAACACTTCGAGATCTTGGCACAATTGTTGGAACGATTAGCAAAATTTAATTTAGAAATCAATTTTAAGAAGAGCTTATTTTTAAGAAAGGTGATCGATTATTTAGGGTACAGTGTTAGCAATAAAGGGATTTTGCCTAATGACTCGCATATAGCAGTTATAAAAAATTATCCTGTTCCAAATAATATAAAACAACTTCACTCTTGTTTAGGTATGTTCTCATATTTTCGTAGATTTGTTCCATCTTATGCAAGTATAGCTTGACCATTAGTTAAACTATTAAAGAAAGGAGGACCGTTCCCAATGGATGAAGAACAAATGAAAGTTTTTCAGTATTTAAAAAGTCGTTTATCAACTCCGCCAGTACTTTCAATATTTAACCCTAATCGTGAAACGGAATTACATACTGACGCCAGTTCTAGAGGTTTTGAGGCAGTTTTAATGCAGAAACAGAACGACAGAAAAATACATCCAGTTTTTTTCTATTCATTAAATCTTCCGCTGCCGAATCGAGGTACCACAGTTTCGAACTTAAGACACTTGCGATTATTTATGCACTTCGCCGTTTTAGAGTATATTTAGAACATATGCCATTTAAAATTGTGACTGATTGTCATTCTTTGGTACAAACATTAAGCAAACAGTCTATCAATCCCAGAATTGCTCGTTGGTCATTAAAATTAGAGAACTACAATTATCAAATTGAACACCGCCCTGGCGAAAGTATGCCGCATGTTGATGCTCTAAGTAGGCAAACGGAATTGTTAAGTAATATGTTAGAAAGGGTAATGGAAGAACCGTGTGTAGTTCCAGAAAAGTCAGAATTGGTAAAATCGTCAGAAGTTTCAGAATCAGTGAAAAAGGACAGACAGACAGACAGGACAGACAGACAGGACAGACAGACAGGACAGCAGACAGGACAGACAGACAGGACAGACAGGACAGACAGGACAGACAGGACAGACAGGACAGACAGACAGACAGGACAGACAGGACAGACAGGACAGACAGGACAGACAGGACAGACAGGACAGACAGGACAGACAGGACAGACAGGACAGAC
>VNJN01001287.1:0-21441 GCA_008042485.1 Drosophila mayri
AGAAAATAAAAACTACTATTGCCATGGCAGTAATTATTGTCGTAATAGATAAGGAAGATTCTTAACCTAATAAAAAGCGATCCACGTATTGGGTGAGGCCATAACTGCGAGATTAATTAAAGGGCAATATTCTTGCTATGTACGTATTGTTTACATGTTTTTATATCAATAATACACTCCCTCTCACCTTCTAATATCATGTCCTATCCTATCCAAAATAAACTTCCCTTCTTCACTCAATACAATACACCTATCTCTGCCATATCCCATCCAACACCAGAAAATATACATATGTAATATTTTAAAACTTATGAAATATTTAAATATACATTATCATTATCTAAAAATTAGATAAAACAATTAATTACATTCAATCTGAAAACAATAAAGCCGAAGGCCCAAGACGCCATGGCTTCTGTAGTAGATTTAAGTTTTGTTAACCTTAGTCTACTATGTAATAATAATAATAATACATATATCAATCATTTTTTCGTCTTTTTCGCAGCCCGCTCGGAAAATACTAAAGAGTGCCACACACTTTTCTAGTATATTTGTTTTCGTGTCAGGTTAAGCATAGACAGTAAAACGTTTCGCAGCGGGACAAATGTTTTATCTTTTCAAGAGTGACCGCTGATTTTACTATTTGCTTGGCATTTTTGGCCGGTAAATGATGCGGTCATACATGCTTGTTTGCAATATTTTAAAAATGTCAATAAAAAATGAACAAGAAGAAGAAGAATATTGTAGTAATAGATAAGGAAGATTTTCAACCAAATATGTATTGTTTACATGTTCTTATATCAATAATAAACTCCCTCTCACCTTTTAATATGATGTCCTATCATAATCTAAAATATACTTTCCTTCTTCCCTCAGAATAAGCCTATATCTGCAATATCTCATCCAACACCATAAAATAAAAGTAATATTTCAAAACTTATTAAACATTGTAATATATATTATCAGATCTAAAAATTAGATAAATACAATTAATTAAATTCAAT
This sequence comes from Drosophila mayri, assembly GCA_008042485.1. Lineage (NCBI taxonomy): Eukaryota > Metazoa > Arthropoda > Insecta > Diptera > Drosophilidae > Drosophila > Drosophila mayri. The sequence goes on from VNJN01001287.1 coordinate 1,005, forward strand.
CCTATTAAATAGTATGTAAACAAAGTAAAAACAAACTGAAAACAATACAGCCGAAAGCCCCAGACGCCATGGCTTCTGTAGTAGATTTAAGTTTTTTAAACCTAAGTCTACTATGTTATAATAAAAATATATCAATAATATTCATTCTTATCGTTATTTTTTGTTTGTTTTATAGTTAATAAATCTGCAGCAAACTCCTGTGAGGTTTTTTGAAAATTTGACGGATTTACGGAACTGAAGAAGGTAGACAGAGGGGCAATTGAGGGTCGCGAACAGCCTGTTTTATTAAATTTGCCATTCTTTTTCGCAGCCCGCTCGGAAAATACTAAAAAGTGCCACACACTATTCTAGTATATTTGTTTTCGTGTCAGGTTACCGGCCTTTAAAACGGCCGCTGACGAACAACCGTTTTCAACTATTTGCCTCTCGCTCTCTCTCACTGCTTAAAGACGGTTTCTTACTGTCTGGATACTATGCTTTACCGTCCTCTAAAACGGCCGCTGACGATCTATTCAACTATTTGCCCCTCGCTCTCTCTCACTGCTTGAAGACGGTTTTTTACTGTCTGGATACTATGCTTAAACAAGCAAGTATGCCGGCATCATTTGCCCGCCAAAAATGACGAACAGCTAGTAAAATCAGCGGTCACACTTAAAAAGATAAAACTTTTTTTCTGCATACTATCCACTATCCTCCAAAAAGGTTGAAAGTTTAGTTTTAAGAGCTGTCACACTTCCAGTGTTATTCAAACAGGTTTTCCTCATTCGTACTGTACTCAATTAAAAACGCTTTCCGTAGTACATTAATTATTTTTTATTTCGACCTGTTTGATTCCCTTAAAATATAGGGTATTTAAATAATAGTTTCGTTATTAGTTAGCTTTGGCCTTCTTATTTGGTAGAAATGACGAAGATTTAATAGTACACTTGTGTTGCCCATACAATCCGTCAATCGGCAGGCAGCGGCAATCACTAACGATTTCAGTTTTATATAGAGTATCGGCGATCGATGTTGTTATCTGGCTTAACATTTTCTTTTGATCCGGTTGCTTTAATTTATCAAAGTTTTGCGTTGCAAATACCCAGCCACCATTATTTAACACAAAATCAATTCCCATATCATTATCGAACTGCAATTTTGCGCGTTTTTTATTGTCCTTTCCATCAACTGTGGCCACCAAGCGAGAGTTAAAGCCTAAAAGAAATAAGAAATAAGAATCGTTATATATTTATTTTTTGGTATGGTTGAAAAACTCTCTTCATTGAAACATTAAAAATGATTTGGTCAACCTTTTTAAAATGATTGCAAAATACGCACCAATTAATTTTTCAGCTGTAACGCCATCTAATGTTAATCCTTTAACAGGTGCAATTAAATGGAGAAGCGCTCCATCGAATTTCGTTAGGCTGCCAGTTAATTGGGCTCGGACGTATTTCCACTGGGAAAAATTGTATATATTAGTTTCACTTGTCGTGATGTATAAATTATAATATTATAAAAATTACTCACCCAATTTTTATATTCTAACGAATCGTGACGCACACCAATTATACTTTTAGCAGCGCCGGCACGGAATGGATAATCCAAAGCCAATTCGAATGCTTTTTCATCCGCTTGTGGCACAACACTTTCCACCAGCTTCTTCACAAAATTATAAATATCTAAAATTCGCTTTTCTGTAATTATTTGTTCCACACAATTCTCACAGAAGTTTTTAATGCCATCCATCTTAACATTGGCCACGTTGCCCTTGTAATTAATTTTTCCATTGTCGCTCGTCAGTAACGCGGGGTAACGTTTGGTTTCATCGAAAACAATAACACCAATTTGAACATCAGTAAAGCCGCGACTTTTCAGGGATTCTCGCAGATCGGTAATGGCAGGCGCTATTAAGCTGTTTAACACTGATGGTGTTACATTTATGTCCACGACAAACACAATATCTGCCTTATTGTTTGGCAATTTAACGGTAAATTCATCATTCAGTTCACGCTGACCCACTAGACCCGCACATTTAATGCAACGCTTTGGTAATATCACAAATTTGTTAATTTGCTTAACGGCAGATCCATAGGCCAGGGCAAAAACACAGGCAGTGGCTTCTTTATCCTTTTCTGCCAGTTTTGAGACAGAAATATCACAAGCCTGGCGATAAGGCCTCGAATCCACCGTTAGGAAATGCAAAGCCAGTGGCGATTCAATGCCAAAAATATCGTTACAAATTTCCGATCTTTGAACCGTCGGAGCAGCTGGACCTGAAACTATAGGACATTTGCCAACACCGTAATCGTTACCAAGGGCATTTGAGTTTGCCGAAATTGTGCCATCAATTAGCAAATAATCATCGTAGGGCTCAGCATTTCCATTGCCCAGTAGGCCGCGCGTTTTGCTTGTGTAAAAGCCGTTTACACTGACATGGCATACCCTCAAATCTGTGGTGCAGACAATAGTCACACCATACTCAGAGTGTAGTTGGACTGTGTAGAAACGACGCCAAGCATGCAAACCAGATACATGTTGTGGATATTCAACAGCATTTCCATTTAGCTTTAAGGCTAAAGTGTCCGACACTTCGGCATGGCTACCATCACGATCAATAAGAGTAATACCTAAAATAGTAACATAAATATGTTTTTAATGCTGTATATCACCAAAGAAATAAATCTAAGACATACCCTTAAGTTTTCCATTTACCAGCTGAGCAATAACTGTGAAATTATTGTCAACACTGTCCTGAGCCAGGATATATCGGCAATTACCCGGATAAGCGAAATGTTGATTGTCGAAACTGAATATATGCGAACCATCAATGATGTGACCTCTTAGTTCAAAGTCATTGAAGAAGATCCACGAATTTAGCCATTCCTTGGTAAATACCGCCTTCCAATTCTCATTTGATAAATAGTTCCAAGCGCTTAAACGGAAGGAAAGTAATGTTGGTACGACAGCAAAGTTATCAACAGTATGGGACAGGGAACCAAACCACGTTTGGAAATCGATAGCATGCGCCGATGACGTAGATGACGGAACAGTACTCTTTAGCGATAACCATATAGAGCGAATGGCTTTCAGTAAAAGTTCACCAAGTTCTTCCAATATTTTATCGTCATCAATTTGTTGCTTTTTGAGCTTTGCACCCAGATAATCGTGTAGTTTTTGCAAAAACTGTGTTGTTTCCTCCGTTTGTGGCAAAATACTCAATTGTTCAAATAGACTGTTCACAAATTCGATAGTTTTTTCGATTAATTTTAGACTTAAAATTTTTTCATTAATTTCTTTCTGAATCGCCTCAAATGTGGGAATATTTGCAGCGTATTTTTTAAGTTCGTCACTCATCTCTTCGACAACATGCGACAGTACCTTAATCAATTCTTGTAGACCCTCATTTAATGGCTTTAAGAATTCTGCAATTGCCTTGCTGTAATTTTTCAGCATTGGTCCATATTTTTTTAATGCTTCCAAACTATTTTCAAATGATTTCCTGTACGCTGTGAATATTTCATTATGCAACTGAGTAATTACTTTTGATGCTGTTAAATATAAATCATCCCAGGCTTTTAAAATCGAGTCATTCCACAAAGCTTGTAGCTTGTCAAAGATTTCTATCAAAGATTTTTGTGTTTTTTCAAATGCTTCAGTAACAGATTTTGTCAGTTGGGCTATTAGTTCAGAGTATTTCTCAAACAGGGTGCGACTGAAAATAAATAAAATTTAAGTTTTATTTATTTTATTTTTAAATATTTATATTTCTATGCTTACATTCCATTAATAATCGATGCAATTGACGGATCCGTTTCGAGCTCTTGAATAAATGCCTTGACAGTATCATCATATTTATCTTTAAACTTCGTGAAATCGGGATATGAATCTTGTGCCAACTTTACAATTGATTCGCTCTCTTGCTTTAATTGCTTAAATTTATTTTTGATATTATGGGAAATATCCTCGACGTCTTTATTAACTTCAGATTCCACATTATCCTGATATAAAAGTAAAAAAAGTTTATAAACAAGTTCAATTAGTTAATAAAATAATATGCACTTACCCAAAATGCTGTAATATTTTCCTCGCTAGCCAAATAATTTGTTTGCAAAAAATTCGTAGGATCCAATGCTACTCGTCCATTAAGCAGTTGTTTTCCGTTTCCAGAAATATCGAATTTGAATTCTTTGCCCAAAGTTATTTCCGCATAGCTATCTATTAGATTCGGACGTTTAAAGTACAGTTTGGCAAATGTGGGGTAGACTTCGGCAGTAATTTCAAGGGGCTTCTTGTTCAGAATTTGCAGTTTTGAATTTAGTTTTGCAGAACGTTTTTGTTTATTAAAGTCTCCAATGAATTGAATAATTTGGTTGTTCGATTCACTCAGAAGAATCTCAAATTTTTCTTTATTTAAAAAGGAGGTAGCCTTCAAGCTATTTTTGCCATTATTAAGATCAAGGCTAAGCTTAAGTTCTTGAGCTTCAGGATCGACATCGGCGTTACCTGTCGCTTGATATTGAAATTTAAGTCCCGATGACTTGATGTTCGAAGTTGTTGAAAGATTTATACCCTTTTTCAAACGTACATTACGAAGTTCATTGGTTACTATAACCTTTTGTTCCGGCAATCGGAATATATCAAATACTATTTCTAGATTTGATATTTGCTGTTCAAGGTTGCCATCAAAGCGTCCTGATATGCTCATAGAACGTATACTTGGATGTTCAATTTTGATCACACCTTGGGTGTTGAGTGCGATGCGCTCTTTTCCCGATACATCGACAATGGCCGATAAACGTGCCACATCATCTGGACGATTCAGTTTATCGATAAAGAAAGCAACAGATTGCTCATAATGGCCGAACACATTACCGTTTTTGGGTATATTCTGAGCGGATTCCAATACCAATTGTCGTTTCGGTAAAGTCAGCTTTAATATTGATGACGAAGGTTGTACGTTGGCAGTAAATTGGTACTTTAAGTTATTTCCTGACACTATGAAGCTATCCAAATGGTATTGATATTTCAAACCTTGACGCGTGTTTTGGGACTTGAGTTCGAATTCATAGGGATAGCCCAGTTCACGAAGATCAATTAAGATCAGAGTAGATTGCTGAATACCATCCAGTTTGATGTCATCGATACTCACGAGAGACTGAATTTGAATATTTGTGCACTGTTTCTTTTCTTCACAAACAGAGAATTTAGTATTAAACTCCTTATTTGTAATTTTTATAGTGGAAATACCATTCTTGGAACCAAAATTACCGTTAAAGGTATATGAGAAGCCTACTTCTTTATCGGTATTTAAGTCATAATGTTGCTGAGTTAATTTGAAATTACCAGACTGTGTTTTACCCTGATATATGACTTGACCTTGGCCATCGATTATTGACTTATTTTTCTCTTTTTTTAAGGAATAGGTTGTTGTGCCAATAAAAATAACATTGCTTGCATTCTTAAGTTGTATTTTAAGGTTTTTACCTTGAGCACGTGCTTCAAGTTCATAGCTATTCAATTTTAATTTCTTAGAGTTCCACTTTCCAACGATATAGAAATCATCAATGTTTGTGTACGAAGCTTCACAATTAACCTGCAGGTCTAATTCGATGAGGTTATCGATTTCCAGGATTATTTCCGCCTTACGTTCGCCTAAAATCTCTACAATGCTTGTAAATACAATTGGTTTTTCTTTTGGTAAGTTTAATCGTGCGTCAAGACCCTTTTTATGGGCTGAGCGATATAATTTGGTATCTAAACTATAAGATTTATCTGCCTGTTTAGCAACAGCTTTTACCAAGAAAGTAGAATCATCGGCGGACTTTTCAGTCTGGATACGTACTTCTATGTCCTTAGCATTTTCGTTGTTGGTATCGAGTTTATAAGCTAGCTCCGTTTTATTAAATCCATATGATATTGAACCTTCGGTTTTTACGTATTGCTCTCCGTATTGTCCAATAAATAAATAATTTTGATGACCACCAACAACGTCCCCAATATTATTTATTTTTTCCGTATCCTTTTGATATTTACCATTAAACTTCAATGGCCATTTCATGTTATTTGTTTGAGCGTCAAATTCGTAGGTTCCAGATTTTGAAGTACCCTGCCATAATGTGTTGATTCGCGCGTATTGTCCTTGACCTGTTTTGGCGTCGACTACTAATTCAACGTCATAAGATTCAACATTCACACTATCTTGTGTCGAAGGCAATAATAACTTGCCATTACTCTTAATGTTTATAAACTTAAGGTTCGATTTTGGAATGTTTAAGTTTGCTTCAAGTTCATAGGATTTCTGATTATTATTATTAAAATTACCATTTAGAGTGAGTGTTACAGAGCTACCATATTTAGTGGACAAATTTGCGGATCCACGTTGAAGAGTGAAATCGTTCAGGACAAAAGTCACATCAATGGGCTCTTTTAGCGGTTTACCCTGAGCATTGAGCTTGAATTCAAAATTCTTAGCACTATCACTTGTAGGTTGCTGTTGGATGTGGTAGCTTAGCTCAGATTTTTGACCATCTAAATCAGTAAATATTAAATTAGTATTTGCAGAAATTTCTTTGGTTTTGGGATTCCAGCGATCAAGTTTTCCTTTCATGACCAAAGAACGTTTGCCCTTTGATGATGCGTCAGTTAATTTGGCTTCGATATTGCCTTGGGTAATACCACTTTTAGAGATGGTAGACACTTTCCTATTAACACTACCATCTATGATGCGTCCAGAAGGTGTTGTTAATGTAAAACCACCTTGTATTTCTCCATTTTCACGACTATCACCTTTAACGTTGCCATTCGCTTCAAAACTTAGCTTCTTTTCATTGCCTTGAACTATATTTTTGGTAGTAAACTTGCTCTTTTCAATAGTATTCTCAGATTTAAAGTGTAGTTTCTTTTCGCCATCCAAAGTGACAGTGGTATCGATATCATATTTAGGATTTAGTATGTGAAATTTGGAATTGATTTCAAGTTTATGTTTGAGATCCGTTTTCTGGGTCTCAAAGGTGGCTAAGAGCTCTCCCTTTCCATTTTTGGCTACTCGAAAATCTCCTTTGCCAATTAAGAGATTCTTAACTATTACATTAAGCTTAACACCGGTGATTTTATCTTGGGGATGTTGGGATTCTCCGCTTAGCTTGACAATTTCAGTAGAATCTCTAATAACTTTAAATTCCGTGCTGGTCTTATCGGGTGTTCCATTAGCCTTTAAAGTCCATTGCGAAGGCTTATCCTTGTTACTTAATTGGATGTTACCCTGAATATCAATGTGGATGTCCTGGGGGCTAAAGCGTTGACCTAGGTCACCCTTGAGGGATAGGGAAGTGCCCCAACTAGTGGTTAGCACGTTTTCTATAACATATAAATTGTTGTTTAAATCCCTTTTCGATAATATATCAATCGAGTGTTTGTTAAGTGTGGCTTTGGCTTCCAATGCGTAATCCTGAGAGGTTCTTTGCTTGCTTTTGTATTTTAAATTAAGGGATCCAATTTTCTGCTCACGTAATATTTCCGCATTAATATCAAAGTTATGGGAGTCAAATGTGGATTTTATCTTTATACCAGCAAATAGCTTGTTCTTATTTTGAACTTCCAGGGTTGACACCACTTTTCCGGATGTTAAAGGGTTGGTAGTGGTGTCATCCTTCTCCACACTAATATCAGTATCACTATCAATAAACCAAGTAGCGGCTTTACCTATGACTTTTAGAGCATAAGACTGATCAGATGTTATTAATTGAACAGAACTACCATACACATTTTCCGGAGATCTTTCATCGTTGATGAAAAACCCTATAACGTAATGACCATTTTCAAATTTAAAATTACTTTTAACCAGGTAGGACTCCTTTTCGGAAGAAATATGCAGCTCAGAAGTTAAGGCACTCGGAGCAATATCTGACCAACCATTAACTATGATACGAGCATCGTTTCCATTGGATAAACGGAAATTTTCAAAGGTATATCTCTGTTGTTTCTCATTAGTTTTTTGAACAGTAATCTTACCATCAGCACGATAACCATTTATAGAATTTGAGATTCCTCCATTATTATCTTGAATTTCTATTATAGGTTTGTACTCATTGCCATTTTTACTAAGACCAATTCTACTTTTCTTGATCGCCTTATCTTGTTCATATTGACCGTAGACTACTAATTCCCGATTATTGTTGTTTATTCCACCTTCAATAGCAAAATGAAACAGTGTATTATCTAGAGATAGCCTAGTATATGTTCGGGGTTTCGTTCCAAGTTCGAAAATTACACTGGTATCATGTGAAACCTTAGATCCGGGGGTTGAATAATCCAATTTCCATTGTTGACTTCCATCAGAAATTCTATGTATGCCATTAAAGGTGAACTTACGTTCCGCAGTCAAAGTTATTCCAAAAAGGAAAGGTTTTGATAGATGAAATTGATCAAAGATGGCAAGATCTTTTCCTTGACTTCCGCCTTGAATATCATTTAAGCTTGTGGAGCTCTCAATGCAAATGTTTACACCTATGATTTCCAATTGATTGAAGCATAGCTCATTCGATTGGGCCGGTGAGTTCTTTAATTTCTTTGAGCTTCTAAGAGCTATGCCCTTAGTGGGCTGATCTTGTTCGGAAACAAAAAGTTCAGTCTCGATTTGTATATTAATCAAGTCCAATTTCTCGCGTGGTAACTCAACGTCCAACTTAAAGCCATCGCCATCGTTCGCAACAGATATGGTAACATCATTACCAGTGGCTGTATGTGCAGTTGATACCACCCGAAGTCCTGTAGAGAGTACTTGAGCATTAAAGCCAACCTGTAGATTAACATTAACATCAACGCTCGGAACAAACTTTAAACGGTATTTGGCTTTCTGCCAATTTTGTTCTATAATAGCTGCAATATCCAAATTAACTTCTAGATCCATTTTTGTAGCAGCAAAACCTTGAGCTTGTAGTTCCAAAGGTACACCAATACTTGTTGGATATATTAGCTCCGAGTCCAGGAAAAGATTGTTAGAAACTAGTTCTTTTTCAAAAGAGGTCAATTCCTTTTTGGCTTTTTCAAAAGAGTCCGAAAAGTGCTTAATAATGTCATCCATAGTCGTAGGGACATTATCTCCAAGGCTTAGGAAAGCCAACTCAGAACCAAAAAGCTTAAGTGATAGATCCAGGTTTAGGTCTTGAATGTGCTTATTTCCATAAGTTTTATATTTTTTTGACGTTTTTGATGCTTCATCCACAATAGAACGTCTAGCACGACCTCCAGCGGCTGGTGCTCCATTGTTTCCCACTTCTATTAGCTTTACCAGCTCATCGAAATCCTTGTTAAGCAGTCCCTTGGGTCCCAAATAGTATTCCAATACGTTCTCCAAGTTCTCTTGCCTCACACTCGCTTCAAAGACATTAAAATTCGTGCCAAATATCTCGGTTGTAACATTAATCCTTGAAGATCTTGGCAAAAAACCATGTTGGGAATAAATCAGTGAGTAGTCAGAGCTCGCTCCTAAGCCTAAAGTCTCCAGACTGTATGATATTTCATTATTAAAACTATAACGGCGATAGTTTTTGGGGAATTGTTTGGCAATTCGGATATTACCTAAATAATATCGTTGTTGTTCACGCTTAGAATCTGTTGAGTCACGTATGGCTTTTAAATTTGAGGCTATAAAACCACCAACTTGGTTAACTTCCTCGGTATTTACTATATCCGATATTTGATTAGCAATGTCTCCATTGGGACAGGAAATTAGGGCCAAATAGGCTTCAATGCGTAACTCTGAGTCCTCATTGGTATCTTTAAGTAATTGTAAGGACTTGGTTTGTAGGGCTTCATCACAATGTAAGGAGGAGAATGCCTGCAAAGCAGCAATACGAATTCGATTGGGACGTCCTACTGAGGCGCATTCTTTCAAAGCATTGCCACTTGAGCTCTTCGCATTGCCACCTAAGCTTTTAGCGTTACCAAACCCTTTAAGGATATAAACCATGCGCTCTTCATCCTTTTTCGTATCAGGTTTGCAATGTTTTAGGCCATCAGAAAACTTTTTCACAATTGCCTCGATTTCGGGAGTATTTTCGCAATTATTTTTTGAACAAAATTTAGATATCAAACTACCAACGGAAAGGTAAAGTTCTTTCGGGGCTGATGGTGACAATTGAGCGGCAGCATGAGTAAGAGTTTCTTTATCCACCACGTCAACTAGATTTAGGGATAAGATAGCCAAGATTTTTTCCTTATCATCAAATTTGGGAAGTTGTTTGAGAATGACTCTTGCCGATTCCGCGGTGTTGGTTCGGAATAAACCATCCAAGTAAACTTTACGCGCCAAAACCTTGTTGGGATGTGGAAAAGTGCCAAGTTCCAATAAAGAATCGCTATCCGATTGTCTTAAAAGACGGATAAACTCCACAAACTTCTTGGCACTGTCTTTCTTTACATATTCACCAGTAGAATCTACGATTTCAGAAAAAACAGCCTTTAAGGCATTTATATTCTTCGAAGAATAAGTTTCCGGCTTTTGAAATATGGCGCTACGAACAAAGTTCCCCGTTTGAGGTGTTGCAGCCTTTGCACCTCCGGGATTTTTTAATTTAATCACAGTGATCACTTTAGCACTGATATCTGAGTTACCTTTGGTGGCTCCCGAAAATTTATAGGTTTCCGTGAGTTGTACATTTTCAATAAGACCATCTATGATCTTAGATTCCTTAAAATAGTTGGATTCTAAGATTAAACTGGAAGTTATGCCCGCTTTCTCATTGATTTTACCCGAAATTAGGGCACTATTGATCTGTTCCCTATGCGAACAACTGTTCAAGTTACGAACTTTGGTTATGGTGTCGATATTACCATTTTTGGTTACTGACGTATGCGTGGGGCAATGTCCAAAAACATCAGTTTCGTGTTGGCTCTCGGTTCCCGTTTGCAGTAGGGATATAATACCTCTCTTTATATTCAAAGAGTAATCCAAATCGTTGGGTTCAGAGCATATTTGCGGTTCGAGAAGACCATTAACCAGGGTAAAGGAAACCGGCTTAGCTATACTACTTAGTATCTTCTTTTCTACCGATTCTTTAGTATTTGTTACTTTTACTGATCCTAGTTGTAAAGTATAACCACAATTTCCTTTAAAGAATACTTTTGCAGATCCAGATACTTTAAGGCTTGTATCATCGGCTTCGCTAACTACACCCGAACTCAATCCAATAGTTAAAATACTGTCAAAAACATAATCATACACGTTGCCAGGTTGGTATTTTAAAATTCCGCTGTCCGCTAAAAATAAGAAATACAAAAAATAAGAAGCGGACATTTTTGCTAAATTTAATAAAACTTACTCTTTGAACATCCGATATTGCAAGCTCCATCTATAATTGTATAAACGAAAACCAAATATATTAGAAACAATTGAATATATTTTATATTTTTTTATTTATACAAGGAATGGCAGGTCAAAAGTCCCTTTCATAACTGAAGAATATATATCCGATTCTTGAGTAATTTTTTATACATTTTATATACATAGATTATCAGTGTTATGAATCAAGTTAAAAAAAATAAATCGTCAAGTTGAATTCTTAAATTTATTGGAACAAGCTCGTATGCTACCGCAATGCTAGAATCTGAATGTTTGTTCTTTTTGACATGTCCAACTTTATAGTGTTCTTAGCGAAGCAAGTACTGAGTCGCTAGTATCACATATTTTAATCTCATAAAATATATTTATTCTTGATCTACAACATGTCTTTTATCAGTAATTCATTTATTGGTTGCGTTCAACAGAACAACATGACCACCACTTAGTGATAAATCAAAAATCAGTGATCAAGTGTGTTCTAGTAAACCCTCAGGTACATTATGCCGGCGTAAAATCATTTAATTATACCTGCAGATAGGGACATAATATTTCTGAAAGTTTCCAAGCAATTTTTTTGGACCAAAATTATTAATCACACAGGTCGACAAGAAAAAGAACGGAGAATAAAACCCTCAGATTGTGAAAGATCTCGGGCTGTATAACCTATTTTGGCTTTTTTCAAACGTAATAACACAGAAACCGCGCTTATACCAAAGTCGGAATTGGGCTTAAATGAAAGGCCAATCTTTCTCCTTTCAGATTTCAGATGGATCCTGGATGTGGGACGTCAGGGACGTTCAGAAGCTATATCGCTTTTTCTGAACTGCTTTTTTACCCCTTTTTTTAATACTTTGTAGCCCTGAAACTTAGTACAAAATGTGGTGGCACGGATAGAACTCCAAATATGAAATACAGTAAAATTTTATGTATACAATAACCGAAGCAAACCTGTATGTCATATCTATGTATACCCTTGCAGGGTATCATAATTTCAGTCAGAAGTGTGCAACGCAGTGTAGGAGACATTTCAGACCCTATAAAGTATATATATTCTTGATAAGGATCAACAGCCGAGTCGATCTAGCCATGTACATCTGTCCGTTTCTACGCAAACTAGTCCCACTAGCCATGTCCATCTGTCCGTTTCTACGCCAAATAGTCCCTCAGTTTTAAAGCTATTTGAATAAAACCTTGCAGTTAGTCTTCTATATACTCTCACTCGTACATATATCGGAACCGATCGTTCCTATGGCAGCTATAGGATATACATAGTTGTCCGATTTGCATGAAATTTAAGTTTTGGCCACCGAATATTATTTCAGAATTTTGATTTCAATTTCATGAAAATCTGGCGAATATTCTATAGCAGCCATAGGAACAATTAGGAAAATAATACAAAAATATTAATCGCTGTTTCTCGACATTTTTTTTATCAAATTAGAGATTTGGCCACCAAATATTATTTCAGAATTTTGATTTTAATTTCATAAAAATCGAACATATATCCAAGCTGCCACAGAAACAACTAGGGAAATAAAAGAAAAAAATAACTGTCGCTGTTTCTCAATATATTTTCATAAAATTTGAGTTTTGGCAACTTATTATTATTCAAGAATTTCGGTTTTAATTATTTGATTTAAAACTTTGAGGATCAAACTTCTATTGCATATTTAACACTTACTTGCATATACAGCTGATGTTATTAATAAATCCAGTAAAATTCCAATTAGAAAGCTATAATATCGCATCCTGGCCATCATTCTAGGCCACTTCGGGAATTTCTATGGATAACGCAACGACACAATTCTAGTAACTTCTGTACGATTTAATCCAACAGTTATGGTATTTATTTTACCTTAAATCACTTCTTAACTTTGTTTCACTTTATTTATAAAATTATTAACTGAAAGTCGACACCGACCACATCAAATATGAACTCGATTCCGGATCCGATGCCCGCTGACTTCGAATTGAGTCAAATTACGTGAAAACACACTTTAAATACCTCGAATTCAATAATTTACTGGCAGAGAGCGCTTTGTACACAGAATGCATATGTATAAACGTTGCTACAGATAACAACAAAGGTCAAATATGTAGCATCACATATTTATTAAAATAGAGAAGCCTATTTTTATAGTGAATTCACTTTGGTTATATTCTTAAAAGTGCATCTATATTTATTTGTATGTATTATATGTTATAAATTTTAAAAACATTTTTAAGTTTTAATTATACTGTATCAATTTTTGACTCGGAGGTCGATAAATAAATCATTAATTTGACATTGCAATTTATGAGCAATAAACTTTTATTTTGTGCTATGTATATATCGAGTTGTGCCAAAGAAGATCCTTATTTAAGTTTGAAGCTGTAATTTTTAGGAAAAACTTAATTATCTATACAATATAATATGTACATATATAAATAAAAAAGATCTGTTAATTAATAATAATTATTGGGTATTTGGTTAATAGTACTTTAAATGTATTTCAATTGATATTTTTGTTGTTATTATTAGTAGCCTAATACAAAAACAAGAAAGGAAGCTAACTTCGGCTCACCGAAGTTTATATACCCTTGCAGAATTTAAACAAAAAATGTAAACCCAACTTCTGGAATAATAATTAGTTTCCAAATCTCAAATTTGACGAAAATGGTTTGAAACACGGCTAAGTTATGGTTTTTTTTATTTTTCTGAATGTTCCTATGGCCGCTATATGATATAGTTGACCGATTTTCAAGAAATTAAAAACAAAATTCGGAAATAATATAAGATGGCCAAATATCAAGCTTGGTTAAAATATCTTGAAAACTGGCAAAGTTATAATTTTTTTAGTAAAATCTTCCGATTGTTCCTATGGCAGCTATATGATTTAGTCGTCCGATCCGACCCGTTCCGACTTATGTAGGAGTGAGAGTATATAAAAGACTAACTGCAAAGTTTCATTTAGATAGCTTCAAAACTGAGGGACTAGTTCGCGTATAATCGGACAGACGGACGGACAGACGGACATGGCTAGATCGACTCGGATGCTGATCCTGATCAAGAATATATATACTTTATAGGGTCGGAGATGTATCCTTCACTGCGTTGCACACTTCTGACTGAAATTATAATACCCTGCAAGGGTATAAAGATAAAGATTTACATAATTTGCGACAACATTCCGTATAAAAAACTGAGCGAAAGGAAAAAGGGATAACTTTACGATTATATATACATATATATATATATATATATATATAGATTAATTTAATATTTTATTTATTTTTTGTATATATTTTGAAAGCCAACCTGGAGGAAAATTAAAAAAAAAATGTTCAATATTATTTCATATTCAAATATTATGTTTGTACTTCAACTTTTTCTCTCAAATTCCATATTCCAAATATTTTTCTATTAACATGGATTTCCAAAAGCAAAGGCGTTATAATTTTCTCAATTAATTATTTTCTTATTATTTTCCTTAATAAATAAGATTACTATATTTAAACTTAAAAATATATTTACTATTTTGAGAAGCATCAACATATTGATTTTTCGAATGCTTTTATTTTTACCGCAACTGTATACACAATATATGTATGTAGCTCCTTATGTATATATACATTTACATAGATTATGATGAGCGTCTCTTTGGGCACTTCTCACAAATTGCTTTCTTTATCACTAAATAGCGATGGCTCTAAAGTCGAGAATTATCTGTTAATAAATACTTAGGACTCTGGACACTATCGACCTCAAATATATTGCCTTTAAGTAATATTCTTTTTAGATCTATGATACATTTGTGCATATGTATGTACATACATATATACATATGTATGTCTTATTCGTTTTTCTTGATTATCACCAACAACAGAGTTCGTCAATATTTATCCCATTAATGCTGCAGTGATTTTGGTTTTATCTTGCCACTTGTTAAATTATTAGTTAATTATAAACGCTACATTATATTTAATTAGGAAATAGCAAAATGATCGTATTAAGCAAATACAAATTAAATCACCACTCTTCTCTCTTAGTTAGTAACATTCTTTCGAACTGTAATTTTTTCTGTCAGTCTCATCGTTTTGGTGCTGCTTATCGAGCGGATTTTGCTTTCAAGCCACTTTTAATTAGAGATTAAAGTTTCTTATCAGGCCTTTAACTGCAATTCATCTACATATGTACATATGTATGTAAATAAGCATATTCGTAAACGTTGACCAAACATTAGGCATGTTCAAAAAAGTCCTATTTATTGTATCCGTTACTATTCTTAATGTCAAAAAATATTTATATGTATATATATGTACATAAGAATATTAATAATAGTATCTGATACAATAAATAGGATAGGATAAATATGTATATGGGCAAAACCTCATTTAACTTTTAGTGGCCAAAATGAAAAACCAAAGGAATTATTAATTATTTTCTTAGTCAGCACGCGTCCTTAACTTTCGTTTTTGTAAGTTTTCAAATAGTCTTAGTTGTATTCTAAAAACTATGTATGCATATGCGCATATACATATGAATGTTAATGTATTCATACATACATATGTATGTACATAACATAGATCGGCAGCGGTAGTTGCTTTCGACACTAGTGGTACATTCATGATATTTGCGGTTTCGATGGTGTAGGCACCGCATAGCGGTTGCGGTCTTGAATCACTGCATCAGAAACGGGGTTCCTGTGCACAAGCACAAAAATTTACCAGCTCAAATAATTGTAGTTCAATTCTTAAAATCTTAGTTTTTCTCACACACTTTCTGTCTCTGTATCTACTCCTTAAAATTTCGACAAGTATTTGAGGCACCACATACGAAGAAGCAGATAAAGTGAGTAAAAAATCATCATTAATTTTTGATGTAGTTATTATCTATGTAAAATAAACGTGTGTACATAATTTGAAAAGCGGTCATCATTGATGTAGGCTATGTCAACAATATTTAATTAATTTCAATATTTAGATACTATATAAAAAACCATTTCAGGATATTTGTTTAAAATTTGTATGAGCAAAAATATTAAAAATATATATATCATAATTTTATTATATATTTTTTTTGAATTTATAAAAAAAGGTTATGTAAACAATGAAGCCCTGTTTAACTTATCCATAACTCCGTTCATTTTGATTTGATTAATGTTTTAAAGTTTTACACAATACACACCGATTAGGTCAGTTTGTTCAGGATCATGAACAGGATTTTAAACCTATTTTTCCTATGACAGCTATATGATACCGATATCTATGATATATGACCAATTTTATATGCACAATAGATGGAGAGCCAAAAAGGAAACTTTCGTAACAGCAAAACGTTATGGACCATCCGTTTAATAGATTGAGGAAGGCATATGGATCGCGGTGGAAAGACCCTATAAAACGGGGTTTTTTCTGTCTCCGTACCGTACTCTGGAAAAAAAACGATGTTTTAAAAAATATATATTGATATAACACCGTTCTAAAGAAGACATCGATACTATCGATAGTGAAATTAATGGTTGTGCATCTCTACTAAGTGACACCCATTCATATACATATTTGCCTAAATAACATGGGCAGATAATAAATGAAATCATAAATGAAAGTCGGGTTGTGAGGTCTATTAACACAATTTGTATTAAATATCCTTTTTATTCGTGTTATAAGAAGAAATAAATACCAAATGGATTCCTTAGATCATCATATTCATTCACCAAAACGTTCTTCGGATACTATTATTGGTATTAAACATGGTATAGTTGCCGAATTGGTTGATAATATTCGACAACAGCAAAATGAATTTATAAATAAGAAAACGGCACCAACCATACCACCAAAGCCACACAAAAAACGAACTGAAATGCCGCAAGTATGTAAACTTTTTCTTTTGTTTTTATTTTTACATATATACAATATATATTTGTACATTTATATAAAAATACATAGATAATGCTGGGAAGTGCCTGCATTTTATGCTTAACTTATTAAATGTTTTAGCCTAGTACTAACATAATATGAAAATGTTATCTATTATATAATTAATTTGGTTCCAAATATGTTTATTGATACATATATGCATATATATTGCAGGTTCCTTCCAGTAAGCAAGTAACTGGTTCACGCGAGCCACTTTATTCCCAGCCTCTTTTAGGAATGGAGAATCCTTTACTCTTTCGAAAAAATCGGTTACATTCTACCGAATTCAATCGTGATGAAAAAACTTTACTTAATACGAAGACCACATTGGATAATCCCGCTATATTAGAACAGCAGTTGGAAGCTTTAGCTTATCACAAACTTCAAATGGAACGAAAAGGTCTTTTAGTCATGCCGCCTGTCCAATCGACATTAATTGCTTCAAAGCTATCACCAAATATGTTAAGCAACTGCGAACTATATACCAATATTACCTCTGAACCTTGTAGCAGAGAATCCCTTTTGGAAGTTTCAGCTGTAAATGATACAGGTAATTAATGGTCTGCCTTTCGCCATTTAAACATTTTGTCTAAATGATTTAATTTAAATTTAATTTATTTATTTATTCGCATATACCCAGTAATACTTGTCTATATTTTATTCTTTCAGAGTGTTCAAATCCCAAATTGCTTTCGGTGTTCACTAACATACAAGCAGAAGATATTGACAGAGAGGATGATGTGCCACCACCTCCCAGTCCTGTGAGTGCTGTTAGCTCCTCATACAGCGAACTAAGACGTGCATCGTCTAATGTGTTTACCAATAAGTCATCGATGGATAATTCGTTACAAAATAAATCAAATTCAACAAGTCAGCATTTGGTCAAAACCTACGCCAATCAGTACCCGATCCATCAATTAAAGGGTACCGTTAGTAAGGTATGCAGCTTGAAAATCATTTTAAGATTTTAGGATTTTAGAAAGCAAAGGATTTTTATAAATTTTACATTATAGCCTAGAGCCAAACGGAAATATTAGTAACAGACACAAATAGCCGATTCAGCCATGTCTGTGTGACCGTTCATATGAAACCAGAGAACGTGGATACTGTAAAAACTACTAACTTTGTTTCTATTCTGTTGACAACATATTCTGTTTATTATTCATTACAAAATTATATTATACGTTTTTTAGAGTTAAGTGATGTTGAAGATAATATAATTAAATAATTTTTTTTAATAATTTGTGTGTCCAATTACTAAAAACCTTTTAAAAATATAATTTCAGAAAACTCTCTACCCAAATGCAAGTGCAAAACTTTATTATAGCTACGGTGAAGTATTCCAGGTATTTAAAAGATTTATTTTTTTAATTGAACATAATAGACAAGAAAGGAAGCTAAATTCGGCTCACCGAAGTTTGTATACCCTTACAGAATTTAAACAAAGAATTAAAACCGAAATTCTGGAATAATAATTAGTTGCCAAATTAGTTACCACATTTGATAATAATGGTTTGAAACCTGGCTAGGTTAGGTATTTTTTTTTCTATTTTCCTGATTGTTTCTATGGAAGCTATAGGATATAGTCGACCGATTTTAACGAAATTAAAACCGAAATACAGGAACAATATAAAACGGCAAAATCTTAACTTTGATGAAAACATGTTGAAAACTGACAAAGCTAAAATTTTTTTTCTAAAAATTTTTCGATTGTTCCTATGGCAGCTAAATGATATAGCCGTCCAATCCGGACAGACATATGTATGAGTGAGAGTTTATAGATGACTAACTGCAAAGTTTCAATCAGATAGCTTTAAAACTGAGGGACTAGTTTGCGTAGAAACGGACAGACAGACGGACATGGCTAGATCGACACGGCTGTTGATCCTGATCAAGAATATATATACTTTATAGGATCGCAGATGTCTCCTTCACTGCGTTGCAAACTTTTGACTGAAATTATAATACCCTGCAAGGGTATAATAATAACTAGTTGTTTTACATGGGTTTTTAGTTCAGTGTTCGCCGAGAGAAGGAGTATGTAAACATTTTAGACAATGCGATAAATTCATTCTTTTTGGAATGTGTTCCCTTATACTATCCCTCATTTTCAAACAAACCACCTTGGTTTACTAAAGAATTGAGTCGCTTGAAAAATGTAAAGTCAAGGCTGTATACGAAATTAGGAAAAGCGATTCTCGTTCTGACCTCTCTGATTATATATCATCGGCTCGGTCAAACTTCACCGTACTGAACGCACAGTGTTACAGAATCTATTTGACTCGTTGCAGGGTCCAGTTCTCTCAGGATCCAAAACAGTTTTATAATTTTGTTAATACTAAACGTAAGGCGGTAACTCATCCTTCCTCACGCTCGTTTGCAAACGCAACTGTGAAGGGCGATCAGGCTATTGCCGATCTTTTTGCCAAATTTTTTCAAACAACATACTCCACTTCCATTGACCTAAATCAGACATAATGCCAGGTCCCGACGGAATACCGAGCTGTGTGCTTAGGTATTGTGCCGATGAAATTGTTTACCTTATCCTTAGAAACCTCTAACTTTCCCCTTATTTGGAAGGAGTCATTCATTATTCCTCTCCACAAAAAAGGTAACGAATCGGAGGCCAATAACTATAGAGGAATCTCTAAGCTTTCGGCCATCCCTAAACTTTTCGAAAACATAATCACTCCACATTTGCAGCACCTTTGCAGATCAGTAATTTCTCCATGCCAGCATGGATTTGTAATTATAATTATAAAGGGCTTCCAGGATAACGTTCAAGCAGATGTTATTTATTCAGTAAAGCATCTGATTCTGTTAATCATTCCCTTTTCCTCAGGAAACTCGACTTAATGGGTTTTTCAATTGATCTTCTTAGGTGGATCTCTAGTTATCTGACTGGCAGGACGCAAAAGGTCCTTTTTAAAAACAATTTATCTAATGTTCTCCGAGTCACCTCAGGTGTCCCGCAAGGGAGCCACGTGGGTCCTTTGTTGTTTACAGTATGATATTTATTAATGATCTGCCCGAAGTTTTGACAAATTCTAGAGTACTGATGTATGCTGATGATGTCAAGATTTGCTTGCAATACAAGGACGTCGCTTACCAGTCTGATTTACATTCAGATCTTGATAGCTTCCAAACCTGGTGCCGCATAAACCTACTAAACTTAAATGGCTCTAAATGTAAGCTAATGACATTCTCTCGTGTCGT
>VNJN01001288.1:0-23119 GCA_008042485.1 Drosophila mayri
TATTGGTGAATAACGAGCACCAAAACACTGACCAACTACCAAAAAATTGGATTTTGTGGATTAGAATTATTCGGTGAAAACTTCGAGTAAAGGTGGAGCGATAGGAAGCACGTGCGATTCAAGGCTTCGGTGAACAGATATATAAAAGCTTTAGATCGTCTGATGGTTTCTTCCGCCATACGATTAATTGATGGAACTGGTGATCGGGGTACATCCACACCTGCCGATACATCTTTTCTATATCTGCAGTAAACACATATCTGTGAGTGCGGAAACGTAGTAAGATTGCAAACAGTTCGCTCTGCACGGTGGGTCCAGCGTACAATATATCATTTAATGATTTATTGCTTGTCGTTTTACAGGACGCATCAAAAACTACCCGCAGTTTTGTGGTACTGCTTTCGGGCTTCAATACACAGTGATGTGAAATGAAGTAGTGATCCGACGGTATGTGTGCGGGATGTACGAGTTTCATGTGTCCAAGACGCTCATATTCTTTCATGAAATCTACATATCCTTTCCAGACTTCTGGTGGCATTCGTCGCTCTAATGCCGAAAACTTGTTGGTTGCTGTTTTTTGAGATGCCCCCAGGGCTGAAGTTCCTTCAGAAAATGGAAGTTTTACAATGAATTTTCCATCTATTGCAACCTGTAGATTCGTTAGGAAGTGAGATTCGCAATGAGCTTCTATTGGAGATCGAGCCTTTTCTTTGGTGTCTAGATTTTCTAGTGTCCGAAACCGCTCTAGTAGCGTATCCACCTCCTCTTCTGTGGTTGCCGCTGCACAAAGTGCCGCTGAGTCGTGCTCAGCAGGAATTTTCCGGCCCCAATCCATCCAAGCTTTGTATTTTAAAGAATTGGGCCTTCCGGCTTCATCAGCATCTGATTTGGTAGAAGCAACGAAAAATAATGCTCTGCGCCGATGAGCATGTCAATTTTTCCTGGTTTGTCAAAGTTTGGAGCAGCCAGGGTGACGTTGTTTGGGACTTGTAGCTGTGAGGCAATTAATTCATGAGCTGGTTGATCAGCTATGATATGCGGCAGCACAAAAGCTTCTACTTGTTGAGCAAAGTCATTATGCATCGACTTCATGAGAACGTTTACTCTAGCTCGACTGGTTTTTGAGTTGCCTCCAATGCCTTCGATGCGCAGTGATGCACCGTGGAGCTTTAATGACAGCTTGGAGGCCATTCGATCAGAGATCAGATTAATTTGTGATCCTGAGTCTAGCAAGGCTCGAAATGTGACCATCTGACCATTGCTTGCTTAGACCAATACCTTGACTGTGGCCAGCAAATTGTAACTTTTGTTACAGAAGGTGATGGTGGCTCTGTTGCCGCACCTGACGTAGCCTCCAAGTGCAGCAATGTATGGTGTTTTTTATGGCATTTTAAACACGTACGGCCTCAGCAATCCTTTGCCTTGTGGTCACTGCTGAAACAGTTCACACACAATTTTTTTTGAACCCAATTGACTCGTTCGGGTACGGTTTTGTTGCGGAAATCATCGCATTTGTATAGCCAATGAGTACGTTTGCAGAAAGGACAACTTGGTTGCCTTCCAGCGCTGGCAGAAGTGCATGATGAGATCTTCTGCTCCTTTCTCGGTTGATGATTGCGTTTCCCTGTTCCAAGTACTCGGCTTCGTTGGTCCAGGAATCTTAACATTGTATCAAGACCTTGGAGTTCCCTTGACCCGTCTAACGATTGTTCGTAGAGGGCTCTATTCGCAAAATCAAGTTTTTGCTTGATGATGGCGATTATGATTGTATCCCAGCTGGATATATCAATGCCTAGTCCCTTTAATTGTTGTTATGTACAACTCTTTTAATGACTTTGGATCGTCATTATTTGTATGATGTTGCAGGAGACGATTGAGAATCGTATCTGCCACATGGCGGGGATTGTTGTACGCGTCAACTAATATTTCCCATGCGCTCATGTAATTTTCTTTTTTAAGATCAATATGCCTTATTAATCTTTCTGCCTCTCCAGCTACGCTGGTTTTGAGGTACCACATTTTCCTGACTGTGGGCATGTTGGTATCATGAACCATGCATTTCAACAAATCGAAGAAATGAGTCCACTTGAGTAGATCCCCATCGAACTTTGGGATGCTAACTCTGGGCAAATGCACATCTTCATTGTTTGATGCAATTGTTTGCGCCCCCAAGACTCTTTGAACTTCTCCTTCTAGTCGGAGGAACGACTGCATGTCGTATCTTTCTTTGACTGGGTCTTCGTATTCTTCGTGAACAGCGAAGTGGACATTCTGATATTGGGACCATAATGGGTTTATCGAATCCCTCGTTATGGCCCTTTCGGGTTCGGAAAATTCTTTTAGGGCCCGTTTGATTGATTCGGCAATCGCCCTTTGTCGCCGACATGCTGATAGGTTGCAGGTTGCGGCAAGCTTGCAACGTCTGCATTTTCCAAAGCATTGATCGAGGTTGCCTTTCCGGGGGCATTGCTCGAGGTTTGAACCATTGCCTCGGTTATTATTGTTCTGTATCTGTCGTATGACTCACGACAGTCTACGAAGAACTTTAAATATCCAGCGGTTCTATGTTCCGCTGCAATATTTTTGTCATTATCCGCAAATCGGTTCCAAACTTCATCGATTGCGGCCAACTTTGATTCATAATATGTTGGATTTTGCTTTCTTTCCGCAGTCTTTTTTAAAGTTGCGGATGAGCTTCGAGATGTCTTGACTGATCTTTTCCTGCAAGTTGTGACGCGTCCCGCGCACATAATAGGGACATTTGAATTGAATGCGCGCGCGCGGCAAGAAAGGGCCACACTGAAGGCTCGGGGCACACTGGACAAGGATGGAAGAGGAAGCAGCCGATCGCGGCGGTCACACTGGAGCCCGCCAAGCCCTATATAAGGCGGGCTGCCAGCCGTCAGAAATCACTTAGCAGCCGACGGCAATCGGGAGCGGTAAGCCTCTAGTAGCACACTCCTCGTAGTCAGCAGCCAAAGTCACTTTTTGGGCGGCCCGAATCTTTGGATTTGGGTTGCAATACATTGTCGAAAGACTTGAGAGTCGCGACATCTAATTCGGCTTGCCGAATTCCCTCTCCCTCGGAAGACTTACGAGTCCGCCCAGTAGACATTCGGGTCGGCTCTCTCTCGCCACCGCAGACTTTCGAGTCCATTGAGAATTCTCCCGCCTGCTGAAGACTTACGAGTCCCCCCCGTCCTCTCTCTCGGAAGACTTACGAGTCCGCCCAGTAGACTTTCGGGTCCGCCCTCTCTCGCTATCGCAAACCGCAGACTTTCGAGTCCGCCGCGTCGCTCTCTCTCTGACGACTTTTCGAGTCAAACCATTCGCTCTTGCAGAAGACTTTCGAGTCCAGGCACCGAAGACTTTCGAGTCTGCCGAATCTCTCTCTGAAGACTTTCGAGTCCCCGCGAACTGTAGACTTACGAGTCCGCCGCTCTCGGAAGACGTCCGAGCTCGCCTGCGAACTGCCGAGACGAAGACGACAAGGACGCGAGAAGCCCGACGGCCGAGACGACGGCGATTCCTGGTTCCCGACATAGCAGATCTGAAAACTCTGTCCCGTGAATGATTCAATAAAGAACCAGATTTGTTTAAGTTAACAGAATTCTCTTCTCTGTTCTTACTGGGAAAAGGCAAACTTCTCTTACAGCTACCACTCGGACTACTAAAACGGACTCTGGCCGTCCCTGAGCTATCTGGAAACTGGGCGGCAGACCGTCACAAAGTCTAACGCCTCTGTGACTGCTTGCTCCTCCTTATTAGACATATTGAAAATTGTTTTTTAATTCCTGACCGATGGAAGTGTTTTATTCGCTTTGACAGCTCGATACGCTCCTATTCGCAACCGTGATGTGGTCGAAGGAATCAACAACTGTTCAATTGACTTGGGGGATTTTTAGAATTTAGAATTCTAAAAACTGATTTTGATCAACGTGTAGTTGTGCTGACACTGTCCCGATAGGGTTCCAAGAGTTAAGGAACTTTATCGGTTGATCTCACCAAGCATAGGAAGATTCCAGAGTTACGGAGTCTTTCCTGGGCTTTTGACGTAGTCAGGACAATTTCCTGTGAGTCAAGGCTTCACCAAAATGTTTATTTGGTGGGTGAGAACAGATTAGGAAGATCCCAAGAGTTACGGATTCTTTCCTATTTGTTTAAATGTTTTTTATGGATGAGAAAAATTTAGGAAGATCCCAAGAGTTACAGATTCTTTCCTATTTTTGACTAACGTCGGGTTGACGTGTTCGTCGGGGTCACCAAAAACACAAAGTTGAAAAATGCACATAATCATTTTGAAACAACGTTGAGAAAAACTGATCAAGGAAAACGCTTATGAAAAAGGAAAGGTTTATCTGAGACAGACAAAGTCGAGCGAAAGCGAAACAAGTAAAGCAACAAAAACTACCCAGAGTCTAAACTGCCCGAGGATCACGTCGGAGGCTTAGATGCCTGGCAGATAGTGCATAAACTATTGCCTCTGGTTGTCGCAACTAGCACTTGGAACTAGGTGGACGGTTTGGTTGGTTTGGGTGAAGGGATGAGGGTCTGAAGACACGGCGACAGCCTCTGATGCATGAATAAAAGCTCTTGGTTGAGGTAGAACTCGTATTGACTTTATACGTGAAACTTAACAGTATATATAGGTAAAAAATGCTTATGCTAACATAAATGTCGTATAACAAATAAAGTGGGTTACTGTAACTGTGGGTATTACCAGCTATAATCGACTTGACACTTATTGCCCTATTTCCTTTTCCTCATGTCCGCATGCTATGCATATTCGCTTGACCTGGTAATTGATACTTTATTTACGATAAATGCATGTTGCTGCGACTGAATTATTATGTATTATTCTAAATATTATTGCTTATGAATAAACGGTGTCGTGAATGAACAGGGCGGATCGGACGACTATATAATATAGCTGCCATAGGAACGATCGGAAAATTTTTCGAAAACAAATTATTACTATGTCAGTTTTCAAGATATTTTAACCAAATTTTATATTTGGCCATCTTATATTATTTCAGAGTTTCGGTTTTATTTTCGATGTTTCTCTTCGTAGCGGACGGTCGTGTTTTTGTTTTGCGCTCCGACTTTTGTGTTATTTTTGACTTAAAACCAGCGGGGTTTCCTCTAAATTTATCACCTAAATATCTATAATTATATACCGTTTTCTACCGCACGTGCATGCACTTTTCTGTGTAATTAATGTGCATTAATAATCACCTTTTAGTTTGTGCTGAGACGGTTATCTTATTTTATCTTATTTTTCCTCTTTGTTCTTATTCCCGTTTTTATTTTGCTCTCCCCCACTCGGGTGTTGTTTGCTGTTAGCTGCATCTTTGTGGTTCATAGCTCTCATCGCTCTTGTGTGCTGCTCAAATTCTTACTATTGCGCTCTATTGTTCTCTTTCCCTCTCTTTGATTTTTTGGTACTGATAGTGTGTTCAGTGGTTCTAGGGTTGTGAAAATGTCCCAGAAAATTGTCTGTGTGGTGAAGAACTGCCAAAATAATGTTTCGGCAGACCAGCCTAGTATCCATTGTTGGCCTTGCGAAGCAGTCGTTAGCATGTTGCATCGAGATGACAGGTCGAATGGCTGACGCAGTGTCCAGCAAAAAAGGCAAAAACGCAAAATTTCGCTGCTAGTCGGCTGCAACTGTGTGAGACACAGCAACCAATTTCCTGCCACTCTCCGTCGCCACAGCTCCTGGTCCCCGTTCCAGTGGTTCTGAGATCAGGAACGATCAAAGATTCGGAAACCGAATCGGTGGTTGGGGCATCGGAAGCCGCTCAGCCAACGTTGTCCGTTGTGTCCGATGTGGAGCCCATTTCTTTGGCTCACAGCAGTCTAACCTTCGAAAACAATATTTGTTTCGAGGCTTGCCCCTGATCTCGCATCGGAAGATGGTCCAGCCTATATATAAGGCAAAACCCAAGCTGGCAATATCAAGGTGGAAAAATTAAAATGTTCGTATGCCAGACACATTTCATCATTCAAGATAAATGTCTCATTCCAACTTTTTGACACTATTTGCTCGGGTGACTTCTGACCCGAGTAGGTTATAGTCCAGGAGTACGGGGCTCGAAAGATGAGATCACGGCTTACGGGAGTACAACTGCCCAGGCCGTCACAATCCTCAGTGTCCACAGCTATACCTTCTGTCCCAAAAAACAAACCTCTTCCCTTCTACTTTCCTATCAGAATACTAGGGGCTTACGCAGTAAGCTCTCTAGATTGTATTCGGGTAGCCTTTCCTTCGCATCCCAGGTGTTTGTATTTACTGAAACCTGGTTGAAGCCGGAGATCCTCTGCTCCGAAATTCTTCCAAGTAAGTACACAATTTATAGATTAGACCGTCATCTCCAGCGTGGTAGCGGAGTTTTAATTGCCGTCGACTCTCTCAAAACGGGTGGTATCTAATGACTTTTTGGACATTAAATTTATTTGCGTAAAACTATCATTTACAGGTAGTTATATTTATGTAACCTGCTCCTACATCCCTTCATCTTTGGAAGACCGAATTTATTGGAAACACCTTTCGGCAATTTAAGTAATTTCCAACAGGCTTTCTTTCTGATAGGAACCAATTAGTGGCTTTGGGTGACTTAAACATACCTGGAGCTCACTGGTCTTCTGATGGTGTGTCTAACGTTCTTCATACTGCGGCACACCATGACTTCATAAACGGCTTGCTTGATTTATCTTTGTCTTAAGTTAACCATATCTTTAATTCTTTAAACCGCTTACTCTATAGTCGTCCGATCGGGCGCGTTCCGACGTATGTATGAGTGAGAGTAGGAATAGTGCAGATAGTCCTGCAATCTAGGACTATTTTGAGTAGAAACACACTAACCGAAAGACGGACATGGCTAGTTCGATTCGGCTGTTGATGCTGATCAAGAATATATACTTAATATGTCTCCTTCACTGCGTTTAAAACTTCTGACTAAAATTATAATACCCTGCCAGGGTATAAATATAGCATAATAGTGATAATAAATAATAATACATTTTATAATACATACATCAAGGTATTTCACTACCAGGTCCAATTTTTCATCGGCGTTTAGAAGTCTAGAAGGGTATTCAAGTTCTGGGCTTAAAACTTGTTTTTTGATGATATCAATAGTAGTCTTTGGATTAAAGTCAGTAACACATCTACGCGTAACTGCTTTTTCATAAATCTTTTGTTCAGAGGGAGAATATCTTGAAATTTTACTATCGGTAATTCCATACATATCCTTTAAGTGATCTTTTAGTATTAATAGAAGTATGCACGCTTGAGCAGATGTTATACATTTTTTTATTTCGGTCATATCTTCAGGCAACCGATTAAACAAAACTTGAGGATCTTCTACGTCATCGTCATCATCTAATAAATCTCCTTCTTTATCGCTTGGCTTTAACTGTTCTTTGAAGGTGGCAAGTAAATGCGTCCCTGCCATTGATATAAGTAGATCTATTTGATGTATTAAATATAGAGGCTCATCTTGAACCACATATGGGAAGTAAGCCAGATTATCGGCAATATACAACATTTGTTGTAGTGATGTTTTTTGATCATCAAATTGTTTTGTAACAGTTTGCACCAAGGCACGTCTTTGTGGCTTTGTAGTACGCAATAAAGTATAAAGAAAGTCGTTTAAAGACGTCGTTACATGATCTGATCCGCGTTTTCTTAAAATACAAAACAAATTAATTAGGTGAAATTGAAAAAAACTTGTCGTAACTTACGCATAACCTCGAATAATCTCGAGCTTTCCTCGGTTGTTAATTTGGAGAACTTTTTGTAATTTGAAGCAAAGTTGCAACCCAAATTGCACTTTCATATTTACAAAACCAGAATAAGTTTTGTCAATATCTTTTAAAAGGGCATCAGCTCTGTGTGCGGACTAACAAAATATAACAATTTTAGATTGTTATTTTTTCGGTACAAACGGTATTACAAACCTCAACTTTAGGATCAGTGCTTAAGCATATCAAATATGGAACCATCCTAACAGGATGAACTAATCCTTGACGAAGAACAATCTGTATTACTTTAACAGCCCACAAACGCACTGAGTCATCCTGATTCAAAAAGCATTCCAGTACTTCTTCTAAATAAAGTTGAATAATTCGACTTGCCATTCCAGATGAAACGTCGTTCATTTCCTTGAGATCCTCGTGCTTTGATTGCTTTTCCCCTGAAAATTAAAGTTATATTATTTATATACAAATGCATGAATTCATATCGAAAAAGTTCAATTAGTTTTTTTTCAGCAATTAACTATAAACATACGCCTGTATTGCTATAAATGAAGAAAAAGTTTTATGTATTTTACACATATATTCAAGCGAAAACTAGTTGAACTTTGGTTAGTCCACAGAAATATGAAGAATACTAACATTCTTTTTCTTTATTGTGCATAAACATTTCAGATTCAGTTAAATAAATCCAAATATTTCGCATGCAAATTATCTTGAAACCAGAATCGTTTGACGATGAGCCCAATAGATCGCAATAAAAATGTTTAAGATCTAATCTTGTCAGATATTCGTCGTTTAAAACGCAAAAGGAGCCAAGAG
Organism: Drosophila mayri; assembly: GCA_008042485.1. Lineage (NCBI taxonomy): Eukaryota > Metazoa > Arthropoda > Insecta > Diptera > Drosophilidae > Drosophila > Drosophila mayri. Next base: position 8,581 of record VNJN01001288.1, read on the forward strand.
AGATTAGCGCTTGCTTTCGAATTTCTAGATTTTCACACCTACAGAAAAACATTAGGCACTCAAATACATCATCACATATCGACGCAGGAAGTCCACCATTTTTGTCACCTATAAATATTAAGATTAAAATATCGTTGTATACTTAATCAGCCTTACTCACCTAAAGCACTGGGCAATTTAAAATCGAAATAGCGCATTAATATTCCAATCGTAAAAAGGCTTCGTCGAAAGGTTGGAGTGTAAATATTATCTACACTGCGGTTTTTTTTAACTACTTGGCTACGGGAAACATCAAGTACTCGATAAAACCTTAAATAAAGATTCGCATCATAGCATTAAAATGATTATAGGCATTTTAAATATAAACAAAAAATGAGCTATCTTCGGCATGCCGAGGTTTTTATACCCTTGCAGTTAACAATCGAATCATTAAAGTTATTGATAAACAATTTTAATTTAAACTACTTAGAATAACATCTGAGTTCTAAATTTTGTCCTATACATTTCCAATCGTTCCATTGGCAGCTATATAAAAATAAAAACTGAAATTATAAAATAATACAAAGTAACATTTTCTCGGAGTAGGTGAACAAATTTTGACAATTAACAAAGTTGTCTTTTTTTGTAAACATTTTGTTATGGTAGCTACATACACTGCCGCTCAACTGAATAGGTTCATGATCTCAGTGGTAGAATTGCATCTATCTATAATTCCTAAACCAGTTTTCGGATTTACATAATTTTTTTTCTTTAATTCTTAAATCATATTAAAATAAAAATCTGAAGAAGTTTTTTTCAAAAACATGTTATTTATTCCTTATTTAATTTTTCTTCTGAAAGCTTAATAAAATCATTGATATTGTTTGGTTCAACTGAATAGGTTCAGCTAAAAGATTTTTAGTTTGTAATTAAAATTGGCGGTTTAGTGACACATTTTTGATGCAAGTTTTTAATTTCATATGTTTTCTTTAAATTAATTGACAAATGGGACGCAGAGAACAATTATCTGAATATGAAAGAGGCCAAATTGAAGCCTATCATCATCGCAAAATCGCTTAAAAAATTGGACGAAGCCAAAATGTTGTAGGTAATCTTTTAAGAAACAAATCAGAATATGGCAAAAAAAAATAAGAGGCGGAGTCAAACACGCCACCTCTTCGGCAGACAGGACGCATAGTGTCCGAGCTGCGTCCAATTCGCACCTCTCAGCACCTAAAACTAAAGAAATTTTCGGTGTCAGTGTGTCAACAGTAAAATGAGTGATTTCGTCGGCTGATCTTCTAAACGAATTAAACTTAAAAAAAGAAAACAATCGTTATATGATGCATATTATAGATTTGAAGGTTTCTGCGATCATGTTGAAAGTTACAAATTGGAGGTCCCAAGGGCCAAAGATGGATATCGACCCCCCAAACCATTACGCCTCCTTTACAGCTATGGCAACGGCTCAGGAAATGCTCTTCCTTTCAAAGATCTTGGTAGTAATAATTGTATCCATCGGGTCCGTCCAATTTAATTTTTTTTTTGTTGTCGCAAAATACCATTTTTTGCCATTCGCTTGTGCAGCTCATGTGATGGCGCGCAAAGAGCAGTCGTGAAGCTTTACGTACTCATTTAACGATGTTTTTTTTAAGTTTCATTCGTTTAGATGATCAGCCGATGAAATCACAAATTTTACTTTGCAAACTTCTTAAGTTTTGATACCCTGACCGATATTTTCTCCAAATAAATAAATATTAAAAAGTTTTCATCTGAATAGCTAAGTATTATTTAATTTAACAAAAAGTAATTTTATTAATGACTTGTCCACGGTGTTGCATCTTTCTTCAGTAAGCCTTATTTTAAGTTCAGAAAGCGCTCTTTCAAGGGTCACTTACACATAAGGATTTCATAATTAACATCTGCTCCATTTAGTTGTGACCTTTTCTTAATAATACTAAACAATGGTATTTCGGGGTTGATTGGCAGTTTTTATACTAGAATATGAAAGAATATTGTTAAAAAGTCTAACAACTCGTAACTCGTAATATACTTTTGAGTTTTATTTTGAGTACAAAATTACAAATCATGAAAAATCATTCAATTGCAACTTCGAGTTCAGCGCCTCAAAAACTATTATACCCTGGCAGGGTATTATAATTTCAGTCAGAAGTTTGCAATATATTCTTTTATATATTCTTAATCAGTATCACGGCCATGTCGATCTAGCCATGGCCATCTGTCCGTTCGTCTATCCGATTATGCGCAAACTAGCCCCTCGGTTTTAAAGCTATCTGAATGAAACTTTATAGTTAGTCTTCTATATACTCTACCTCGTACAAATGTCGGAACGGGTCGGATCGGAGGACTATATCATATAGCTGCCATAGGAACGTTCAGGGAAATAAATTAAAAAAAAAAACGTAACTTCCCTGTTTCTCAAGATATTTTTATCAAATTTAAGATTTGGCAACTTATTATTATTCCAGAATGTCGGTTTTAATTTTTTTATTTAATTCCGCAAGGGTATACAAACTTGGGTGAGCCGAATTTAGCTTCCCTTTTTGTTTTCTAAGGTTATCCATCTTAAAAGGATTACAATCCCGAGTTATAGGTCAATTCTAATTAAATATAAAACAATTTTAATTGAACCACGTTTTTTAGGGTTTGTATTGCTTATATGTATACTATATATCTACATCCTCTAATAATAGTTCAGTGACAAACTGAACGAGCATCAATTAAACATAATATAGTCTTTCCCTTAAGAATCTCGACCTTAAAATTGTTTTCAAAATATAGTGAACATATTCATCGATAACATATTTTCGTGTTTTTTATGATCTTATATTTAATATTTTTATAACTTTTAAATTAATACGTACTTTTGAAAACAATCCCGAATCAACTTATAGTTCTGTGTTATCTTATTCACAAGTGCACCTAGGCATGATACACAACTGGTTACTTCTGCTTGGTTTCTCGAAACGACTAGCAGCATTAAGTGCTCTTCTAATGCTGCCAAAAAAGATTCGCTTGCATTATTAACGAGTGGTACCACTTTTTCAAGAATATCCGCCACTGAACATATAAATTTGGCCGCTGTTGCAGAATGACATTTTATATTCAGATATGGCTCAATTGTCATAGCATGTCTAACTAGCAAATGGGGTCGTACTTTAGCTAGCAAATGTAGTGTAGTTATACACCCTAACATTTGAGCATTATCAGTGTCTTCTAATTCTATCAGTCTGTCAACCAATCCATCAGCTAATTGTTGACAAGCTAATATGATGTCCTGTGGAGGTTCCATATTCTTTTTTATAGGATCATTAACGCTTCCATCAGACTTCAGCACATTATCCTTTGGTTTAAAAATCTATTTGATAATATAATATATTAATATAAAAAACGTTTTGTTATATGGTAAATAAAAGCATTGACCTTACACTCATTAAAAGTCCTTCTAACCACGTTGTTCCAGTATCGTGCGCTGTATTTACCACATCTATAATTTGATTAATCTTCCGCTGTATACCATGCTAAATAGAAATTAAAAAGTGGAAAACGTTTATATAGTTGCAGATTTGTATGTAGTAACCGGTCAGAGTTTTCTTTTTGCTTGTAGAATCCTATATACATTTAAGGGAAGGAAATTAAGTAGATTCGAGTGCTTATTTTATTTATTTTTGATATATTATTATGAACAATTATATACAATACTTTAAGCACATTTTAAATTATTCAAGAATTGCGGTGTCAATTAATTCAAAACCTACGACTATATAGTCGTCTTTCTAGAAAGACGACTATATATGCTGGGTGAATTTAGAACGGTAATAAAATAATCAGACAATTTGTAACAGGATACATTTTTTTAATGTAATCCTGTCGGCCAAAGTAAGCCCTAAGTTCTGCGTAAATGCAAACGAAATTTACGAAATGTATACCTCGTTCCAGAATAACAAATACCAATTATAAATGGCTTAATAATTAAAAGATTTACCAACATGTTGAAAAATAATAGGAAAAACAATAATTTTTTATACAAGTCGAAAATCGTTCTTAGTTGGCACCAGAGAACGGCTTCGGGTGAATAAAAAAAACTTGTACGCACTCAACAGCCGAATAATCACACTGTTTGGATCAGCCGATCAAACTTGCATGCGCTCACATTTTCATTGTAGATTTTAAACCCACTTGAGTCCGATCAATTTTTTGCTTCACTCCCAATTGTTCGACTCGTGTTCAGCATAATGAATTCGGGCCCGACTTGTTCGGTTCAACAATCATTATTTTTGAACAAGAATAACACTCAACTCACAAAAATCAAGTCGTATGATTTTACTCATGCTCGGAGCAAGCGCTACTTTTTTTGCACAGATGAAATGTGCTAAGAAGAAAGTGAAACACAACACAATGAAAATGATTTCATAACAAAGCAATGCCTAATACCTTAAGCATAATATTGTTTGAAAAAATGGTCTAATTACACAGGCCAACAGGAAAAAGTACGGAGAATAAAACCTTCAGATTGTGAAAGATATCGTTCTGTATATTGCTAGTTCGAAACCCAACAGTTTTTATCACGTACCAATTCTGAAATTAAAAATTTTGGCACTATTCAAACGCTAATAGAAAAGAAAACGCGCGAATACCAAAGCATAAATTGGTCTTGAAAGAAAGCTGCCACAAAACTCATCCAGGTGATTTACTTTTTTGTCCTTCTTGAGTCAAAATCTGACGTTTTGTTAGGCTTAAAAAAATCCACAAAAGTATCATTTGCAATATTATAAATGAAGTTTTTGTCTACTGGGTTAGTCGATATTTTCAGTCGGATAACCTAAAAAAGACTGTCAAAGTGTGTTAGGAAAAAAAAGAGAGACAAAAATTAAAAGTGCCAAAATAGGTAATTTTTTTGTATTTTAAACGTGATTCCTCAAAATTGGTACGTGATGGAAACTTTAGGGTTTCGAACTAGCAATGTACAGACCAAGATCTTTCACAATCTGCAGGCTTTAATCTCTGTAATTTTTCTTGTCGGCCTGTGTAAATCTCAGTTTAGATAAAAATAGTTAAAAAAAATATATATTTAAAAACAAAAAAAAAAAACAAAGTTCTAATTTATTTCTAAAAATTTCGCGATCGTTTTTTTTATTTTCCTGATTGTTCCTATGAAAGCTATAGGATATAGTAGTCCGATTTTCATGAAATTAAACATGAATAATACAAAACGGCTAAATCTCAAAGTTGATGAAAATATAATGGAAACTGACCAAGCAGCTATGTTTTTTTCTTTTATTTTCCTGATTGTTCCTATGGAAGCTATAAGATATAGTTGGCCGATTTTCATGAAATTAAAGCCAAAATTCAGGAATAATAAAAAACGGCTAAGTCTAAACTTTAATGAAAATATGTTGAAAACTGACAAAGTAAACTTTTTTTTTCTAAAATTTGTTCCATTGTTCCTATGGCAGCTATTTGATATAGTCGTCCGATCCGGCCCGTTCCGACATATATACGAGTGAGAGTATATAGAAGACCAACTGCAGTTTTACTAAGATAGCTTTAAAACTGAGGGACTAGTTTGCGTAGAAACGGGCAGACGGACATGCCTAGATCGTCTCGGCTGTTCATCCTGATCAAGAATATGTCTCCTTCACTGCGTTACAAACTTTTGACTGAAATTATAATACCCTGATATAAATATCGTAAAGTGAAGCTCCGTAAGATTGATTGATTGAGATTGCTGTGATCACACAGGTATCATATGGAAGTGTATTTACTATCCTTCATGAAAAATATATCATAAAAATTCTTCCAAGTGGGTGCTGCCGATGGAACAAAAACAGCAACGAAGCGATACATTATTTTTTTTATAAACTTGGTATTGAAAAATTGGTTAAGCGTTGGAACGATTGTATCACCCTAAAAGGTAAATATGTTGAATAAAATAAATTTCCAAAAAATATTGACACATGTGATCCATGGAAACATATTTTAATATTACGGAGAAATATTATATATAAATGTTTTATTTAAAAAACAATAATAATATGTATTTGAAAAGGAACCAATATCAATGTTTGACATAATTAATTTTAAATACATATTTTTATAGAATCGACATAAAAATGAATTTACCACTTTTTTTTCGTGCGAGTCCCACGACCACTTGCAGCCCTAGTTCTAGATGAAAGACGGGGAACATGGAAATTTAGCTGGCCTAGCAGGTAGGGGCTCTACACATCACCGTTAATAAGTTTATGTAAAAAGACGACGCCACGCATCGTCCTACGGTTAGCTAAAGAAGGTAGATTAAGTAGGAGAAGTCTACTAGAGTAAGACGGTAATCTAAGGTTGGCATCCCAGGCTAGGCCACGCAAGGCGAAAAGCAAAAAGTTATTTTGGACAGATTCAATGCGGCTACTATGGACTCCAATATAGGGCGAACCATCGAAGAGAGTCTTCGTTACATAAGGAGAATCGAATTCCTTCGCCCACCTTTTAATGAATCCCAGCATGCCTCTGGCTTTGTTAACCATACAAGAAATATGTTCACTGAACGAAGTTTAGGATCCAGGCGGACACCCAGATCATTAACAATAGTAATTCTTTCCAAAGAGCAGTCGTTAAGCATATAGGTAGCAAGCAGGGGAGTAGCACGTGAAAATGTCATAAGTTTGCATTTTGAGCTGTTGAGATGTAAATCGTTAGCATCAAGATCCGATTGTAGGTCTGATTGGCGAGAACTGTCCCTATACTGCAAGCAAAGTTTAACGTCATCAGCGTACATAAGTACTCTCGATTTGGTTAGAACCTGCGGCAAATCATTAATAAACAATGTGAATAGCAGTGGTCCAAGGTGGCTACCCTGTGGGACGCCAGATGTGACCCTGAGGCTATTGGATAGAACGTTTCTAAACAGAACCTTTTGGGTCCTGACACTTAGATAACTCGAAATCCATTTAAGAAGATCACTAGGAAACCCCATTGAACCAAGTTTCCTAACCAGAAGAGAATGATTGACCGAGTCGAAAGCTTTACTAAAGTCCGTGTAAATAACATCGGTTTGAAAGTTTTGTTGGATCGTCGTGGTTGATCTTCGCCTCATAAAACCATGTTGATATGTAGAGATAACGGATCTGCATAGATGTTGAAGGTGAGGAGTGATTACATTCTCGAAAAGTTTGGGGATAGCCGATAACTTAGAGATACTCCTATAGTTACTGGCATCCGATTTGCTACCTTTTTTGTGGAGAGGAATAACAAATTATTCCCTCCAAATAAGGGGAAATTCTGAGGATTCTAAAGATAAAGATAAAGATAAAACAATTTAAGAAGGGGGTTACACAGTGCCTCGGAGCAATACCTAAGCACAGAGCCCGGTATTTCATCGGGACCTGGTGAATAAACTGGCTTAACACGTTGAAGATCGAGAATAAGTGAGCTTTCGTTTAAAATAGGATTGAAAATTAAGGACGAACTGGGCAAAACTGTATGTATGATCTGAAGATGTTGCGGGCGAATATGTAGTTTTAAAAAACTCAGCGAAGAGATTTCCTATGCTTGGTCAGAATTTACTGTAGTATTCCTAAATGACAGCGAGGGAGGGTATATCGTGGGTTTACGTTTAGAGTTAACAGAGTTATAAAACTGTTTAGGGTCCTGCGTAAACTGGACCTTACAACGAGTCAAATAATTATTATAACACTGAGCGTTAAGCACGGTACAGTTAGATCGAGCACTAAGATAAGATGAGAAAGCCGTTTTTGAACCAGTAAGTTTATACTTATTATAAAGTCTAGATTTTAAGTTTTTTAAACGTGTCATGTCTTTGTTAAACCAAAGTGGTTTATTTGAGACAGACGGGTTTCAGGCTATATATTATTTTATTTTTTTTAAAAAGACAAGAAAAGAAGCAACATTCGAGAAGCCGAAGTTTAAGTGCCCTTGCAGTTATACCAAACTACATTTATATAAAAGTTTGTATTTTTATACCCTTGCAGGGTATTATAATTTCAGTCAAAAGTTTGCAATGCAGTGAAGAAGACATCTCCGATCCTATAAAGTAATATTCTCGATCAGGACCAACAGCCGAGTCGATCTAGCCATGTCCCTCTATCCGTCTGTCCGTCGGTCCTTCTGTCCTTCTGTCCATCTGTCCATCTGTCCATCTGTCCATCTGTCCATCTGTCCATCTGTCCATCTGTCCGTCTGTCCGATTATACGCAAACTAGTCCCTCAGTTTTAAAGCTATCTGAATGAAACTTTGTAGTTAGTCTTCTATATACTCTATCTCCTACATAGTTCGGAACGGGCCGGATCGGACGACTATATCATATAACTGCCATAAGAACGATCGGAAAATTTTTCGAAAAAAATTATTACTATTTCAGTTTTCAAGATATTTTAACCAAATTTTATAGATGGCCATCAATATCATCTCAGAATTTCGTTTTTAATTTCATGAAAATCGAACAACTGAATCCTATGGCTTCCATAGGAACTATTAGGAAAATAAAGAAAAACAATCGTATATTCGCTGTTTCTCAAATTATGTTTATCAAAATTGGGATTTGGCAACTAACTATTATTCCAGAATATTGGTTTACATTTTTTATTTAATTCTGCAAGGGTATATAAACTTCGGCGACCGAAGTTAGCTTCCTTTCTTGTTTGTTCTCTAAAGTTTCGAATAATTTGTTACATTTAAATAGGTATTTCAATAAAACTGAGACTTTCTACAACGCTCTATTCATATAAAAGTAGTTATATAACAAGAGACTAGTTCGTGTTGAAACAAACAGACGTATATGGGTATTGCCAGATTAGGGACTAGACTTTTGCATGAATGTATTCATTTCTAGTTTCATAGACTGTACAGCAGTTTAGAGTTCAGTAAAATACTGTACTCATTTACTACTGTACAGTGTACTCTATATGTCAGTAGGAAATAGCACAACATATTTATTGTTCTCGCATAAAGTGAGTACAGTATTTGGTTGTATACTTTGTGAATGAGCACTAGATTTGTAGTTTTTTAACACACTGTACATCAAATAAAACAGAATGTCACAACTGTACAGGTTCGGAATTCAGTAAACTTCATTACATTAAAAAAAAATGGATTGCAATGAAAACGACGGAATATTCCGAACCTATTTAAAACACCAGTAGTTTATCATATGTAAAAGAGGAAAGTAACACATAAAAAATGTAAATATTCAATATTAAGAGGAGTTTGACGTTCTGAAGTGGTGGTCAATCAATAAAGACCGCTTTCCCCCGCTTTTCCAAATTAGTAGCAAAATATTTGCGACTCCGGCGACAAGTGCAGCATCCAATAGGTTTTTTTCGGTCGCGAAAAACTTAATATGTGAGCAACGCTCGAAAATTGCCACCACTGCAGACATGGTACACAAAATAATGTTCCTACACTCAAATATTAATAATTTAAATATAAAATCTTTTGTAACATAAAATATATTATCTTCTTATTCTAACCAATTTTACTGTACAGTAGTATACTGTACACCAAAACACTGTACAGTGCCTAGACGTCATACCCATTTTACTGTACTCATTAAATGCTGTACAATACAGGCAATTTTAGCCTACTTATTTACACTTATTAATACTGTACAGGTAGAATAAGTGATTCATTTGCCCTTTTGGGTACATTCATGCAGAAGTCTATTAGGGACTATCATGATGCTAAATTAAAAGTCTTTAAACTTGAGCTTCTTAAATTTGTATTGTTAAATAAATGTGTAAATTTAATATAATTAATTTACGACATTTTTAGTTTTGAAATATTTGAACCAAAACTCACAGGTATGATTTTTCCTCTCTTCGCAACTTTAATATATTTTCAGTCAGAAGTTTGCAACGCAGTGAAAAAGACATCTCCGACCCTATAAAGTATATATATTCTTGATCAGGATCAACAGCCGAGTCGATCTAGTCCGATCTGGCCGTCCGTCTGTCCGTCCGTCTGTCCGTCGTCTGTCTGTCCGTCTGTCCGATTATACGCGAACTAGTCCCTCAGTTTTAAAGTTATCTGAATGAAACTTTGTAGTTAGTCTTCTCTATACTCTCACTCCTACATATGTCGGAACGGGCCGGATTTGACGACTAAATCATATAGCTGCCATAGGAACGATCGGAAGATTTTTCGAAAACAAATTAATAATAATAATAACTACGTCAGTTTTCAATATATTTTAACCAAACAATATTTGGCCATCTAGAATTATTTCAGAATTTCGGTTTTAATTTCATGAAAATCGTCCAACTATATCCTATAGCTGCCATAGGAACAATCAGGAAAATAAAAAAATCCACAATTTAGCCGTGTTTCAAACCATTTTCATAAAATTTGAGATTTGGCAACTAATTATTATTAAAGAATTTCGGTGTTAATTTTTAGTTAAAATTCTGCAAGACAAAGACAAAAAAAACAAGTAAGAAAGCTACAGTCGAGTGAGCTGGACTGTGAGATACCCGCTACCCATAGTTAATACATTTTTAAACATAACAGACAAATGCAAATGGAAGTGTAATATAATTACATACATACAAAACTACATACAAATGTACCTATGTGTGTAAAAACGCGTTATTATTGCATTACAGCGGCTAATAATTATTTAAATTTATTAAAATTTCTTCTCGAATATCTTATAAAATTCTTTTCCGATCACAATCAAGAAACGGTAAGAATTTTTACTTTGTCTACTTGGCCAACCAAATGAGGCATGCAGCAGCAGTCGTTTGTGGCTATACAAAATTATTTCTTGAATAACTTCGACAATTTTTATCTGATCGCAAACCAGGATTCACACAGACTAGAGTTCTTAATATACATACAAAATTCGCAACATTACCTTTAAAATTTAATGATGTAATTTCGTTTTTTGATGATTTTCGGGGGCGGAAGTGGGCGTGGTAAGAATTTGAAACAAAATTGATCTGCGTACAAGCATAACAAATACTGTCAAAAAATTATAGCTCTATCTCTTACAGTCTCTGAGATCCAGTGTTTCATACGGACAGACACACAGACCGACATGGCTAGATCGTCTCGGCTGTTGACGCTGATCAAGAATATTTATACTTTATAGGGTCGGAGATGCCTCCTTCTACCTGTTACATACATTTCTTGCCGGTACAAAGTTATAATACCCTTCTACCCTATGAGTAGCGGATATAAAAATAAAAGCGTATACAATTTTTTTTTGTAAATAAATATTTGTTTGAGCAAGTAGGCAAGCTGTCTGACCTACCCAGCTGCTTATATATTACTGTGTCAACAATTTAAAGCGACAGTTACGGACTTCCTAATTATAAATTAGACAATGCGCCGGGAGGCCAGCTCCCGAATAGTAAAACGTCTCAGTAATACAAGTATTTTGAAGAAGCTGCACTACTGATAATGAGAATGTGACGTGCAAAACATAAGAAGTTTGCAAAAAAAAAATAATCAATTTTGACCCTTATTTTTTATCCATACAAATTAAAATTAAAACAATCTCAAAATGTTAAAAAGCTTAATTTTTTATATAATTCGCTATATTCAAAAATAAAAATTCTTCACTTACAAACTAAATATTATAAATTATAATTATAAGAATAAAAGTTATTTTTTATTTATTTTAACATTTCATTAAAAAAATCGAGCAACAAACCTAATGAAAATATTGTAACATTCGCAACGTTACACTAAAAATCAGAAAAAACGTGTAAAATAAATAAAACAAGATAGGAGGCTAACTTCGGCTCACCGAAGTTTATATACCCTTGCAGAATTAAAAAAAAATTAATACCGAAATTCTGTAATAATTATTAGTTGCCAAATCTCGAACATGATGAAAATGGTTTGAAAATCGGCTAAGTTATGTTTTTCTTTTAATTTTCCTATGGAAGCTATGGGATATAGTTGGCCGATTTTCTTGAGATTAATATTGAAATTTTAAAATTATATAAAATAGCCAAATTTTAAGTTTGGTGAAAAATTTAACATTTTTTTTCCAAAAAATTTTTCCATTATTCCTATGGCAGCTATTTGATATAGTCGTCCGATCCGGCCCGTTCCGACATATATACGAGTAAGAGTATATAGAAGACCAAATGCAGTTTTCATCAGATAGCTTTAAAACTGAGGGACTAGTTTGCGTAGAAACGGACAGACGGACATGGCTAGATCGACTCGGCTGTTGATCCTGATCAAGAATATATATACTTTATAGGGTCGGAGATGTCTCCTTCACTGCGTTGCAAACTTCTGACTGAAATTATAATGCCCTGCAAGGGTATAAAAATCGAGCAAAAAAACCTAATAAAAATATTGTAAAGTTCGCAACGTAACATAAAAAATCAGAAAAAACGTGTAAAATAAATAAAATGATACTTATAACTATAATATAACTATATAATAACTATATAATAAATGAAAATCTCAATTATTTTATTGTCGTTTAAAAGTTAATTTCTTTAGAATTATTTTACAGACTCGCAATTTTCAAGATGAAGTCAAACAAGACTTCTATTTTTCGTAACGTTCGCGATGCAGTGTTTTTAGAAATAAATTCAAAACGACAAATCTGCGATGCTTGCTTTTGCTATGTAAAGTATATGAACGTAACGAAAGCTATCCTGGAAATGCCCATATGTCTGGATAGAATTGGATATTTATGCTGATCAAGAATATATGTACATATATAATATATGTATATATATGTATACAGGGGTGGTCAAAAGTATTTACACAACGACCAATTGTATGCAACTCTCAACTTCATTTAGCTTTTACTGTTGTTGTTGCTATCCGATTTCCCCGAAATAATTTTAATAGGATAGGTTAATATATTTAGAAGCTAGGAAAAAAGAAACGAGAAACCTAACGGTTCATAGGACAAAGAGAAAAATAAAAGAAAATATACATGCAACTTGTCAAAAGTATTTACACAAAATTTATTGGTGTAAAAAGTAAGTAAGTAATTAGTAATTACACAAAACTTAATTTTATTATTTCGGCCTTAAATCTAATTTTAACAACAAAATTTCTTAATTTTATGAAAATACATTATTAATATTTAGTTATGCCACCTTTGGCATCAATGACAGCTTGCAGGCTTTTTTGTATTGACCCTATTAAAATTTGGCCAAATTGTTTGTTCAATTTTGACCAAATTTTGTTATTTTTTGGATGGTTTTCTCTCGATTTCTAATTTTATCGATGGATTTATTATTTTTATTCAAAACTGAAACGTTTTCAATAATATTTAGGTCTGTGCTCTGTGGCAGCCATGGGAAAACCGCCTGATTAAGGTTGCGCTGGTACTCTATCCTTATGGCACGGAGCGTTGTCCTGCTGCAGGATCCATTCATTTGTTAGAAAAAGTCTATTACCTGACGTGAGAGCATGGTCATTAAGGATATTAAGGTATCCGATTTGATTTAGAGTGCCTTGTATGGGTACAAAGTAGGAAAGGTATCCCCAAATCATCACTGTGCCCCCGCCAAGTCTATTGATTGTCTGGGCTGCCGTCATACAGAGATTTAAATATATTAGTATATATATTACTTATTAACTATTCTCCTCCTTTTCAATAGATGAACCTATTTGGCCATGTCCGTGTTATAAAGGATCGGATAAAGTCATCGCAATCGAGAATCCGCTTCGCTGTTTTCCTGATAATTTTTTATCTTTAACTCACAGAGTTTGAGGAGATGCTAGTCTGCATGCTGCAAGTTTTCTTCGTTTGCTTAGAGAGGAAAAGGCAGACCTGATATGCGGGTGATGTCCGGTTGCGTTTCGGTGCAGTGGAGAGTATGCACGAGCAATCGTTGAGGTTGATGCAACGTGGATGGTCAATTCTCGATTTAACGCTTGGACGCTGCTCATGATTGATCGGGGCCATATCTTGAAGCGCGGCTTCCTGCTTCATTTGCTGCTAATACGTCTTCGTTGAGGTGTAAGACCCGGCCGGTGTATGAGCTTCATATTAACTACCATACCAACTAAATATTAAATGTACAAATTTCAGCGATTTCTTAATAGATAGTAATTTTATATAAGCCACACTGAGCAGCTTCTCAGTTAAACCCTGTTAAACCTTTTTTCATAATTTCTTTATGATAATGAGTGTCAACTTTAAATGAAGCGATGTGAGCATTTATCCAAATCAAGTTTTCGGATTTTTAAGTATCTACCACACCTAGAAGTCTAGGAAACAATTTTGAGTTTGTCCTCACCGTCCTTGTGGACACCCCTTCCCTGAATTAGGACCGTTGTCCCAATATCAGCATCGACCCCATTCTCGATATACAGGGGGCTAAGCTTATCTCCTAACCTTTTGTTGGCTTTAACTAAAACTCTGTTACCAACCTGAAATACTCTGTTCTGCCGAGTCGGATTATTCCGAGCTCCATTTTTAGGTTCATGATTATATCCGGGGCTAGATCAGCACTATCATATATGATGTCAAGTATTTAATTAATTAACAAAAACAAATACATGTGAGAGTGTCACACATGCTAGAATTTTTACTAGGGC